>CM067508.1:26948796-27128796 GCA_034509495.1 Acestrorhynchus altus
AGAAAATGTTCTCTTTTAAGTTGGAAACTCAGATCTGCTCTTGTCCCATTGTTGACAAAAATGATGCACTGAATATTAATGAAGTTTCCAAAACAGGCAGCTTTTCAATACAAGTTCTTGGGATCTGCGGTGCAATGGACAGCTCGAGCCGTTTAAAGTTTGTGGGTTTGAGTCGCATCAGAGTCTAGATTGTCATATTTATTTGTCTAGGCTGTGTGTCCCAATGACTAATATATTGGACAGGTATATTACAGATGGTGCAGTGTAACCAAATTGGCCAAGTTGATCTTTAACCTTTACTGAGGAGGCAGTGGATCCTGATTAGAAAAGTTTTTCTTGGTCTTGATGAAAATATCATATCCAAAAATTAAAGCAGAAATATCTTGTGGAAAACGTAAGTCTGTCAATTGTTCTAGGCTTTAGTAAGAGGTGCCATTGCTTAGTTTTTTATGTCGCCTGTCCAGTAAACAGTAGTCTTGTCTTGAAATGAAAAGAAACTGAACGAGCACATGAATGGCCTCTGTTACCTGGTAAGTACGCTCTTCCAGGAATGATGCATACTATTGCTATACAGAGCCATTGATTCCAAGAGTAGTGAGAACCAAGAGGAGGATCTTATGGTCTACCATGCCGAAGGCTGCAGATAGCTCAAGGAGAATTTGAACAGATGATAATTTAGCTGATCTTTCAGCATGGAGTTTTTTAGTGACAGCAGTGAGAGCAGTGTCTGTTGAGTGTGCCGGTTTGAAGCCTGAATGATTTGGGTCCTGTAGATTGTTCTGGGTGAGAAAGCAATATAGCTGATTATAGACAGAATGTTCAAGGAGTTTTGAGAGAAAAGACAGAAGACATACTGGTCTATAGTTGCCTATAGATGTCTAGAGTTGGCTTCTTCAAGATCAGGACCAGTCTGGCAGCCCTGAAAGTAGATGGAACATGGCCTGATGACAATGAATTGTTTATGATGGGTGTAAGGGCACCTTTACCTTTTACGATTTTTTGATCAGTTGGAGTCTGCATGCAGGTTAAGCATGTACATGTGGACAGTGCAATAAACACACTCTGGAAGGCTCAATTAGCATTTAAACTGGTATTAAATTCAGATGGAATCATGAATTTGAGCTGGAATTTGGACCTTGCTTATATGATGTCAGACATTGAATCCACCAAAATGGATAGGGTAGGTTGCAGTTTGTTATACCTGTAGGTTACTCTAATCCTGACTTATGAAACTTAGAAGTTGTATGTAACTGCAATTTGGACCTCAGGTTCTAATAGTTAATCTAAAATATCCTGCCATGTATCAGATTTCAATACCACATATAAAAGTGGCCCAAAAATTTACATAGAGAGCACACCTGTCTTATACATAATGGCAATAATGGATTTGGGCCACTTTTGCCTCCTGTGTTAACATAGCCTTTAAGATTAATGAGGACTAGATAATAAAGTAAGAAGCGCCTCCAAAATAGTACTTTAAGTACAGTAACTAAGTGCAATTAATTGAGTATGCCCCACCCCCAGAACCAGCATTTCTTTTCACACCTGCATTTCTTTTCTTTCACACTTTGTGAACTTGATGCAGGATTTATTAAGAAATAAAAAGAAAAACATTCTGATGTGGAAACAATTGATGCGACACACTTTTGAGCTATTAATTCCAAAACAAATGCTGTGACCAGCCACAGCTGCCAGTTATGATTATGCCGTATAGCCTCATGTCAGGACCCAAGACCAAAGGACTCAGAAAACTCAAATTAGGTTTGGTGGAAAATAAGAATGGCTCATGACACATGTACACTTGGCACAAGTCTGAAATCTAATTGACACCCTACATTACCCGAGATCTAAAAGAGCTGTCACTGTCAGCTTGGTTTAAAGCACTCAAACTTAAAATACCAGCTCAGCTGGGCTGCACAAACAGAAGTAGCTGTTACCTTGGGAGAGCGATCATGGCTAGTTTAAAATAGCTTGCAGAAAAGTGCAACTACAATTTTTTTTGACAGCCTAAACTTAAGGCTTCAATCACTGCACTGCTAGACCTTTTTGGCCCCAAAGAAATTCAACAAAACTCAAGTCTCGAGTAAAGGATTTTCTATTATAGAGGATTTGTCTGTCAAATGGCTTGGGCGATTTTCAAACTAACGCTACAGCTGAATTAATCCATAAAAGGTAAGGAAAACTGAGGGGCAGTTTAACATTCAATTCCTCATGTGCTTCAAAAGAATTGATTTAGCTGGAGATATTCGAGCTTGGCACCACAGATGTACAGACACACATGGTAATAGAATAGCTACACAGGCTGAGTGAATACCTGAGGTCTATAGTAACTAAAATAGATCTGGTGTCTGGTGCTGGAGCAGTATGTTTATCTATAATCACATGGACACTGCATACCCTCTCAATTCTGTAGATGGAGAGTGAATTTTTTATTTGAAGGTAAGCAAAAAAAAGAAATTGAGGTATTTAACAGTTTACTCATCCATATATGCCCCCTGCTCTCTCTCACGCGCGCACACACATACACACACACACACACACACTGGAGAGGCAACACTACCTGGTAATGTGAAGGGCTTCATCCCTAACAAGGTTCACCTGCACCCACCGACACCACCCTACACTACTGCCCTTAGAGAAAGATCCCTAAATACCCTTGGCTAAAGCATGAGATCCTTAACCCCACTGGCTAGAGAGCAATCCCCTAAACACCCTTGTTGGAAAGATAGATACCCCTGGACCCCCCATTCTGGAGAGATTCCCTGAAGCCCTTTATTGGAAAGAACGCCTCTGAACACCCCAAATTAGAGACAGAGAGTGAGAGATCCCTTGAACCACTGAGGCTGGAGAGAATGAGTCCCTGAAACCGCTGTCTGGGGAGGAATATACCCTGAACCCAAGTGGCAGGAGATGGAGAGAGATCTCTGAGCTCCCCTGACTGGAAAGAGGTTGTCCAAGAATGTGATCTTCAGAGCTGTGCAATTATGAGAGTTTGTTCCAAAATCAAAGGTATTACAAAGGACTTTATGTTGCTTTTGTGGAAGTACCTGTCTCTTCTGTCCAAGAAAGGCTTTCTAATAGTTTTTATTTTTTGAATTGCTGTGAGAATTTGATTGCATTCAGTGACAGGAGCATTAATGAGGTAAGTGTTTTTATTGTCACTTCATCTCCATCTCAAAAACTCATGCAAAAAAAATGAACTGGATGGAGCACCCTCATTGGATCCTACTTGACAGGCTTGAAAGTCTTGTAGGAATTAGATTATGGTAATGGTACAAAACAGGAAATATTTTGTCTCATAAAAAGGTCAGTTCTTGGCCTTTTTTCTCTATTTATGCTGCTGGAAGAGTAATTTGTTTGAATAGTTTTAAATTGTAATACTGAAACCCTATTCCTTATAGTACTGTTAAAATGATTTCTGAAAACAATTATAATATTGTTGCAATCCCACAACATTGCTCAACATTGGCATTCTGACTGAAGGCCAAGCATTATTCCGCCACAAACACACAGTTTCATATCCAAAAATATGTACCCTATTTTCCGGACTATAGAGCGCACTTTCAAAAACCGCATCCACAATTAAAAAAAAAAAACTGGAAAGTAACATATATAAATGTAGTTTAACTGAACATAAATGAACTGATTAGTTTCCAAATGGTGTCTGTAGCTTAAAAGTAAAAGTGCTGATCAAACAAAACAGAAAAGTTATTGATTGGTTTATTCATCATCCTCCTGCTCACTGAAACCACTGAAGTCATCTTCTTCAGTGTCTGAGTTGAACAGCCTTAGAAGAGCTTCGTCACATACTGGTACTTTTTCTGTATCGATGTCAGAGTTGTTCTCCGTGTCGCTATCATCCCGGGGTGAAGCTGGCTCTGAAGCTGTGGTGCCCTCTTCACACAGCAGTCCAGCATTTCGGAACCCATTGGTGATGGTAGATTCCTTCACGCTTCTCCATGCTGTTAGGATCCACTGACAGACATGATAACTGAAAATTAACGCTTTCTTCTGTGGTTTCCAACATTGACTTCCCACCTTTTTCACTTTCTGCTAAAGCGCCCCCTGGCGGGTGAAGAAAAAGCCACACCTAATTATAAGCCACATGGTTTAAAGCGTGGAAAAAAGTAGAGACTTATCGTCCAGAAAATACGGTACATATATTTCTACCAGAAGACTCAGATGAGTATGTAGAAACATTTTAATGTGAGCAAAGACGTACAATTTGAAGGTTAATATTTATGAGTTAGTATGATGAACTATCAGTGCGTAATCCAGCTCAGATGTACTTATTTACAACTGAATTAAATCCCAGTTTAAATGCCAAAAGAGCTTCTAGGGCATGTTTACACTCCACGTGAACATGCTCAACCTGCATACAGACTGATCAGTTAGAGAGGGTGTGGCTGATTACATCATTGACTCAGATATTAAGTAATAGACGAAAATGAAAAGGAAGGGGCTGTTTTTGTGTGTTCACATTTCAGAATTAGGAATAATAGTGATTACATTAGTATCATCATAACATTAATAACCAAGTAATAAATCACATTCAGATTGTTTTATTTAATTTAATTTGGAGTACTGTGAAGTATTTTGAAGAACGTATGATAAATATTATTGTCAATCTAAAAACACTGGATGATCCACAAAATGTAGGTTCAAGTAAATATTTTTATAGATATTTTATTTCATATGAAGACACTTTGAGTAACTTAGAATCTCCTGAAAATAACAAAATCTGGCATATGTGACTGTCGTCCAGAAATACTTAATTTTTTGGTGACTAAAAATATGTCAAACAACAAAAATATCCCAAGTATTTACCAAGTAGAGTGCCCAAAATTTTGCTTTACGCCATGTCCCCCTTGTTCTTTTATCTTGCTAAGCTATAAAAGGTGTTGTGTGTGGTTTTGTGTTTTGCACTGTGGTAATCAGGTCATCTTACTTGCATAGTAACCAAAACTATGTTTAAATGGATGTTTAAAGAAACTTTAAATTAAATAAAGAATATTTGATGTAAAATTAAATATTCTTTTGTCACTTTGCACTCTGGTTGACTGGACCAGGGTCACCTGGCTGATCATGTAACTGTATCCCTATGCAATGGAATGCTGATTATGATCACACGTGTCTGTGTGTATATTAAACCCTGTCTGTGTTTGTCTCACTGCTGAGTTTTGCCTTAGCTGCATTACAAAGTGTTACATATCTGTTTGTTTCTTGTTGTTCCTGTGTATGACCTTGTTCCTTCAGTTTTCCCCACTATGATTCAGCCTTGTCCTTGTTGTTTATAGTCTGGTTTGATCTCCTGCCTGGATTACTACTCTGCTTACTGCCCCTATTGCTCTGTTTGGTTTTGGAATTATACTGACTTCATTTGCTCGCCTCATCCCTGTTATGATAATACTCTAGTAACTTTTTGTCTGTACGTGCCTGTGATCTGTAGAGTCCTGACACCTTTATAAGGGCAGCACGGGACTCTTCTATGGCATTGCTCAGAAACACTCAAAAACAAGAGCCCAGAGCCATCAAAAAGCAACATTTGAGCAATAATATGTTCCTCTGGAACACAAACACAAATTATTTCAGCATTGTTACATGGCATTCATGTCATTAATTCTAATATAGCACTGCTTTGAAGACACTGAGTTATTTTTATCCATAACATACATGACATTAAGAGTAGAATGTCAGAATGAGGCTTGAAACAGTGATCTAAAACATTTTTGCATCTTAATTTGCATCTGATGTCTTTCTTCATGTGGATAGCTATGCCTTGTTCAGAACACAGTAATATAAACACTGAGAGGAAAACATGATAATATCCAGGAAAATGTGAAGGACACGGAATGAAATCACAGTGGACACATGCATCATATGAAAAACACAAACATGTCCGGAAGCAGTGGAGAGTCTATTAATCTCCTTCCCTCTCGTTCTCTCCTTGTATATTTAGTTGCAGGCTTGTTTGAGGTCCATGGCCTCTGTGAAATGGAGACCTCTCCAGCCAGCATACTGCTCCAGCCCTGTCAACCTTTGATGACGACTGCCTATGCAAAGACAGGCACAGAAAAGCTATGTGAAGGTGATAGAGGGGTGAAATCTACAAGTGAAATCACACTCCCCCACCAACTCACTTTGCCTCATTCCAGTGGTCTCTATGCCTCGGCAGATGCCTATCACTCCACATCAGACGCAGTGCACATTAAAACCTCCCCACAATTCATTTCACTTTTTATTACCGCCAGAAAAGAGCCTGCCGCCACCTGAATTTATGGTGTTTATTCAAATGCAGGCAAATGCGAACTGAATTATGGCTGTCCATGAAAATATCATTTACTGCTAATCTGCCTCCCTCTGCCATCGTATATATTCACTGCTGGAATGCATGTGTCCTTTCATCCCTGCTCTAGATGCCAGAGGGTTTAGGAATGACCGTAAAGACGGACTGGAATGGAGAAGAAAAACGAATGGAGAGTTAAAGTGAAGCAATCAATACACAAACCAGCACCCAAGGAGAAGGCCTGCTCAAAAATACTCAGGCACTTTCATTAGAAATGCATAGACACCACAAACATGTGCTTAGGTTTTTTCAGTTCAGTTTCAGTTCTAATTTGACTTAATTGATAGTACTATTTTAACTCTCTCACACAAATTCATTTGTAACCTGAGAAAGGAAACACTTTTGCAGTTAAAAATTGAAATGAAGATGTAGATACATTTGTTTTTGCTCATGCAGCTTTGAGCTTTCCACTGAGCATCTTTCAAGGACACACATTACCCAGCACATTCTGAGTAATTAAACTGAACTTCACAAATTTGATTAGACCGAATTAGACAACTCATTGAACTCAATGAACTAGACTATATACAAGTCTTAGGAAGTTTATGAAAAACTTTCATCCTTACTATCAGTATCTATTTTGAAATCTAATAAATGTATCTTAACTCTTAGAACCTGAGATCTGCACTTTATGGGCTTGTTGTGACAAACTACAAGATTCACCCTATCTAACCATTCATTCAACACTGTTGCCCTGTCTATGTGCACACGCTCCACTTGCATGTGTTCACACTCCACTTGCATGCAGACTCCAACTGATCACGGAAAGGGCTGGGCTGATTCAGATATTGGGTTATAGAGGAAAACAAGAAGGGAGTGTTCAAACAAAAGTTATGAGATGGAATATCAGGTTTGTTTTTTATTTTACATATTGCATTTTCCTCTTCCAACAACTTTCCAATAATACAGCACTCTGAGAACAGCCAGCTTTAGCTTTAGCGGTTGTGTGTGCTAAACTAGCCATAATATATATATATATATATATATATTTTTTTTTTTTTTTGGATAGAACTTTAAATAAGCTTAAATACAATATTCAGATATATTGATAGCCATGTTCATAAAAAGTAAAACAATAAAGGCTTGAATGTCACTTTATTTGTCACCTTAAACTTTAAAAACACAAGTACATTCTGCAGTCTGAATATGTAGAAAAACATGACTGCTTTAATGAGTTGAGTCATTCCAATTGACCCAAACTCATTGCAATTCTACAATTATTCTACAAAAAAACAGTTTCTAGCATTTCAGGCATTACTTGGATATCAAAGGTATCTTTTAATAGAAAGTCAAATGAATGGACAAAGTTGAATATAGAAAACAATAAGATAGATGTTATTGTGCACACAAGTTCACATGTATACATAGAAATATTCCAAAAACATAAAATACAGATTTTCGATATGGTTGACTTAACCTACTGGCAACCTGTTACTTGTATGCTCTGACATAATGAGCATTATTCATTTGATGTGTTTGTTAAACTAGTTATGAATGCATTTACTTATTGAGATGAATGCTGGACATAGAAACACTATTGTTTCTTTTTCATTTAGATTATATTAATTAAAATGTGTCTTGCAGTTTTTCTTCAGTGCATGGAATATTACTGAGCACACTACTGGAATAGCATTCTGGGGCCAGGTCA
Organism: Acestrorhynchus altus; assembly: GCA_034509495.1. NCBI lineage: Eukaryota > Metazoa > Chordata > Actinopteri > Characiformes > Acestrorhynchidae > Acestrorhynchus > Acestrorhynchus altus. The sequence continues at coordinate 26,956,791 of CM067508.1, forward strand.
AGAAAGTAGCTGCTTTCTACTTCTAGTTTTTCAAATAGAGGTGACATATGACAGTGGGGGGTTTCAGTGTGAGTGGTATTGAATTCTCACTGTTTGACATCTTGTTCTTGGCTGGTCATACATGAATAGCTGCATTTTAAACAGCTGTAGCATTTTTCTTACATACGAATTGTAAAAGCAGATGGCTGTATAATATTTTAGACACAATCCAGTGATTTGCTGCACAGACCAGAAGGCATATTCTCCAAAAGACAGAGCACTTTGATAGATAGAGATCTCTCTGGATGTTCCAGTGTTTTTGCTTTAAGAAATTGTCAGACTCATTCTGTTCTCATTACCTGTTGACTACAAAACAGAAATAGTCAAACCTGGACTGGCAACTTAATTCAGCCCTGTTTTTCTTACAGATTAGCCCCTTTTGATAAATTTCGTTGGAATTGTTTCCAGGTTAGCTGACTTTAAATTTGTAAAAAAAAAAAAAAAAAAAAAAAAGGATTAATTAAATTATTTTTATGTTATAGTAATTGTTGTGTTGTTTTTCTTAAATTGACATGACTAAATAAAATGGACAAAATACTTCTTCAGTTCAAGAAATACAGTTTCACACCCTTCAAGGTAAACAGAAATGCACATAAACAATAAAAAAAATACACACATATATATATATATATATATATATATATATATATATATATATATATACACATTTCTGCATGTTACACATCACGTACATATTTACACATCATGTGACCTGTTTGTGAATCACCATGTCCTCCCATCCACTGGAACATGAAGAAGAATGGTGAAATTTATGTGGCTTGTTACCATTTTGGAGCTTATAAAGGGAGGGTCAGGGTTAGGTTTAGATTGAGATGTACGTTTAGATAATATAATTAAACTGCTTGCTTACTAACATTCTCTATTCAAATGAATTCATTTCTGCATGTCTGCACATCTGTAATTCAGATTCTGAATTCTGATTTTCTGCACTTTGTGTGTGATGTATATCCATTTACAAAAGTAAAGTTTACAATAATAAGTCAGTCAGTCATTATCTTATCCACTTCTTCTTGAATAGGGCCATGATGGATACAGAGCCTACCTGGAGTCATCGGGCACAAAGGGGGGCAATTTAGCTTGGCCAATTCACCTACCACATGCATTTTTGGTAGGTGGGGGGAAACCGGAGTACCCAAAGTAAACCCATGTTGACATAGGAAAAACAACCAAACTCCTCACAGACAGTGACCTGAGTGGGGAATGAACCCACATCAATGGGCCAGTGCCACCCCAAATAACAGGTTTGGAACATATATATGAAACTTATATTGCACAGTGTGGCAGGTAAATCCCTAGAAGTCATGTCTTATATTTGTCTGATTGTGAATTCTTGTATATCTCTCTTGTTGTGTATGGGTCAGTTCTTCTGTGCATTTATTGTTAACAGAAGTTATAGAAGCCAGCTGTAGCAGCATTAGGGCCCATTATTCCCTGACCTTTTCCTGTAAAAGGTTCATGAGTGGCAGGATGTGTGCAATTTTTTTAAATTGCAGGGCACTTTCCTTGTGATTTAAGTGTTTTATTTGACTCAGGTGAGGTCTGACATGAAACAGGAACTAATCTTTATTTTATAACAGTGGTTTTAGACACAGTTGTATCAGTGTACAGATCCACTTCTATGACAGTTTAATGAGTGATCTCCTGGGATGAAACTTCCAGTTTTCCTTCAGTGTGACTAATACATCACTGAGTACAGCGATGGACAGGTTTTCTGTGAAAAGGTCAAAAGTAGCTGTTCCTACTACTACTCCTATTTTTCCTATTTTTTATAATGGTTTTATAACATTATAAGCATTACTCATTTGGTAGATTGCAAGGAAGCATCTACAATAGGCAAGAATGCATAATTCATTGAGACGAACTATCACACTCACATAGGATTATTATTTATTTTTGATTGAGATTATATTTTTTAAATATTGTTTGTGTGTGCCTGGAACATTACTAAGCAACCTACTGGAACAGCATTATGGGATTAGCTGAAGAAAGTTCATTTCAACGTATATCAGAAACATCGCTGACCTTTCTGTGAAAGGTCAAAAATACCTGTTCCTACTATCATAGAACTGAATTTATGTGAATCTCTTTTTACTTTTACATAATCACGATTATTATAGTAGTTCATTAACTAATTAAAATTTAATTTTGTGTTTATACCTTTATTCAAAAACTGTCAATTATTTTAAATTCATTTACATTCAATAACATTTAAAATGACATATTTCATGCCTTTGTTATTTTGATGTTGATACAGTCTGATTAGAAATGAATAGCTCAAAATTAAATACTCAATATTAAATTTGAGATTCTGAATTACTAGTTGTCATGAGTTATAAGAGTTACTGATTAAAAATAAAAACAAGAAAGGAGTAATTAATTTAAAATATAACAGTTTCACTTTTGAATGCATTTATGAATAAAAAAGAACTTTGCCATCTATCTAGTGCTCTTCTGGGAAGGATTTATACTAGATGTTGGAACATTATTAACATGTGAGGGTTTCTTTTTAGCACAAAAGTCTTAGCAAGGCCAGTACTGATGATGGATGATTAATTCATGAGTGGCCCTGGAACAGCTCTTGAGTCTTCCTCTTCAGACTCTTGCCATTAGACATGCTAACCTTAGGCTCATACAGCTACTTTAGAGTGTCCCACTGTATTAAAAATGGTTTTCTGTAGAGATTAAATATGTTTTGTGAGTGTGAGTGATGGATGACCCATAAAGGTGTTCTGTCTGCATACATTTGACATTCAGATATATGCTGGGCACAATAATTAAGATTTCATCAATAATAGCATTACCATTAAAGTCCAAAATGTATTGCAGCTACTGTGAATAAAGCACAGAGACCCATGCCTGTGTTTGATGATGATGATGATGATGATGATGATGATGATGATGATGATGATGATGATGATGACCAGTGACATTTCCCCTTCTTTGTCCTCCTGGCACAATCAGAGCAAAGTCAGAAGGTGATGTGTGCTTCCTCCCGTAGTATAATTTAAAATTTAAAAAATCTGTAAAGAGGATGACAGGGAGAGAGAGAGAGAGAGAGGTAGAGTTAGAGTGAGAGAGAGAGAGAGAGAGAGCATGATTTACCTAGCACCACAAAGGCTTTCCATATAGAACTCTTCTAATGACATCACAGCTCATCCTAGCAGATGCCCGCTTCAAAGCAGCATACATTTGGGAGCAAATTCTTGGTATTGGTCCTAAAGTGCTACTTAATCCAAGCAATGTCTCTTTACCCTGTTTGGTCTTCATCAGGCTGATTACTAATTTTGACATTTTAATCTGTACAGTGTGTTCCATATCTGGTTAATGGGAGCTTGGCTTCCTAGCAGGACAGCAGTGCAAGACACAGACACAAGAGTGAAACACGTTTGCACCAATGTGTAAATGGAAAATAAACTTCTAAGTTCCACTGGGCTGCTATGCATTTCTTCCTATTAAGCCCTCGTGTACATGTACTGTGCTCTTGAGTCCATGTTTGTCTTCCTCAGCATGGCTCTCCAATCAAAGGAGTGCAAGGCTCTTTTAAGATATTTGCAGCTGCAGAGAATGGATCCCATTCACGAAATGGCAGCTCTTCCTCTCCAGTCCACCAGAAACAATAAATTATGCTAACACAGTTTTTATAGTTGAATATGCAAATATAGTTACCTAAAGATCATCTATGAATCTTAATTCAAATGGGTTCTGTGAGAAACCTGAGGAATCTCAAAAGATCAGGTACATCTAAAGTACACTGAGGAATGTTGACTTCTTAGAAAATCAGATTCAATAGACTAATCCAGTTTCACATCTTTCACCAAGTCTCGCTGCTCTCAGCACATCTCAGAGACAAAAGGGCAAACATGTTCAGAAACTGATGCAGTGCCATGCACAAGATGCATTTCCTTTCTTCCAAAATTAATGTCACAGTGACTCTGAGAGGGCTTGTTGTGAGCATTGGAAATAGGTGTGTTGGGAGCAGGGGGAGCTGTAAATGTGCAGGCTTGTTGATGTTGCATAACTCCCCTCAGCTTTCTCCTCAGCTTGTGTTATTGCTCTCATGGTCTCTCATAGTCGCTGCAGTCACATTTTTTCAAAACAAACAGATTTAGAATTCACTGACAGGTACAGATATTAAATACTACATATTTATTTAGGGGGCATTGAGGCATTAGCACTCACTCGGCAGTTCTTGGATCCACGTCTTTCAACACATGTGACCAGTCAGTGCCGAAACAAACACAGATTTGCCTCGACCTGAGGCATTTGTCAGAGATCTCCAAACTCAGTCAATACTGCTCAATAATTATACGTTGCTCAATTCAAATCAACTAATTATGCTTCTCCTCTGCTTCTCTACTTCTTTTATATGACCAACCATCCCACATTTATTTTGTCCAATGGGGGGGTGCCCTTATCCTCTTAGCTACCCACACCCATAGTGGCTCACCATGATTTTTCCCAATGGATTCTGCTGCCTTATACGGACAACATTATAATGTATTGTGCCTCACATGGGTGCCTCATATATCACACCATACCATAATATTCACATCACCTACAACTTTGATCACCTGAATCCTCATCAATTCCATCTAAAGTTACCTGTGACAAACAACAAAACTTTCCATGTTGATAAGTTGGCTTTCAAGATTTTCCATACATAGACTAAAAGATGCCCCCCTCAGCCATTAGTTACTCTGATGATGAGATGTAATCATTTCCCTTTTGTTTTCTGAAATAAAGGGTGTCCTTTTCTGACTATTGACTTCAACAAGATTCGGAAATAACTCCCTTATTTTTTGGACTAGAAATCCAATGTATATGGAAGTTTCGATGTGAAATCATGTTGTACTACACAAATAATACCCAAAAACTACCCAGCACTATATTAATAACACAAGAAAATGACCCAAAAGCTGGGTTGCTGAAGCGACCAGCATTTGAGTATAACAATCCTCTAGACTCTAAACTGCTCCATCTTTGGCTGTTGCCATGAAGTCCTGTCTGGCTGTCTGTAGTCATGGCCACACCTGTCCTTTTAGCTGGTCTAGTTCAGTGGTTCTGAATCAAGTGTCAGAGGAGCCCCCTGTGCTGCACATTTTAGTGTTTACCCTGCCCTCATAACACTTGCTCCAGCTAATTATCCAACAAGCGTGCTATTGGTAGTATGGCTATAGCAGGAAACAATTAAATTATGTAGGACATGGGGATCTTCAGAATACAGCTGAGACAATGGACTAGACCAGACTTGACCAGAGACAGCAAGACAGGACTTGGGTCACAGCAAGATTATAAGATAGATAGATGGACAAGATAGAATCAGGGGTAGTTCAATCCAGGCTGAACAAGTAAAGGTAGAGAAACACTGTGACACTATACACTATCATATCCTTCTGGTTACAACTTCCAAGCAGATTCGAGTGGGGGAGCAAGAATATTAGACTTGCAGATCATGTGCTGTTTCTAATAGCAACCTTCTGGTTAGTAACGAGAAGTAATTATACTGCTACTGTTTACAGCTTTACATGACATTCAGGAAACTGTGAGTATTGTCAGTATTGTGTTCAACCTAAACGTTGTATACTCAGTAGAATTGTTAAGACCTGACAGACACAAACAGTCTCATATGATGACCTTGTGAAGAACAGAAAAAACACTTTTTGGTCAAGGTCTCAGTCAATGATTCAGTGAAGTGTCCAGTAATATATAATCCATTGCACAAAATCTTCTCACATAATGTGATACACTAGTCTAAATTGTCATATCACATGTTTTCCAACAGCTTCTAATAAAATGTTATGAAAGTATATTATTGATGCATTTTCTTGGTACTCTGAGATGCATTGAGGTAGTATTGAGGAGCTGAGGGCAATGCTGCATGCTTGAGATGAATTATCACCAAACTGTACAGAATTCAGGTCTTCAGAGGCTTCCTCTCATCTCTGAGCTTGAGTTACCTTACCCTAAAAATTCCCTTCCTCTTTTTCAGCACTCTGGCAGCTAGTTTTAAAGCTTTTGAAATATCGCCTGGACAGGGCACCAGTCCAATGTACCACTCACACCTAGTAGGACCACTTCTGCACAACCAGATCATTCACATTAAATTTACATTTTATGGCATTTAGCAGACGCCCTTATCCAGAGCGACTTAAAAAGTGCTTTGCTGTTCACTTAGATATGCTTAGCTAGGAAACGAGAAGAGAATCCAGAGTTTCCTCATGCTTAGTTGCTGATGAAAACAATTGTCAGATTGTTTTGACTAACAATATTCTAGGTAAATTAAATACTCTTGAAACAGCAAGTGACTCCCCAGTAGTTCGTTCCTCACTTGGTGCAAGAACAGAGAAGAGTCTAGTTCATGTTTTCCTTGTAATTTGAGTGATGGTGGGTCAAGCTAAGCGTACTTGGGTTTGAAGACTTTTACCATTGCCATCATGTACAGGGTGCTGGTCCATTTTGGCTTTGTAGGCCAGCGTCAAGGTTTTGAATCTGATGCAGGTAGCTACAATAAATGGAACGCAGCAGACAAGTTACATGACTGAATTTGGGGATATAGAAGATGACCCGCACTGCTGCTTGCCTGCATGAATTTTTGGGAGGTGTGAAGAAATCCACATGCACCTGGAGGAACCCGTGCTGATAGGAGGACACACAAACATTGATTGTGGAAAGACTGAACCCAACCTACATCCCAAGGGCTCTGAGCTGTGTGACACATACATTACCTTGACAGCTATTGTGTGTGTGTGTGTGTGTGTGTGTGTGTGTGTGTGTGTGTGTGTGTGTGTGTGTGTGTGTGTGTGTGTGTGAGAGAGTGAGAGATTAGTGAGAGAGAAGAGAGAGAGAGAGAGAGAGAGAGAGAGAGAGAGAGAGAGTATGTTTTACTGTGATTTCTGGACACTCGTAAAGCCAACACAGTTGACTAAAGGAATTGCTGTATACATACATTTTTTTTTATGTTTAACCAAATATACAATTAATCAGTTTAACATTGTGTTGGAAGGACAATACAACTACCAGGAGTATGAGCTCACCTTTAGAACTCTCATTGAGAGTGTGGGTGGACAACAACTTACAAAGGCCATTATCACTTCTAACTGAAGCTCATTGTAGTTTTCTCACACTCCTCTGAATTGCAACTGGATGAATATACAAGACAATGAAGTGTATGTTTACAACTAAACGGCAGTGCTTTCAGTCGTGCTCTACTGCAACGACACTGAGAAACTCGTCTCGTGACATCTCATCATGGATGGCAGCCCATAACTTGAAATTGCTTAAGTCTTCATCACAATCATACCATCTCCTTTGAAGACTTGAAGGAGATTCCATCTCCATTACTCCACCTGCAGAAGAATTAAGCCTTGGTGTAGTTGTGGCTACCATTTATTGTTCTCAACTAATGATGGAAACCTGACTCCAGTCATGCTGATTTCTCATTTACAACATTGCAGTATTTGCACTGCTCTAGAGGCTCGGGTGTTCATTCAGTAGCGTGTCATTTCAAATCTTGACAGCTACAACTCCACAGCTCTTCATTTGCTCTCAAACATAACACAACAGGAACACTGTTCATCGATTTCCAGTCTCTCCCACCATGCTGGTCACCAAGGTCTGGGAATCCAACAACTAATCTGTACCTGGATCTTAGACTTTGCTGAGCCATAGTCTGCCCAGATCTGTGAACTCACCCTGAACACCCAGAGTACCACAATGATATGCGCTGAGCCTCCTGAAATTGTCTCTATTCACCCATGACTGTGTCCCTCTACACACATCAACCTTATCATCAAGTTTTGAACAGACATACAGTAATTGGTCACATCCCAGAGACAATGTGTCATGTGCAATGAATCAGACCCAGCATGTGATTTCCTGGTGTACTGCCAACAACATCATCCTGAACACAGAAAAGACCAAGGAGCTCATCGTGGACTAACACAAAACTAAAGGCTGCACTCATTCTCCTGTTCACATCAACGGGGCTGAGGTAGAGCATATCTCCAGCTTAAAGTTCCTGGGCATCCACATCTCCAAAGATCATTCTTGGACAGTCAATACCTTGCATCTAGTAAAGAAGACACAGCAACACCTTTACTTCCTGAGGAGATCTGCAGATCTTCAGCAACTCCTCCAAACAACTTTTGCTGCATAATAGAGTGTGTCCTGACCACTGACGTAACAGTAAGGTACAACAGCTCCCCTGCAGCTGACAGGAAGACCCTGCAAATTGTGGTGAAAACAGCACAATAAATTATAGGTACACTACTCCCTGCCATTGTAGACATTCACCATAAGCACTGTGTGTGCAGAGCATTATCAGGGACTCCTCTCACCTTAGCCACACACTGTTTAACCTCCTCCCATCTGGGAGAAGATACAGGAGCATCCAGACCAGAACCAGCCAGCTCAGGTCCAGTTTCTTCCCACATACAATCACTCTGAACTTCTAGACTCCACACCCCACAACTGAAATTTTAGCTCAAACTGTCCTCACCAGACTTAGCTATTATTATTTATTCATTCATTCACTTATATAAATCCTCCTATAGATTCCATACCTGTCACCAACTCACTTTCTCATAAATAACCCTTCCACATCTTGATTCCACATCATAAATAACCCTTCCACATCTTGATTCCTTCTCCTCCCTTCCACTGGAAACTGCTACAAGCACTTTCCTTTCATCCATCTCCTCTTCAGTCAACCTTCTCTGTCCTCTCTCTCAAAGACCTGCAAGAACCTCTAGACCTTTCCCATGGTTGACAGAGGTTCTGCGCAACAACCAAAGAGAGTTGAGATTAGCTGAAAGAAAGTGAAGAAAAACGCAACAGGAATCATATCTCGCTGCTTACCAGGCTCTCCTTTCACGATTTTCAGTGGAAGTAACCACTGCAAAATCATCCTTTTACAGGGAGAGACTGTAAGCATCAGCATCTGATGCACACAAGATCTTCTCTGTCTTCTCTTCTCTCCTAAAACCTCTTACCCCCCCCCCCCCCACCGCTCCAACCACCCAAACCCCAGAAGATTTTGTCACCTTCTTTGAAGAAAAGGTTGACAGAATCCGCCAATCCTTCCCACCCTCCCTTCCACCAACCTCTACTCCTCCCACCAGACACCCTTCTCCTCCTGCATCTTTCCTCTTTCTCTCCACTTTCCACAGCTGACATCCTTCATCTTCTCACATCCAACAATCCAACCACCTGTCATCTTGACCCTATGCCTTCCTCTCTATTCCAAACTATTGCTCCTGACCTTCTTCCTTTCATTACTTTTATCATAAACAGCTCACTGTCATCCGGTCATGTTCCATCTACTTTCAAAGCTGCAAGAGTGGGCCCAATCTTTAAAAGGCCAACTCTTAATGGTTCAGACATTAGCAATTATAGACCAGTATCACTACTCTCCTTCCTCTCAAAAATCCTTGAACAATATGTCTACAATCAACTATCTCTCTTTCTCAACCAGAACAATTTACAGATCCAAACCAATCTGGCTTCAAACCGGCACACTCAACAGAGACTGCTCTCATTGAGGTCACTGAGAAACTCCATGCTGCTAGATCGGCCAAACTATCCTCTGTTGTAATTCTCCTCAACCTCTCTGCAGCCTTTGATATAGTAGATCACAAGATCCTCCTGTCAATCCTTGGTAGCCTTGGAATCACTGGTTCTGCATTACAATGGTTTGCATCATACCTGGAAGAGTGTTCTTACCAGGTCACATGGCAGGGAGCCACATCAGCTCCACGCAGACTCTCCACCGGGGGTCAGTCCTTGGTCCTCGTCTCTTTTCCCTCTACACTACTTCTCTTGGTAAAGTAATATCTTCTCATGGTTTTACTTACCACTGCTATGCTGATGACACTCAACTAATCCTCTCTTTCCCACACTCCGACACTCAGATCTCCTCCCGGATCTCAGCTTGCCTCTCTGTTGGCAGCCCATCACCCCAAACTCAACCGCAGCAAGACTGAACTGCTATTCAATCCTGGAAGCACTGGTCCTCACCCTGATCTGACCATTTCCCTTGAGAACTCACTGGTCATTCCATCTACTGAAGCACGAAGCCTTGGTGTAGTAGTGGATGACCAGTTATCATTCACAGCTAATGTTGCAAACCTGACTCGGTCTTGCAGATTTCTCCTTTACAACATTAGGAGAATTCGACCTTTTCTGTCTAGAGAGGCCACTCAGGTGCTTGTTCAGTCTCTTGTCATTTCAAAACTAGACTACTGCAACTCCCTACTGGCTGGCCTTCCTATGCGGACCATCAGACCATTGCAACGTATCCAGAATGCAGCAGCGCAGCTCATCTTTAATGTTCCTAAATTCAGTCACATAACTCCTCTGCTGCATTCTCTTCATTGGCTCCCTGTAACTGCCCGCATCAGATTCAAAACCTTGATGCTGACCTACAAAGCCAAAAATGGACCAGCCCCTCCATACATGATGGCAATGGTCAAAACTCAAGCTGTACCAAAAGCCCTTCAAGCTTCAAGTACAGCTCAGCTTGACCCACCGTCGCTCAGAATGCAAGGAAAACATCCCTCACTATCTTCAAACACAGACTGAAGACTCATCTGTTTCAGGAGTATTTAACTCCATAAAGACGTTTGTTTCAACAGGATCTAAGCGTGCGGAATCTCTAGATTCCAGCCTTGTCTACTAGCTAAGGATATTCTAAGTGGACAGCAAAGCACTTTTGTAAGTCGCTCTGGATAAAGGTGTCTGCTAAATGCCACAAATGTAAATGTAAATGTAAATACAGAATACAAATATCTATACTCTATCTATATTTATATTTATAATAGTAGTATATACAGTGGATCTGGAAAGTATTCACAGTGCTTAATTTTTCCACATTTTGTTGTTATAGCCTTATTACTAAATTAATTCTGTTTATTTTTTTTTTTGCTTCAAAATCTTGCACATAATACGACAAAATGAGAATCTTTGCAAATGTATTAAAAATTAATCACAAAAATATAACGTACATAAGTTTATACAGCCTTTGATCAATAGTTTGTTGAAGCACCTTTTGCAGCAATTACGGACTCAAGTCTTTTTGAGCATGATGGTGCAAGCTTAGCACACCTGTTTTGGGAAGTTTTTCCCATTCTTCTTTGCAGTACCTCTCAAGCTCCATCAGATTGGATGGGAAGCATCAGTGTACAGCCATTTTCAGATATCTTCATAGATATTCAATCAGGTTGAAATCTGGGCTCTGGCTGGGCCACGCAAGGGCATTTACAGAGTTGTCTTGAAGCCACTCCTTTGTTATCTTGGCTGTGTGCTTAGGGTCATTGTCCTGTTGGAATATAAACCTTCATCCCAGTCTGAGGTCCAGAACGCTCTGGAGCAGGTTATTATCAAGGAAGTCTCTGTACATCAGTGTAGTCATCTTTTCCTCAACCCCAATTAGCCTCTTAGTTCCTGCTGCAGAAAAAAAAAAAAAAATCATGGTCTGAGAGTCCTGTAGGTGCCTTTTGGCAAACTCCAGATGGGCTGTCATGTGCTTTTTATTGAGGAGTGGCCATCTGGCCATTCTATTGTACAGGCCTGATTAGTGGAGTGCTGCAGAAATGGTTGCCCATCTGGAAGGTTCTCCTTTCTCCACAGAGCAACCCTGGACCTCTGTCAGAGTGACAATTGGCTTTTTGTCACCTCCCTGACTAAGGCTCTTTTACCATGATCACTCAGTTTGGCTGGGCAACCAGCTCTAGTTTCCAAAACTTAAATGCAACAGAATATTTTCTGAACCCTTCCCCAGATCTGTGTCTTGATACAGTCCTGTCTTGGAGGTCTACAGACAATGTCTTAGACTTGTGGTAACAAATCACAAAGCAATTCCGCACATAAGATAAGCTTTTAGTGATGAAGACTTCATTACTTGAAATGAAAGTTATGAAGTTATGAGTTATGATGAAATGTCAGGAGCATTGTGTGATCATTTGTTTACGTATTTTTGTAATTTTATCATTTGTTTATTTTTATATTATTGTTATTTCGAGTCATTTTGTGTCCAATGTGATGTTTACTGCAGCTGAACCATAAAACCCCATCCAAAATATTAAAATCCATGTTTATGCTTATAATGTAAAGCTTAAGTCCCTTGGTACGTCTTATCCGCTAACACCTCGACTGGTAGATACAAAAAAATGTGCAGTTATATCTTCTCACTGTGCAAAGTTACTATCATGGCAATGAGACAACATGTCAAAGTTTGGTGAGCAGGGTTGTGTTCTGTTTAGTATGCAGGGGAAACATGATTGATATAATATAAACCGAACATGCCTTTCTCAACTTTTTTGAGGCTTCTTCCAATTAAATTTTTCCAGTTAGGTCAAGATTAATTAAGTAGATCTGATGAAGCATCTGTAATAAATGATACTGAGACTGTAAATTTGAAACTCACCCCAAATACACGTAAGAATACACCCTTGTTCTTTCTAGAGAAAACAATATGAGATACACATACATTTATCCCTTATGAAAACAGCAACATGTTGATCCAATCCATCAGTATGTTCAGTTAAATTACTTAAAACAAGCAAAAAAACAAAAGAAAAGTAAGTCATTGAGCCCTTTATTAGGAACCATTCTTGTTATTATCAGATCAGCCAATCATGCAGGAGCACTACTATGCATAAAACCATGCACATACAAGCCAGCAGCTACAGATAATATTCACAACCATCAGAATGGGGGAGGGGGTGTCTGATGTTATCTGATTGTCTGTGCCAGACAGGCTTGTTTGATTATTTCTGGAACTGCTTATCCCTTGGGGTCTCTAGAGCAGGGGTATTTAATTTAGAGCAGGGGTATTTCATTAAATTTCAATAAAGTCCAGTTACAGAAAATTTCCTCAGGTCAATGTCCATAATAATCAAAATGTTTCACTTGCATTATGATTCAGTACTATATCTTGTATACTGAAATAGCCTAGTAGTTATACCAACATTGAATATTGTCAACAACTGAATATGAAATCACATTTCAAGCACAATTCACTATTTATTTATAATTTCTTCTTTATTATTATTATTTTTTTTTTTATGTCACTTGTAATTGTAAGGCAGGCCATTAAGAATAGATTCTTGTTTACAAAGGTGGCATGGTAGGTGCCAGGTGACACTTGAAAGAAAAGGAAGAGAAAGGGTAGGAGAGGAAATTCCCATGTACAAAAATATAATAATAATAATAATAATAATAATAATAATAATAATAATAATAATAATAATAATAAACAAACAAACAAACAAACAAACAAACAAACAAGCTAAAATTAACAAATGGTTATAAAATTGCAAACATGAAATCCCTGAAAGCAGTGATGGATATAAAGGTGTCAAGTTTTTGTGTATTTTATTGTTTGTTCCAGACCGTAGCAGCAGCAGCACTCTGAAATGATAAACAGCCAATAGCAGTACTGGATTTAACCAGATATATCTAGATGAACTGTTGTGGTATGTAGCAGATTCAGTTTGAAGTAGCTCACATAAATAGGGGCTGAAAGTCCAAGTAGAGTACAGTGAATACAGAGTACAGTAATGTATTTTGAAAGTGGTATTTGTTGCAGATCTAATATCAAGTTTTGCAAAAATGTTCATCTTAAAATCAAATGGCTGATAATTTGGTATTCATAGTGGTATTCAGCATTACTGCTCTTCCTCACTAGAACTGTGATTGCTCCTTTTGTTGAAGAATGGAACTTCAACTGTAAAGAGGCACCATGTTAAGCATTATGAGAATTTCCTAATTTTAACCCATTTCCTCATTTATAATGTCTTTGGTTTTACTGCATATAACACTATTGTCCATAAAAAGTGTCCATGCAAGGTCACCAGTTCAAGTCCCTGAACTGACAGCTTGAATAAGGCACCCAGTTCCCAAACTTCCCAACTGCTGTAGTGAATGTGCCCACCATTCTGGGCATGTGTGATCACTTTCACTGTGAAAAAAAATGTTTGACATCTTTGAAAAAATATAAAAAAATTAAACACAAAACTATAACATGTACATGTGTATTCACAGTCTTTGCTCAATACTTTATTGAAGCACCTTGGGCAGCAATTACAGCTTATGAAATTTTTTTCTTTTTCATAAATAAGAAAAAATATTTTAATCCAATTGGAATAAAATGTGGAGAAAGGCTGTGAATACTTTCCAGATGCACTGTGTGATTCACTTGAGTCGCAGCACTTACAATAAAGTACAGATCTATTGTTGGCATATGTTAGGTTGTGTTTCAGCTAGTGGATTATGCACATATATAGTTATATAGTTATATTATATAGTATCTAATTTGATAAAACACTATACCAAGGCTTTAGTCACAATATATATGGAAGGGACATTCCCATATGCCCAAAATGCTCCCCCAGTATAATGATAAAAAACAACAACAACAAAAAACATATATAAAGTATTCCACTCACTAGCTTTTTGCAGTGTTAGAATCCATTGATGCATTTCTCCACGTAGTATATATTGTAATTAGCCAATCCTCAATATTTTTCTAAGTTTAATTATTTATATATTTGAGCACTGTAACAGATGACATGTTTAGTGTAAACCACATGTAGCATTTGACCACAAGAACATCATACTAGCTGTGAAGCATGGGGACGTAAGTGTCATGGTCTGGGGCTTATTTGCTACAGTAGGGCTTGGAGAGCTCTCCATCATAGAAATCAATATAAAGTCTATATGAAATGGCTTAAGGAAAATGTAGACTGCCAGCTAGAATTTGCAGAATGGATGACAGAGCAACTTCACATAGAGTTTTCCCAATCAGGTTCTGTTCAATGATGAAGCAGATCTCTTTGTGAATGGTGAGAACAGCAAACCAAATCTGTGATACTAGTCAGAAACAAATCCTCACTGGATCGATCCATTTAACACAATTGCCACACCTAAAGTCATGATATGGTGTGGTGTATGGGGCACCCAAATCACCATTATGCAAGGTTGTTCAATAACATTTATACATTGTTGTTGGAGGTTGGAACATTTACTAATTTCTTCCAAGAAAGTGGTGTCACACCTTATTATGGATGCACAGTCAGAGACTTTCACAAAGTAGCCACTGCTTTGAATTTTTATCTGTGGTATCACGTCAAGACACTTGTTGTTATTGTTTATCTTAAGGACTTGCTGATGCTTGTGCGAGCATTCAGCCTGATCCTCTTTTAGTTAATCCACTTTTGGGGAAATTGCACATTAAGGTAGCCTCCTAGCACTGGAGTCTTGGGCTCAAGTCCTTTTCTGGGTAGAGTTTCCATATTCTCCCTGAGTCTGCATAAATTTCCTCCCATATTTAAAAGAACATGAATTATGTGTGTGTGTGTGTGTGTGTGTGTGTGTGTGTGTGTGTGTGTGTGTGTGTGTGTAAGCCCACATATGTATTGAAATTTATTGGATCATAAATTGGATCATCATCTTCCAAACCCTTTACATTTTATAACGGTGTTTGGGTTTGTATTGCAGCCAGTGACTAGAGGACATTTCACTGGCAGAGTGAAAATTCAAATGAATTAAAGTACAGAACATTCTGTAAGCAAACATCACCATGTCTATAAAAGAGCTGAAAATGACAAGAAGATGGTTTCTAGAAGAGGTTATAGATTCTAAACACATTCTGAAATATCAGTTCTTTTTATCAATGACAATCCCTCCAAACAATGCAACACCACTGTACCACAACCCTATGACAATATACCTCGCTGGTATTGAAGTCCAGACTCTAGTGTCATCCACCCTGTACCTTCACAGATGATGCTGCAAAATAGCTGAATTTGCTGGAGTGATCATCTCCTGCTTAGCACTCCAGTGTCATCATGCTTCACCACCTCACTGAGAGTTATAATAAAAAACTTGGTCCTTCATCCTGGCGTGCCTTCCGTTCTCCTTCACAGCAGTGACTCACTGCAGCAACAAATCAGTAAAAAAAATATCACACACACACACACACACACACACACACACACACACACACATATATATATATATATATATATATATATATATATATATATATATATATATTCTAATGAATTTGTTTCATCTTCCATTTGCACACATACACCACTCACACCCATACACATAGTCGATCACAAGAGCTGTGAATGTGAGAGCTCTCCTTCTCTCAGTGAGAAAAGAGAGAGGGGGTGGGTAAGCGAAATGATTCAGATTGTAGCATAATGGTCCATTAAGATCTAGAATTGCGCTTGGTTCACTGCAACTCCCCAGCCCTTCAGCAGCATGAAGTCAATTCATTATGCTCTGGGATAGAAAAACGCTTTGCCATTAACAGCTATCTAATGATTCTCAATTAATAAAACAATGGCTTTCTGTGATACCAAAGACAAGACGGGCCTCTTTATCTCTTGAGTATTGTGGATGCATTAGCAGCATTAGGCATGACTCTGACACTAACAAAGAAAGTAAAGCAAATAAGCTGTCATTAGGAGCTAGATATAAAAAGGAAGCGAAGGTTGGAGAGATAATGACAGCTATATTTGCTATACATTTAACAGCCTGTGAGACTTTTTTCAGTTACACCACAAATTGTCCTTCAGACCATATGGAAAATGCCAACCCAGTCTGAAATAGCAGGGATGCCTACTAACTGTGCACTATAATGCAAAGTTTTCCAAATCCTGTACTATTACTGCACCACCCTCCCAAACTAGGGGTGAAATGATGCACAAAAATGCAGTCTCTTCTTATCTTCCATGTCTGCTATTTCAGGGGCTGTTTAATCAGTGGTTCCTGTTGGATACTCTATCAGTTATTTTGAAGGAGAAGTATCCTTTAACATGTGTGAGAAGTGGCAAGTGTATGCATTAGAGTATGAGATTAAAGCCAAATGCATGAGTCTCACTGCCCTGTTTACAGTGCAAAAGTCGAGGACCACCCATCATGTATTAATTTCTGATTAAAACAGCTAAGATACAAATTTTTCAGTGTTGAGGAAAAAGTAGAAAATGTATTCAATGAAAATGTCCATAAATACAGTGTAAATCAAAAAACCACAAGGATGCCAGAACAACTTTCATTTTATATCTTCCGAGTTTCACTTTCAGTTTTTTTACACCTCCAAAGTTCAGTCTGAGAAGCTGGTGCAATTTCTGCTTCTCACTACCCTGTCAAAGTTCAGGAGTTCAGGATGATCAGTCAGTTGTTTTCTAAGTAAAGGCTTTGTGTTCAGTTTTACAACCTTTCATCCACAGAGTTGTTTTCTTACACCAGGTGATAATAATAATAATAATAATAATAATAATAATAATAATAATAATAATAATAATAATAATAATAATAATAATAATAATAATAATAATAATAATAATGCCACAAGCTAAATTATTGATGTTAACTTGGGGAATAGGTAGAATAGAGAATAGAATAGAACACTAGATTTGCCAATGTTTGTGGACACACCTTATGAATGCATTCAGCTAACTTAAGTTGCATCCATTGCTGACACAAATGTGTAAATGCACACCCAGCTTGTCTAATCCCTGTGGTGAAATATTGCCAATAGAATAGTATTCTCTGGAGCAGATAATATAAAACTATTGGCACCATGACTAATTCCAGACATGTGCTAGTTGAATATAAAGCCTGTGGAGCAGGGGAACTGTATTCTCTGGGATGATGGTGCTCCATCCAGTACTTCTGGAAAGAGTTGCAGAGTTTGGGATGAGGTATGATCTCACTAATTCTCTTGTTGCTGAATACAAATAAAATTATTTTTAATACCAGGGTTTCAGAAGAAACTGTGAAAGAGCAGATGTCCCAATACTTTTCCCTATATAGTGTAGATTGGTCTTAGAAAGGGGAGAATAATTTAAAACAAGAATTTCTTGGATATTCTGATTGGAAATCCAGTAAATGAATGTCAGTGTCTGCTTTTGACAGAAGTTAAAAAGACCTTTGTATACAAAAGAAGTTCCTCCCCATTCACCCACTTTATTGTTTAGTTTTCTGTATAGTATTGAAAGTGGTTCTTTGACACTTTTGATGCTTCTTATAAAACTTTGACTAACACAGCAATACCAGTCCAGTCTGAGATGTTCCATATTCATAGACAAATAATTGTAGATTGATTAGGTAGAAAAATTTAATTCTTTTCCATGTATATAATGGAAAAAGGACACAATACTTCAGTGCCATGAATTATTTAAAGATAGACTTTAGGGTCAATAATGATCCACCGCTATTATTAACTGCAGATAAATGTGCCCTTTTCAACTTGAAATTTAATGACTCTTCCTAGAATGACCCCAGCAGTGAAGACTGTAAAACATTACCAATTCAAACTTCCATGAAAGCTGTACAACACCAATATACATACACTGTGTGGACAAAAGTATTGGGATATAATTTTATTCTTTGCTTCTTTCAAAATCAAGGGTATTAAGTGATATTTCTGTTTCTGCTGTCTCTACTGTCCAGGCTTCTACTAGATTTTGGAGCACTGCTGCGAGGATTTGTTTGCATTAAGCAACAAGAGCGTTACTGAAGTCAGGATGTTGGATGATCACCACCACTACCTCATCGCCAAGTCCCCTAATATTCCCAAAAGTACTGGTTGGAGCATTGGACTTCACATTAGGCATGATATCAATATGTTTATGTTATATATTAGGTATTTTTCTCAATAAATAAATGATCAAGTGAAATGTCTTATTTGTTTGATTTTTTTTCTCATGATCTACCTTTAGGACTTGTGCAAAGATATTTTACAACAAATTTATGCAGAAACTCAGAACATTCTAGGGTTTACACACTTTCAACCACCACTGAATGCAGCATGTTAAGACTCCATAAGGGTTACTAGAAGCAATCAGCTGCATTTGACAGCAGCTGCTATAAGCTACTAGACTACACATTACCATATGTAAATGTTGTTTTTATGGCCACACTTCTTTCTGCTGTTATGCTATTTTTAGATAATTCTATTAAGAACAGATTAAGAAGAGCAGCAATATCAGTCTATGTGTTCCTCTCATTATAAGATAGAAGCAGACATTCAAAGTTGCTGAATACATTTTCTCTTTCTGTGTAAATAAGATGACTTTTTAAGATAAACTATGATGAATGGTCTGTGGACTGCAGTAAATGACTTCTCCAGAAGTGTTAGAAACTAGTCATTTGTGTAATCATACTATGGCAATCAATTACTATTTGACGGATTTTACAGACTGTTATCAATGACAGAGGTCAGTGAGAACACAATGGTAGAGCATTAAAGAGTAAATTAATCTAAATGTCATTCTCATCTACTCTCCAGTCCTAAGATTGAGCTATAAATCATAATGGTTTATTTTGAAAATGATTTCATATCTACTTCAGAAATACACAAAGCTCTTCTCTTGTATTGTACCAGACATAATTACAGTGACAGTACTGTGTATATTTAGACCATTTCATTTGCAAATGATATGGGCCTTCTGTATAGGGCATCAATATAAGAGTGTAACAGCAGACGTTGCATACATTAGATTTCTACCTTCCAGCAAGAGTACAAGGAGAAGAAAAAATCTTGAGCAAGATGAACAATGTTATAGAAAACAATATTTGATGAAAAAGTCTTATATGTAAAAGTATTTGGCATAGACCCAGGTCTAGGAACATCTGGACCCAAGTAGGCAGAAGTGGAGCCAACCCCCTGGGCAACTGAAAGGTGAGACAAAACTGTTGGCAGTGTGGAGGAAAGAGGCAAAAGTGAACAACATCTGCAATCAGCAGAAGTAAGTAGAGACAGAAACAGTTGATTGATTGAGGTGAAAGTGATATTGTAGGATGTAGGATGGGCTGATCTGGCCGTGCTGGCAGTTGTTTCATCTGTAAATTATTTTGCAGATGAAATGGCTGATTTCACATCATTTTTTAGATGTTTTATAATCCATTCCTGACTTCATCTAAAACTTTGTTTAAACAGTCTAGAGAAAACCAAACTAATGTCTGACCTTTACATAAGACAGGTTTCTCCAAAATCTCCTCTAATCATCTGATGTGCTGCACCAGATTTTAGTTTTAAGTAGTAATACATGGGGTGTCCTAAAAGTTTCCTTACCAGAAAACTCCATTTGTCATTTACATTATATTGCAAAATTATTTTAAACATTTTAAAATATATTTAGTCATTTTTATATATATATATATATATTATATTATCTCCATCTGTATTTTTCAAATTAAGATAAAATGTCCATATGTTTGAATAATATAAAAAAGGATTTAGACTCCATTTGATATGAGGTCAAGACACCCTGCACCTTGGTAACACATGGGTTTTTGTGTTGTGGCTAAGGCAAATCTATGAATTGTATGAAAGTGCAAGCTGTATGCTCACTGTGAGTCCACTCTAAAATAAATCTCAAGCTGTACCCACACAGTACCAATGCAATCAGGAGAATGTGCTCTGGCAGGTAGTGAGAGGCACTAAAGAGTCTGGAGTATGTGTGTGGGGGCAGTGTGGGTATAAGGGGACACAAGAAGCTCCATTTGGGCCCTGTGGGTGGATATGAAGCTTTTTGGTGTGCGTGTGCTGCAGTTCTGGACAAGTCATATGCCTCAAACAAAGGGAAGTTTGGAGTGGCTAGTGATGGAAATTAATGTAATAGTAATAGTATAGATGATTCCTGTTTTATGTTCCTTTTAGGGCTGTACTACATACCTCAGTTGTTTGGAAACTTTTAACTAGAAACCTATTTCTCAACTGAGTTGGACTCTAAGCTCTTAATTTAATCTAAAAAATTAAGGGCAGACATAATTTCTTCCAAACTGTGGCGCAGAATGGAGCTGACAGTAACTAAAGCTGGAAACAACCAACCTCAGTTATTTTCTGGGAAAAAATTAGTGAATTTATTATTTAGTGAACCAAAAGGGATTCTTTGTGGAGCTCTTCTTGCTATGTAATTTTAAGTGATCAGTTTGGTCCAAAGCTGCTTCAGGACAGACAAAATCTTTTGTCAAGAAAAAAAAAAAGTAGCACCCAAATCAAATCACACAACAGGACATTTAGTGGGCAGGTTTGACATATTAAAAAATGTGAATGGTTAAATTTTAATGGTCAACTTTGCATTCTGACTCATGCTGTTGTGTTGGTAGCATTTTTTGGAAACAAAATATTCCTCTGAAATGGGGTTTGGTTTGTGAGGGGTCGTATCATAGGGCTCCAGGAAGTGGGATGGTCTTACTAATGTATTGCTCAACATACAGATCATACAAATATTACCACAGCACACTGTTTTTAGCAGTAGATAGAAAAAAGCACACATTGGCGACATGAAGGATCAGGGAAATTTACATCAACCATGGAGTGAGAGAATTGATGGATTGCCCAATATGCACAAAGTGAACCAAAAGACAAAAGTGAAGACAGTTAGCAAGCAGTGACCTTTGAGTCATCCTGTTAGTGGTAATGCTATTGGCAGATGACATGCATGCAGACATGCATGTTATGGTGGCTGCCATTAACTCCACGTAAATATGACAAATTTTCAGTGAATAATCCTGGTTTTGTCTTGGTGGAGATGACTTATGACTTTGTGTGTGCACTATTCCAACAGCCACATTGACAGACCTGTTCCTGACTGAAGATGTGTAGGATGCTACTGAACATATTGTCTCCACCCTACTGCAAAATCTGCAAAAACTAAGTGAAAATATTCATGCTGCATGGGATGGATTAAATTTAATGCCAAAATGTCTGAAATGTCACGTTAGCAAACACGGTGACCTGATGACACAGTGAGACACATGACTGTATATGTAGTTCAGTAAATATCGTCCACATTACTCTACATTTTTATTATTTATTTTTACTGGTAATTTTTAACTTCCTTCCAAATAGCATTGCAATCGGATACCTCCATCTGGGTGTATGTTCCTCCTGAAGCGCCATCAAACTTCTATTTTTCGGTTTATAGAGTAAGTTACTGAAACGTTCTATGAACTGACTGTCTGACTGCTCTTCTATACCATCATTCCAAAGCTCCCTTTACTTTTATTCTTAGTTATTTTTGCAGTGTTCTCATATGGTGTGGATACAAATCAGCTTCAGATTGATGATTATTAAGGAATCCCATATACAGCTTCTTATCTTTTATCCACAACA
Source organism: Acestrorhynchus altus (assembly GCA_034509495.1). Taxonomy (NCBI): domain Eukaryota; kingdom Metazoa; phylum Chordata; class Actinopteri; order Characiformes; family Acestrorhynchidae; genus Acestrorhynchus; species Acestrorhynchus altus. The sequence continues at coordinate 26,978,986 of CM067508.1, forward strand.
ATAAACATATTGTCATCCAGTTTAAACCTCTTTCACTGTCCTCAAATATTCAGCCATGATAACAAGCATCCATAATAAGCTTAAGCAGTGAGTGTATTAAAAGAGATGAGTTTTAAATTGCCCCCATTGTTCCCAGAGGAACACTTGAACATGCTGTGTAGATTACAATCTTTTGTCACTGAACACTTCCTATAGAGGTGGGAAAATCAATGCTGTCCTTGCCTGTTCATTTCAGGGACAAACGGGAGCTTTCATGAAAGTCTTAGTAACAGGAATCCACTGACAATTCAGTCCTGTCTTTTACATCAAATTATGGCTTGATGTTTTGATTACTGAATGTTCAAGCAGTCTATAGCTAACAGCTATATTACCAATGGGGTTGTGAGAAATCTAAACATTTTCTAAAAGGCAATAGCAACATTTGAATTTAAATGGAAGGTTTATAAATGGTTCCTGGCCAGGGACGCTGCTGGGAACAGTTCTTGAATGGTATAGAATCTTTAAATTATGTGGAGGGTCTATAAAACTCAAAAAAGGTCTTCACAGCAGTGCTTAGGCAAATATTTTAAGCAAATACCAATGCATTTATATGTTGGCAGCAGGAGCTCTTCTTCACTAATACACTGATCAGCCATTTGCACCACCTGCCTAATATTAAATAGGGCCTTCTTGTGCTAAAACTAGATCTGACCATTGAACGTACGTACTCCAAAGACCTCTGAAGTTGTCCTCTGGTATCTAGCACAAGACATTAATTGCAGATCCTTTAACCCTCTGGCCTTTAACCTGCTGATGTGAACCATGGCTGGTTCTAGGTATCACAGCATAAAAAAAGTCATGTTGAACATTGCTGTGAACTTGTGTGGAATGTGCTGCTTGACAAACCATTAGGTTTGACATCCAAAAACAAAGTAGAGACAGAGATAAAGTAATATAAATGTGATGCACACAAGTATCTATATATATAATGGGGTTGGTGCTGCATTTTTCAACAGGATAATGCTCACCTACACACAGCAAGGGTTTCCCAGGAATGTCTACTGAAGATTGCAACATTTCCTTTGCCTGCCGGGTCACCAGATTTATCGCCAATTGAGCATTTATGGGACCAGCTGGGATGCCAGTTGCAGTGGCCTACTAGGTGAGCAGGATCTACAGGCCTAGCTAAAACATCTGTGGGCAAATGTGCCACAATATGCCATATGGAACCTAGCCTTGATTCAAAAATTGTGATCAGTTATATTATAATTACATTAACATATAGAAAGATTAATTTGATTAATTGGCCAATCTTTTTAGGTATGTTATTTTTTTGCCAAAGAGTGCACTTGAAATCTCACTTAGGATGTAATGTGGTGTCATAACCATATATCATAGTCTGTTTGGCTTATATCCAAATGTATAATGGCTCAGATCACAAGTCCCCTGGCTTTATATCATAGTCCTCTTGGTGTTTACTTCAAGAACTGTGGTTCTACAGTATTTCTCTAAAAATCTCTTTAGTTTCAGAGTGTATGAAGTGAAATAGTCACCTTGAATTATGTGAATGTGAAGTGCTTTTTGTTAAAAATTGTGTTTCTGATTTTGGAATGGACTGGGATTTCTAAATAGCTTGAATAATTAATTATTAGTCACAGCCCTACACAAAATTTGTCAATACTTTACTACGCCTGTGTTGCTTTCTGTATGAGCACTAGTGTAAAAACTGGCACTTATAGCAGTCTGCCGCTACATCTTGTTTTAATTGTGCAATTAACTTTATCACAGTATATTTTGATATTTCCTATCAGTTCTGGGTAAAATAGCTTGAGCGGGAAAGATAAAAAGGTATCCTTATCTTGTAGAGTTGAGTACACTGGATAAATACAAACCTCTAGCCAAATTCAATAATGAGATCAATTAAGCCCCAGGATAATCGTGTGCAAAGCAAACAAACACAAAGCTTCCCTTCACTAAGATGAGTGTGTCCCCCACCCCACCCTCCCACCCAAACCTCTTTAAGTTCTGCTCCAGTGAGGACAATTACACTCCCATGTAGTCATTAACAGAGATAATGGAAATGTGCCTAAAATGCCATAAACACCAGCATTGCTTTACAACCCAAGACTGAAATACAAACACGGCTTCTCAGGGTCAAAAGTGAGAGGTGTGTACAAAAGACAAACACCCTCTTAGAACAGAACTGAGTCCTAGCAATCATCTGAGCCAAATAATGACTGTTACTCAGTCAGTGGAGCTATAGGCTACAGTATGCTCATGCATAGAGACACAGACATTCCTCTATACAGAAGAGCTGGAGCATGAATAACAATGTGTCCAGCACCTGTGGGCTGCCCCAGGCCTCCCACTCACTTTGTCCCAGAAATAGAAATGGCTCAAAAATAAATGGACACAAAAATAAGCCTCCCAGCATCTTCCATTCAAATACAATGATTATCATCAAAAGTGCCTGTGGAACATCAATTGACTCATCACTGCTCGACATCTTGTGGGCTAGCAAAATAAATCTACTCCTCAATCATGGCATTCTTCTTCATGCCACTTAGCTACTTACCTTCGAGGACCACTGAAATGTGAATCAACCAAAATGCTAATTACATTGTGACAGGTTTTTTTTTGGTACTCTGTGCTCATTTGTGACCAAATCCACCTCTAATATCAGGCACAATATTTTATTTAATATGTTATTTAAAAAGTGTATTCAATGATTCTTTAGAGCAATACTACACATTTAGTTCATTTGAATGGACGTTTTTAAACACTAAAAAGCCTGTAATTTACCAAATCCACCAAATTCACCAAATCCACCTCTAATGTGGGGCACAATATTTTATTTAATATGTTATTTAAAAAGTGTTTTCAATGATTCTTTAGAGCAATACTACACATTTAGTTCATTTGAATGGACGTTTTTAAACACTAAAAAGCCTGTAATTTACCCTTAAACAACTATATTTCTTATATATTTCCTTTTGAACTTGCTGAGTAATTTACAGTTACTGAATATTAGATCCAAAGTCGTATTAGAACAATTTAATTTTTATGACACTTTACAAAAATAAAGTAAATGTAAAGAACCTTTAGACTACCCAAACCAATCAGTCCCAAGAACACTGTACCATTTGTTAAACATAGTAGAAGCATTGCGCTATGGAAATTGATGAGTAATTCATTAGCCTCAAACCATCAGCTAGACATTTCCAGTCCTGAAGGAACAGATTCATGTACAATTATATGCCTTTCCTAGCCAAGTTGGTAGTGGGACTATTAGAGGAGGGATATCACTGAGTAAGAAGTTGGGTGTTCCAACTGGACAATGACCCCAGTGTCATGTTGGAATGGACAACGCAGACTACTATTAAGCTTTTGGAATGGCCTTCCCAAAATCCTGACCGGAAACTCATCCTACCAGATTTCCTTCCAAAATTAAATTATGAAATGACTGACATTTGGGAGGAGAAACATTCCTTAAGTTCCTCTTTGTCTAAATCTTTTGTTATATTAATTTGTTTTCCATGACATAATCTGCACACAAACTTTGTTGACTGGTGTTATAAATGTTTTATAAATGTCTGTATAAACTTATAAATTATATACAAACCATTTGTTTGAAACATATTTTGGTTGTGTATTCCAAAGCACAAGTATAACACTTAGAAGTGCCACAGCAACCACCTGTGATACCTTAGCAACCACCTCGCAATGACTTAGCAACCCCATAGCAACAACATAGGATACGATAGCAACTACTTAACAACACCATAGAAACCACCTGAAATACTGAAGCAATCACATAGCAACAGACTTACAGCACTGGAAGTGGAAATCACTTTAGTTGTGCAACTTAATATTTCTGTTTCTTAGCAGTTGTAAGAGCCATGACAGAAAGAAACATATAATAGTATTTAAAGGATTATTGGAGCAGTACCAGTGGGAAGCTGAAGAATCCCACAATGGCTTTACCTTTACCTTATTTTTTAAAGAGCAAGGCTCCAGAATGCATTCTGGCATCGATCTACTATCGATCCAGCTCACACTTGGCCCAAGATATTTTTGAGAAGTTCCCTGAGATCTGTGGATAAAATCATAGCTCAGAGTTATTTGCAGCAGCACTCCTAATAAAAATCCTCTCCTCTAGTATATGAAGCACTTTGCTTATACAGGCAATGAAAGGGAGAAAGTGCAGGTGATAAAAGAAAATGACTTATGAGAAAGATATGTGTTTTTATCATTTCTATGGAATATTACATTTTTAGTGTAGTTTCTGTCCTGTGTAATCTTCTTATAAAAAAGGCAGCAGAGGTAGCAAACTTCATTTTCTAATTGTCATATTGGCTTCTAGCAAGAGAGATAAGCCAGGTTGTCCTTACAGAGAGGCCACAAAGACTCAAACAAAGATTTTGACAAAGATGTTCTGGAAAAGCATGGCATGAATATTGTTGTGACTGTGGATTTTCGCTGCAAAGGCTACTCATTTTGAGAGAAGGGCTGATATATCCAAACAAACAATCCATTACTAAAGTGAATAGATGTGCTTTTATACTGTATCATCAAACAAATAAAATAAAGCATCAGCATCATTGTATCAACTAAGCATCTAATTGGTGTAAACAGTACATGAAAAAAAACAGTTAACGTAAGTAATGTCAACAAAACATCTAGTTCATGTAAGCAGTGTATCACTGACACATCTACATGATGTCATTACTTTAATTAGAAAGAACTGCTATCTACAAACTGTAATAAGTTATTCACTTAAATATTTATATGCTTCACTTTCACAAATATGTGCATATGTTGATGTCTTATGAGAGTTTGTTGATCATATTCAACACTGCTGATAGTTACTGTGTTTTACTGATAGACTGATGAGGGTTTATTGATTATTTACAAATGACAACTGCTTTACTTATATTGCTAATATTTCACGGAGTCTGTTGTTAATCTGTAGACAATTTCTTGAGTTTGCTGATCATCTATAAAGGAACATTATTGCATATTTACTGTTATGTTAATGATATGTCTACTGAAAGTCTGTCAAGAGTTTATTAATCATCTGCAAATGGCCATTCAAAGTAAAACATTACCCAATTTTGGGGGGCAGAGAGTGATGCTATATCATCAATATTGAGCCATTTGAGATTTATCTGATTCTCTGAAGTGTTTCAGTGCAGGTTTTTTTTTTTTAATAAGGCACAATACAGGGCAGGCAACAAGAAAATGGTTATTTTAAATATATATGTTTTAAAGGAACAATAAAGCAGTCAGTTAAGGCATAAATATAGACTGGAAAATCATTAGTTATGAATTAAACAGTTACAACTGGTTCAATCAATTACCTGATTGGCTGAATAGGGTGTGTTAGGTTTGGGTTGGAGTTGAAACCTGCAGGAAGGTAGCGTCTGGGTTGGTGAGCCCTCCATGAGCAGGGTTGGTGAGTCCTTCAGGAGCATGGTTGGTGAGCCCTGCCCTGTGCTGTAGTCTGATGCACATCTCCCTGGAAATTTAACAATGTGTCACTATGCAGTGAAACAGACTGCAATGGATATGATGAGAACATTGCATTTCCATGTTCATCACCATTTTTAAATTCAGTTGGACAAACTGAACTGGGTGAATTGGACCATCCCGCCTGAAGTCTGTTCTCCTTTATGCATTGCAGGAATTTTAGTAAAAGTAACTGATCACAGCTATCAGCTCCAATTCCAACATAATTCTCAATCATTTGTAGTATGCCAGAAATCAACACAGTGGACTGGAAAACCCATCACCAACTAATGTTTCTGCAGTGTTGCAGAGTGAACCAGACAGATCAACACACAAACAAACAAACAAACAAGCAAAGGTCACTCAGCATAGATTACAACAAAGGTTCTGCATGTTCTAACATGGAAATAGAACACAGCCTTTACTCGATTTGGTAGAAGACAACACAAGTACTGAAACATATTGAAACAGTCATAATTGTTTTTTTTCATGAAAAATTGTCAGAACATGACAGTAAAGGTCATGATAAATCCAGTCTGGAAAAAGTTTTTATATGTCTAATCACATCTTCCAGCACAGCCACATTCATTATGATGATAAAACGCTCTTCAAATAGCCACCCTGCCTTGTTGTGTATATTCAGTGGAGCAGAGATGCCATTTCAGTGTGTGTTTTGTGGGGTAGCAGCAGAGTGAATGACCTCCAAAGCACAGGCTTGGTTCCCACTGAGACTTTGTCAAAAGAGTCAAAAGAACTAATGCTAAGTGCTGTCCAGGATCCTGAAAAGTACTTGCGCTGACAGCAGTGGTGAAAAGTTCAAATAACTTTTCTTAGTACGAACTCGTTGGCACTGACGTGCCTTTTCCAGGAAATGTTCAGGCTTTGAGTTGGTTATATTATTCAGAATCTTAAACAATATTAAATAGTATGTACCTGTAATGTCTGAAATACATGAACACATCTTCCTACATCCTCTAGTAGGTCATCCTCATCTTCATCCACAGGATGCTGTCAGCTGTATATTTATGGTTGGTAACTATTCTCAGTCCAGCAGTGACACAGGGGTGTTTAAAAACTCCAGCAATGCTGCTGTATCTGATCCACTCATACCAGCAAATCTAGCACACCACCATCATGTCAGGACACTGTAGTGCTGGAAATGACTCACATAATACCTTCTCAAAGGTGGTGCTGTGGGGTCCTGACCACTGAAGGGTGAAAGGAGATTAACAAAGTATTAGTAAAACAGATGGACTACAGTCTGTAATTTTAGAATTACAAAGTGCTCCTGTATGGTAAGAGATAAAGTGACAGTGACTGTAGAAACAAGCATATCATGGCTGATCGGTGTTGGTTGACATGACAAGAAATGGACAAAGGGTTCTTAAATCTGCCCATTAATTTAATGTAAAAGTAAAAAAAAAATTATCCAGTAGCCCTTAGTTTTTAAGAGAGTTTTATTTTACTCCATCATACTTTTAAAGTGCAGCAGATTTGTGATCTCAGACAATGGAAAAAAAAACCCAAGGGCACAATTAAAGGTTTTTGCTGTTCATTGTATCAGAACACTCCAAACTCTTCCACTATGTAAGCTTGGGCTCCCCTGCTGGTGTGAACATATTGACCTCTGACTGAGCAACTCCCCACACAAGTGCAAAACTTGCCCTCAACTGTACAAATTAAAGCCAGATCAATGAACTGCAACAGAACAGCAATCTGACCTTTGGTCGCCATTCAAATGGAACAAGCATGCTTTTTAAAGGGTGGATGTTGATGGGGTGTATTAAGTTTCTACATCACAGAACAAATCAACTCAACTTTCTTCTACAGGGACCAAGATATAATGAGTAGATGACAGTGAAAAATGTCAGAAACCTGATGTGAGTGAAATTGACTTTACTGATTCACTATTTGAAGCATACAGTAATTGGTACCATGAGAAGACCTCACTCTAGTTCTGGAGAGCAGTTCTTGAAGGTGGCTTTGCAGCTTAGACCCACTGCAGTTTGGCCTGCACAAGAATTCTTACATGCCAGAGCATTTAAAAAATCTACTACTAATTCTATTAAATTATGCAATGCATGAATTACTGATGCAACCCAGACCTTTTTTGTGGGATGTTTTTGTAGACTTAAATGTTTTCATTTTTTTTTCGCTTGAGATGAAGAAAGACAGGTGAACAGAATTGTAAAATTTGTATTTAAATGACTTTTTTTATGAATTTGACCATGTTTTGAGAATTCTTTTGCCTATTTCTATCTTACATCGCAGAAATCCCGAGAAATTTAATCTGCAGTGTTTTTGAGCTGAAAATGCAAGAATGGAACTGAAAAAAAAGAAAGAGAGCAAACAGCTCCTCCTGTTATCAAAAAGTCTTTTAGTTTCTTATAATAAATGAAAATTGCATGTAACTGTCCACAAAGTGCGGCCCTTGAGTTCTAAGGGTTAACCTCTACCTAACCTGTATTCTTAAATTTTACCATAAAACCTAAACCTAACCCTTCATTTAAATCTAAACCATTACCCAGTTCTGAACATAATCTAAAATTGATGTAAACATACCCTAAATCTAAATGTTATTGTAACATAAACTGAATGTACATTCAATCTAATCATTATCCAAGCCCTAACCCCATACCTAGTAGAATGTGAAATTCTTACAATTTCTATACAATTTCATCAAGTCATTCCTTTTTTAAAGCCCCATTTAAGACAAAGGGGTGTGACTAATGGATTGGAGCTTGCTGTGAATGGTAATATACATACAAAATAATTGTTTGCAAATTATGCACAAGGTACAAAATTCTTGAGGGATATTATAGTCATATATGTGCATATTTTTGGAGATCATGAATATTCAAATCTGCCAAATAGACAAGCCAGCATACATTCAGCTGATTTATTATTTTACGGTGCTGAACTAGCATAAATCAGATTATTCCATGTCTATTTCAAACAGATCTGAATTTTCTTATTGTTGTATGAACACAAAAGTCGAATTGTCACATATCAGATTGCAGCCATTATAGTTATACACTCACATGCCAAAAAGGTACAATATAGCAGTGTAAACACTGATCATGAGGTTTTACCTCAGGGGACTGCTTAAGAATGCTCTAAATATCTGAATATGTTGTGAGGTGTAATACCATGCGAATGAGGCTGAACACGGTCTGTTCATGGCAAGGTGTTGTTTATTATTGTAGTAATGAGGCATGTTAGTGGATGCCAGATTGGGAAATTCCTTTTCAAAATGGTTGTATGGACATTTTACATTCCTTCACCCACATTGTCACGTGTGTACTGGGAATATGTTGCCCCTCACAGTGGACAGCGCATTGAGTGGTAATGATCTTGACTATCGGATTTTGGTGAGAATTGTCTGTGAGAATAGAAATTGTTTCTCAGGTTCCTTGTGTGAGGCAGGTCATGTGATATAACTTAATGTAAAATATTAAAAAACAGTAGACAGAATTAACAGTTATGTCTTTGAATACTAGAAAACAAAACAACACAGTGGTCAAAAACGGTAGTTGTTGTTGTTGTTTCCCACAGGTCAGTGCAGTGTTTTTTAGCTTCCAGAAGTTATAGGACCCAATAAATAGTTCCTGTCCCATAACTTTTGGTCACATTTGGTCACCCTTTAATCACATACAGTGGGCAGCCCATCTGTACCACCTTCTAGATAAGACTGTTCTTATGTGCTCAGTGCTCTTAATGATCAGCCAACAGAAGAGCCACATATTCTTAGCTTCAACTTTAGCACCAAGGTCATCATATAATGAGAAGATATCTCTGTCAGTCCAGTTCAGCTAGTGTCTCAGGTGACAGGTGAAGGGGAACAGGCACTATAAGTATAAAGAGATCAATGGAGACTGTGGGTAATTGGACATGTGGTGCAGCTCCAGATGTGGTGAACAGGAAAGGCAAAATGGAAAGAGCAGAAGAGAACAGGTCAGGTGCTTGACCATTTCACTCTACCCTTTGTGAAAGCAAGGCAGTAGTTGTTCTGAAAGGTAGAGGTCAGGTAGAGTAAACATAAGCATGGATATTGGACTCGTGTCCATGGAGAAGAATAAAATGCCAACTGGTTGTTGCCATCAGAATCCAAGAACACACCTAATCTAGGAATTTGAACAGAAGCTACAAGAAGAATAAAAAAATCACAGAACTAAGTCTTTGTTCAGTCAAGCAGCTCAAATTAAATTTTAGTCATAAAATATGGATGGATGGATGGATGGATGGATGGATGGATGGATGGATGGATGGATGGATGGATGGATGGATGGATGGATGGATGGATGGATGGATGGATAGATAGATAGATAGATAGATAGATAGATAGATAGATAGATAGATAGATAGATAGATAGATAGATAGATAGATAGATAGATAGATAGATAGATAGATAGATAGATAGATGATGGGTGGATGCAATGGATGGATAGAAAGATGTGACAGGTGAATGGATGATCAGATGTGACTGCAGTCTGATTACACAAATCAATAATCTGAAATGTGAAAGTTCAGTCTAAGAACCTGATTTAAGAAACAAATCTGGTCAAAATTGACTATGACCCACAAACACCAAGACACCAAACACACAAGGAACCAAAGCCACTAAACAAACAATGTTGCAAAGAACAAGACAAAGAGAGAACAAAACTGAACACTGTGAACAATTACTGGATACACAGGTGAGCAAGATAACAAGGGGAGGAGTGCATTTTGAAACAGGAGACAAGACCGGAACATAGACAGAAGGAGAGGTGTAACCTGACTGGGAAAATTATAGCCAGGTTTCCACCTAGCCATCCAGCAAGTGACTGTAATGCTGCAAAAAAATGCAAATAAGGATGCATTTGCATTAATTCTGTATAAAATAATAAAATCATGTTCATAAAACATTTAAAAAAGATATGGGCAGAATCTAGAGAGGAATATTTCATGATGATTAGCTTCTTACTGCTGGTTTATTAATTTTTGGTTAAAATTTACATCACAGAGCATAAACCGACAAATATAACATCTCAGGAAATGTTCATTCATTGGCAAAAGAGACCTTGTGTCAGTTTATTTCTAAAATATATACATCAATCAGCCATAACATTAAGACCATTTGTCTGATATTAACTTGGTTTCCTTTGTCAACAGATTTGATCATTTGAGACATGGACTCCACCAGACCGATTGAGCAGCTTCTGTCTGGTTTTCATTTACAGATTTTCTTTGGCAAAAAAAAATCACACTGTCATTTATTTCATTTCTTTTTATCAGGGATGTCCACTTCAGACTATTGTACACAATTTATGTTATTTTATATATATTAGAATCTGTATTGCAGTTTTTCTCAGTCACTTTACAGCATGAATGACAAGACCTTGTGTTGTCTTGATCACAAACAAGATGGTCAAAATGCTTTGTCATTTTGTTCATATCATAGGCAAAAGTATTTGGACCCCAAAATATACATAAAATAAAATAAAATACATTTTTACAGATGTTTTGCTGATGGTAAGAAACCCAATAAAAAACAAACTGGTTGCATACTAAACACAAAGTGACTTGTTTGGAGTGACGCTAACTGGAAAAATATTGACTCTCCTTTCTGTAAAAACATTTTAATAACAACAACAACAACAACAACAACAACAACAACAACAACAACAACAACAACAACAACAACAACAACAATAATAATAATAATAATAATATGTTTTATTTCAAAGGTGCCTTTCTGGCACTCATACAAGAGTAAAATAGACAATAAAATTAAAATAATAAGAAAAGAAAAACAAATAAGAAAAAAAGAACAAATACGATAAAATATAAGAAAATAAAAATAACAGAATAAAAATAATAGAGTCAAATGGAGAAGGCAGTTCTAAACAGGTGTGTGTTGAGAGCAAATTTAAAGTTTGGAAGTGAATTTATGTTCCTTATGTAAGATGGTAAGTAGTTCCAGAGTTGGGGAGCAGAGCTCTGCTCCCCATGATGGTGAGACGGGCGGAGGGGACAGTCAGGTGGATGCAGGAAGATGGTCTGAGGGAGCGAGAGGGAGTAGCAACAAGGCTTTAATATTTACAGATACAACTGTAGAAAATATCCCACAGTAAGTTACTTCATCTATCTACACCCATTAACTACAATGGAAGGGATTTTATGTGATATCCGAAAAAGTAGTAAATAATTGTGAAGTGAAAAGAAAATAGTTTCAATTTTGTGCAGCGTGCATTTTTTCCAGCTCCTCTGAGTCAATACTTTGTAGAACATTTTTTGCTGCAGTTACAGCTGCAAGTCTTTTGGAGTATCTCTCTAGCAGCTTTCTAGGTGCGGAAACTTTTGCCCATTCTTCTTTGTAAAATACTGCCAGTTGAATGATGATGAGATGCATCTCTGAGAATTAGTTGATTATTTGTTGGTCGCCTTTGTCAGTGAAAGTCATGACCTGAAAGTGATTGACCTGAGCTGATCATCAGTCTAGGAGACATTTACCAAAGAAGTCTAATAAACATTCTAATAAAATGTTCTGACAGCTGGTTTAGCACTGGTGAATTTAATGACTTGCAGTGAAATAATGCTGAGATGTGCTGGGGTGTACAAACTTAAGGTTCTTCAGTAAAGAAAAGGGTTCTATATAGAACAATGAAGACTCAAAGGGTGAGACAGAATGCATTCTTTTACATAGAACGTTTCAGAAAAAAAGTTCAATATGTTACCAAAAAGGGTTCCACTATTGTTATGTCAAACTTGAAATAATAGTAGAACCCTTTTTTAAGAATCTGCATAGAACAGCACATTCTGCATCAATCTGGAGAACACTTTCACAATGCAAATAACCATTTTCTTTCAGTGTTCATAGTACTATATAGAACCATTTACTAAAGAACCCTCGAAGAACTCTCAACTCAGAACAGCACTTATATCATACCTCTGGGGTTTTTATTGTGTGTTTTTTAGACATTGTAGAAATAGTTTTTAAAAATTAAATCCTGATTTAAGAAATGCACCAAACCAACAGAGATAACATGTTAATATGTGAATGGCATTTCGGAGATATACAGCTCCATGTGGAAGTTTGAGTATTATTTAAAAACATTCATCTTAGCAATAAGATCATTTTTATTATAAAAACTCCAGAAGACATTTCTATTCCTTTCTCATTCTAGGCCCTAATATATTCTAAAAATATAACATTCATACAAACATTTTCCTTTCCTGAAACTATCTGAAAAAGTTGACTTTGGAGAATATGATGATACATAAAAGATGAACCATTTTGTTTAGTCTAATGCATAACATGCAGAAGCCCTCTGGCTGGATAGTTGGAGGCTTGGGTTAGTGATGAGAGTGGAGCGATCTCCTGCAGCTTACATTGCCTAAGGATACCATGTTACACAGCCGCCACATACACTGCCTTGCTCCAGTGTTCCTGGCTCTTTTCCTGCAGATATTTATGGCAGATGATGAGTTGATGATGAGCTTAGCATGAAGCATGCCGCAGAAAACAAAGGCCTGTAGCAAATAAAAGGAAAAGAAAACTCCTAAAGACTATTTTATTCAATTAGAGGGAGGAGGAGGAGGAGGAGGAGGAAGCAGCAGCTTCTTATTTATCTGTCTATCAGTGGCTGTCCATGGCCCTGTACTGCTGAGAGTGAGGATCAGACATTGTGAGTAGATGCTGAATGTTCATTCTGGACTCCAACAGAGCTACAAAGATGCACCTACAGCATACAGATTTAGAAAAGGCTGCTCTGCATGGACTTGAAATCTATTGGTCACTGCTGTGCATGCTAAATAATTTTCTAGGTTGCAAGGGGCAGTTGGGCAGATCCATAAGAACACAAACAATCATGATTTCAGGTTGTGTGACTTTGTACAGTGCCCAGTGTAACCAAACCAGTGTTTAACAATCAATAAAAAAGGAAAATGTCCACAGAACCCATCAGTCATTTGCTATGTGAAAACATTTCCTACGTGTTTGTAAGGAAACGTGAGGAAATATGTTTAATCACACGGCCATTAGGACTCCATGTGAAAATATTCACCATCTCTTTTATCAATCTCTCTCTCAGTGTTTTTCCTTCTCTCTCTCTATCTGGATGGATGCCAGACAGACTCTCCAAATGCAAGCCTTTCTTCTATTTCCAAAGGAATACATTATGTATCTGTTTAAAAATCTAGGCTCTCTCTAGAGCTGGGATCAGTGCATTCAGCCTAAGCAACAGACTGTCATAGATATTGCTTGTGTCAGCTCAGTGTAGAGACATGCCCACATTTGTTGCAGTGACATGCAGCAGGAGCACTCTTTTTACAGAGAGAGAGAGAGAGTAGAAATACACATGGGCAATTTCTCCTTGTCCCCTCTAACCTTCACAAAAGAACATTATCCATATAAGTGCATGAAATGAAAAGGATCAGATGAACCAGTTTTATTTATACACCAAAGGCCAAATCAAAACACGCATTGAATTCTGACAGATGTTCAGAGAAAGTTGGACAATATATAGAAACAAATACAGGAATATCAACAGACAAACAGACGAGATAGATAGATAGATAGATAGATAGATAGATAGATAGATAGATAGATAGATAGATAGATAGATAGATAGATAGAAAAAAGACGCACAGCAGACAGACAAGACAGAGAGGCTAGAGCAGATAGAGCCAGATAGATAGATAGATAGATAGATAGATATGTGTGTATATATAGTTAGAGGCTCAGGTCTGTCTCTGTCTTCCTGTCTGTCTGTCTGTCTGTCTGTCTATCTATCTATCTATCTATTCTATCTATCTATCTATCTATCTATCTATCTATCTATCTATCTATCTATCCATCTATCTATCTATCTATCTATCTAAAAGATAGATTACATTTTTAACTTCCAACTAAGCGGTTGCAGCTGACCCATAATCATAGACCTAGGGCTGTTTATTTTAAAGTGATATTACACCAGCAGACAGTATCTCTGTACACATTCACTCTTTTTCTGTACTACTGAACAGCCTGCCCAACACACAATTTAAACCCACACATAGGAATCTGCCCCATAGAGGCCAAGGCATGATCATGAGAGCCTTGTACCCTATATCTCTAAACTGAGTTTCGCTCAAGCCACGCTCAGTTTGTCTTCATTCTTTCCTTCTTTTTCCCCTTCCACCCAACTGAAAGGCTCTATAGCCCTGATAATGTTGAAAAACATTAATGAGTCATTTGTTTCAATCCAATGTCCTTCTCCAACAAAACACTGCCTGCTCTCGTCGTCTTCTTTCAAAGAAACTGTTTGTTTATCTTTCTTCTGCAGTTATATTATAAAGGGGGGGAAAAAAGCTTGCACTCTTGGTAGTCTTCAAAATACGAGAGAATAAACACTTTTAACATTCACTGTGCAATACTCTTCCTAAATGCCCTCTGTTTGTCTGTTTGAGTTAGTGGTTTCTCTGGGGAAATTCTGGAACAGTAACTCAGGTAGGCACACATTCTTTCAGATACACAGAGTATGCTCTGAGCAGAAAAGCATTCAAAAACACCCTGGAGGTAAAGGACACAGGGGAAGTGCTTTGCTGTAAACTACCAAACAAAGTGAAGAGTTCAAACATAAAGACTCTGTATCATGGAAAGCAACTACTAACTTTATGTAAATAAAAGAGTTTGATATGCTACCCGTGAGGCTCTTAAAACATCAATTCATTGTGGCTTGGATCCCACTACATCTTGGATACATCTTTGAAATACTGGGCCATGTTGACCTGACTGCATCATGCAATTCCTGCAAATGCTTGTAAAGCACTTTTACGTTACACATTTTCCAAAGGTGTTCTACTGGATTCAGGTCCAGTGACTACAAAGGCCACAGATGAATTCTGAACTCATATTCTAGTTAATGAATTAAAAATTATTTTTGTTTTGTGAGAGGCTGCATCATCATGCTGGAAGTAGCAGAAGACGAGTAAAGTTTGGTCATGAATGGATGCACATGGTCAGCAACAATACTCAAATAGGTAGTAGCATTCAAGCAATGAAACCAGGCACCAAAGAATGCCGCAAACATTCCCCATCCCATTACACCACCCCCACCAGCCTGGACTGTTGACACAAGACAGGTTGGGTCCATGGGTGCTGGTGTCCGATTCTAATTCTAGGGTCTGGATTCATCAGCTGAAACTGAGAGTCAACAGACCAAGCTATATTTGCCCAGTTGTCTATTGTTGAGTTTCGGTGAGGCTGGTAATACAGATAGTAGCCCATACTGTCAGCATGGAGTACAACACTCACCTGGCTGCTCATGGGCCAGAGTTTTTATGGAGAGCAGTGGGTGAGTGTAGGCAGGTGGGCTCATTAGCAGGTGCGATGTGTGGTTCAGTTGCACCTCCTTCTCGCTATGCAGTGTTAAGAGCTGTCTACAGGGTTGGAACCCAACCTGCCAAAATAGGGTACAAGACCCCTCAACTTCACCAGAGTTCTGAATGTGAAGGAATCCATTCAGCACCCTTGGACAACACAGTGAAACTGGGAGATCTTTCAAGAGTTTATTTTATTTATTTATTAGTTTATTTGACAGGGACAATGTACATTAATTAACATTTCTGTAAATATACCAGAATTAGCCAGAAGGCTATTTTTCATCTGTAAAGATTTAAGCTGAATTTCCTTCTCAGTGTTCTAAGTAGGTTATTGTCACATTCTCCCAGATATTTTGGAAATGAAGTATGCCATATCAGTTTCTTATACAACACTTCTGGTCACGCAAGCAGATTGCTTGAGAAGTATCGAACTGTGCCGTTATCTCAGCACAACAGCATGTATTTTTCAAACACATTATCATTTCTCTGAATGGGGCTGCTAAATTAATAATGGCAGAAACTCTGTTATTAACATAAATGACCTGAGCAAAACAACAAAATGGAATCTTTAGAATCCAGTGCTAATTTCGTAGGATGTTTTAGCAGTTACTCTACTTTTACCTGCCAAATATTGCTATTTAAGGTAATTGTATGAATTTACCTATGTTTATGTTTTTCTTTGCTTATAAGGACTAAAAACACTTTATGTCACATGAATCCTGGTTCTGATCATCCTGTTGGTTTTTTTAGTTGGAAATGCAATCATTTTAATAAATCATTTGTATTGATTAAATTGACAGGGATATTTAAAATAATAAGTTGCTCAAACTTCATATAGTCCAAATAAACTAAAGAAAACCCTGAATATCCTTTTTGATTTGTTGTTTATGTATGTATTAGCATTATCAATTCTCAGGACTTTATTTGTGAAATGTATACACTGTGTGAACACAAAAAGAGAGCAAACAGTCCCTCCTTTCTTGTTTTCCTCTGTAACCCCCCCCTCTCACTGATCAGTCAGAGTGTGCATGCAGGTTCAGTATGTGCTTGTGGACAGAGCAGTAAACATGCACTGGAGTGCTCCTTTGGCATTTAATCCAAATTAATTCAGTTGGAAACAAGTGAATGTTTTCTGAGCTCGATTACTGACTGATAATTCCTCATAAAATGATGATCTTGTAGTTTGTTATGATGTGTATTTTGCCTGTATTTTAGACTGATCCTGAGTTTTGAATCCTAGAAAATTGCATTATACTCCCCACAAAGTTCTCATCTCAGGTTCTAAGAGTTATGAGACTTCTACACCTTTGGTTTACTAATTTTCTATATTAGTCATCTATGGCTGAATTGTCTAAAACTTATGAAGTTAAATTTGCCTTGCCTTTCTTTTGTGATATGTTATGTGTGCATTTTGCTTAATGCTTAACTATAAATTATGGTTAATCATGATTGAGCTCTCGATTTTTACTGAATACATTTTTGTCACATATGCTTGTGACAAATATGATTTAATGTGCTGTTTCTGGCCCATTGTGGAGTACTGCCCCAATACAGAGTGCGTCTCTTTTTAACTAATGACACTTTTAGTTGAGAGGAAGGTGGTGCTCTAAACTAAATGTGTTAGGATTGCTTTGAATGTTTAGGTTTGAGAGAGAGAGAGAGAGAGAGAGAGAGAGATGGGATGGTTGTTGTAGTGTTTGGAGGAGGCATATGGACTGTGGCTGGCTGACAGCATGGCAGGAGGTCTCCAACAGTGCATCTATGTAGAAGATTTTAATGGGCGATGCAGCCATCATCTCCAGACTCCAACTGAGCTAGGACAGGTTCAGGGCTTTGACAGCAACCAAATGCTGTGTGCTAATGCAGGGTCCACACAAACATATGCTCAGCTTTAGTTCCTTCACTCTGATGCTCTTTGGGTGAAGTGATATGCCCGGAAACTGAGGAGGGGTGAGGGGAAATTTAATGCACATAAGCAAGCCTAAGGGCAACACAGTCAATATATTAGGAAAAGAAGAACTCTTCCTGTCATACAACATAATATAATATAAACACAAATACACATCATCTGAAATCACCACTCATGCTGTGCCTTGGAGGAATCTGTGAACATGTAGGATCTGACCAGTATAACAATTTGTCTGTAGTATTGGTTGATATGGAGGTCACACAAATGTGTACTGACAATGTTCTAGAAACTGTGGCTTGTCTTGTAATATTTCAGTGGTAATAAAACTGTAGATCAGCAGTGACTAAAAAGTCAGCTTTTTCCACATGACTGTATTTGTGTAGGAAATTAAAATCTAACTAGGTAGACAGCAAAAAAGTTAACACATGCCTTTTGAAAGTATCTGTATTTTTAGCTTTACACTACTGTCATAGAATCAATCATCTAAATTTTATTGTCATCATAAATTATACTGGGCTGTGAAGTACAAAAAAAAACCTTTTTGATTAAGGACACGAAACAGTAGTGTAAGTACCATAGACAAGACAAAACAAGGTGTGCAGACTAGTATCACTGGACTGTACAATGGACTATAAAAATGAAAATGTGTATATGCGTATGTGCAAGGTACATGTGTGTATAAGGTGCAAGCTATGTCACTATACTAATATGTGAACTGAAATTATTATGCAGTCCAGAGATAACAGTGAGGTGTTTGTTTGTATTAATGGAAGAATACAGTTTGTTGCAAGAATTTAGCTGTTTCCAGATATTGTCGAAGCAAGAGTAAATGTTTGCAATATTAAGACTAATTTTATTGAAAGTCTCTATGGAAAAGAGGATTTTTGATATTTGAGAGCATTTAAAGGTGTGTGTATTAAAATACAGTAAATAGATCTTTTTATTTTTACAAAAAAGAAATTGCAAAATCTCTAAATTCACTCAAGCATAGAAAGAAACAAATCTGTTGAATAAATCTAAAATAATATACTTGGTTATCTGAATGTGTAGCCCTTAATAGAAATAGCACCTAAATCTCACCAGATGCATTATGGATGTTTATGGAAAAATAAAACATACATTCCTCCAAATGTGTATTTCAATTAATGCAGGAAACCTTTTATAATGTAGTTATCTTTTGTAAACTTTATTTGGCTGTAAATTAACAGCCCATTCAAACATTATGATCCCATGATTCTATTTCCAGCTTTACACTGTACAATGAATGATTGGTGACACAGGAGCTGTCGTATGGAGCTGCTAGGGGAGTATCTGGTGATATTTTCTCATGTTCAAGTTCTTGATTTTCATTCATCTTCATAATTAATTTGTTAATTCAACACTAGTCTCATGAGTTCTTGTAGTTTTGTTTCCCTCACAGTCAGCAAAGAGGTGGTGTTAAAACATGGATTGAAATTAACAGTGTTACATTTAACAATGAGCACTGTCAAGTCCTAATTAACTCCAGGAGTGATTAGTTCTTCCTTTCACATGGTGTATCTGTATCTGTCCAAGGAAGTGTGGAATTGCAATGCTATTGGGAAGGGAGATAAAGGTTGCCAGGAACAATAAATGATTAAAAAATGTTGACTGATATGGGTAATATTTATTGACCTATACATACAGAAGTAGTGTCTCTGAGTAAGGTGTTGGGTATAACCAGATGTTGTGACCTGCATTTTTGAATTTTTATATTTATACTTGACTTAAAAAGAGGTCTTGTTTGGAACATTCAATCTAATCTAATCTGGTTTTGTATTTTATTATGAAGCATAAATACAGAAGAGTTAAAAAAGTTAAAGTTAAAAAATTGTTAAAATAGGAACATTTTTAGCACAGAACACCACTATTGAGAAAAATAATACTGTATAAGTATTATTTAGTATATTTAGAATATTTATTTTGTTTTCCTACATAAACAATATTTATCTGAATTTTCACAATACTGATTACTTCAAGTGACTAAAGCTGCCAGTAAGGTGATTTGAAATGGATATAGAATATATGATAAAGAAAGTGGATGCTAAATATTTATCATACATATATACATATCAGTTAACAATTTTTTAATGTCTAGAAAAATGACAGTCACTGAGAATTGTCTTTGCCATTTATGGATTTTACTGATTTGCATGCAAGTTTGATTGGTCAAGTCATAATGTCATAAGGACTACAGACTAGAGACAAGTGCTCTCATTAAGACTGAAATTCACTGATGAGTACATAATCAATAATTATGATTATGTTATTTATGTTATTATAGTCATTATTATTTTTTTGTCTTATTATATAATATTGTTATTTTAGAACATTGGCAGCCTCTGGTTTTTAAGTGCTGAAATGCAGGCTTAACCCACTTCAAGAAGTTGTTTGTGAATAATGAGTAGCTCAGGTTACTCGTTAATTTACGAGGGCATTCATATAGTGCTTTATTTGCGAAATGCTTTGGGAAACACACTTAAATTAACAAACATGTTTAAGTTTAGTTCATGAAGCTTTTGGGAAACTCACACCTGAGAATGGAGGGTAATCATTCCAGTGGCTTTTCCACACAGATACAGTTCAGCATGGAATGCTTCCACTTTACAGGAAAAAACAACAACAACAACAACAACAAAAACATCACTGACTTTCAATTAAACTTGTTTACATGGATTCCAACATTATTTGGGATACTATGTCAAAAATGGCCTCCTTGATACGCTTTCAGATGAGTGTGATTCATGAAGGCCGATGAGTTAGCTACTATTAGCTACATTAACCTTGTAGTAAAGAATGAAACTGGAGAAACAATGATTTTGCTTCTTTGGCAACCAACATGAGTTTTGAAACTTTAGATTATCAACCGAAACTGAGTTGTCGTTGTTGTTGTTTTTTTTTTTGTTTTTTTTTTACCTTTATTATGTGAAATTGCACACATCTGACTACAGCAACTGTCGTATTATTATGCTCTGCAATTCCTGGTCTTGATTTAGCAACACAGCAAATGGAAATACACCATAACCAGTGTGGCATGGTTTGGCACAGCCTCAGGAACTATTTGGCCCGGCAGTGGAAAAGAAGCCATTGATAAGACCAATATCCAACTTATTATTTTAAATCCATATCCTGCCTCAGTTTGTGATGCAAACAGTACAGACAGTGAGAACTGGGACACCAAAACACAGAAAGATAGGAACACGAACAGAGGAATCATCAATAACTAGATGCCTCATATCCTCACTGGACTTGAAAATTAATCATAACAAAAAAAGAAATCAAAGGAATTCACCACCGCTCCCTTTACAGCGAGGGGTGAATTAGTTCTATAGTTGCGAGCAGCATGACTGAACTCACTACTGGCTGCATCAGTGACACACATACAGGTCTGACATTACGGAATTACTGTTTTCCAGTAGTTTTCCGGAGTTTAATTGATTATCCATTGTTATCAACATAATGGGCAGAATTATACATCTGACCATCTGCTGTTAATACCATGCTGTTTTCATTAGAACCCACTGTTAACCTAGATGTAATTAAAATTACACATAATCAGCCTGCTATTTCCCAACTAGAAGAATAGTGGGCAGTTATATGAGGCTTTGAAGGGCCAGCAAATATTTCATGTTGAACAGTGACGTTATCTATTTTTTGTCACTTTTTTATTAGCAATCTTAATACACTTCAAGTGTTCAAGTGTTACATACGTGCCTTAAAATAAACACACTTTGATTATTCTTGCAACTGCTTTACATGCCACACAGGCTGTCCACAGAGCCTGGACTCAATCATAGTCCAAGTATGCCTGTTTGAATTGTGTGACCTGTGCTTGAGTTTGATGGGGTCTTTAATTGTGTATGGAGTACTAGTACTAACACCCCTTCCAATTAATGCATTCAGCAACTTTGAGTAGTATCCATTGCTGGCATAGATGTGATATGCACACACACACACACACACACACACACACACACACACACACACACACACACACATGCACACACACACACACACACACCTTGTGTAGTTCCTGTAGAGAAGTACTGCCACTCTGGGGCAGATAAACATTGCCACAATGTGTAATGCCAGGAGTGGGCTGGAAGGATATAAAGCATTGTAAATTGTAGATTCAGTGGAATGATGGTGCTCCCTTCAAATCTTTTGGAATGAGTTGGGGATGAGGTCAGGTAGTAATCATCCAACATCCTGACCTCATTAAAGCTCGTGTCGATGAATACAATCAAATTCTCTCAGCATTGCTCCAGAATCTATCAGAAAGCCTTTGACAGCAGAACAAGGGTATTACATTTTTAATACCCTATATATCAGACAAAACAACAAGTGCGCAGCTGTCCAAAAACTTTTGTCCAAATGGTATATTTGAGTGCATATATCAAAATAGTCTTCCGTTTCCTATTCCAGAGATTCGATGCAAAAACTGTATTTTTATTTGAAGACCAAAACACACTTATAAAAATATATACATATAATGTAACTGGCTCTGTTATAGCCTCTACAGCAGCAGAAAAAAGAGTGATCAAACTCCACAACTGAAATATCTGGAGCGTGATCAGCAGTGACATATAGGCCAGTATTTGACGAAAGCAAAAAGCTTTTTGAAGCTACCTTCATGTGCACGTTAATTGCTCGACTGGCAGAATAACTGTTGCTAGGTGATGTTATTGATTGGTGAGGGCAGTTGGTTCATAGCAGCTATAGCATGATAGAGTCTTGCTGTTCCTCCTCTATGGCAGGAGACCACCTGCGCCATGTGGATTTTTGATCACTACTGCCAAGTACTGTATAGAGTGGGTCTTGAGTTTTTTGTTGTTGTTTTCTTTTTTATTTTATTTTGGCTTAGGTTGTCTTTACGTTTTTGTCTTTATGTCTTTAAGGAAAAAATACATGGAAAACTAGCCAGCTTGTAAGGTTGCATTTCACATTTCTCTTTATTGCTTGCCAACAAGGAGAACATCATCATGTTTTAAAGTTTGATTTCATTATGTAAATGCATTATGACAACATTACTTATCTAGCCAGCTAACAAACAAATAAAATGCTGCCTTTTGAGCTCACTGGCTAGTTTTTGTGGTAGTTTGCTGAGAAAACAACATGTAAAATAATTTCTTAAAAGCTCAAACTGAATTATCTACATTTCGTCCACATATAGAGCATCTTAGGAGCTCCACCTATTATTTTAATTGTTTATTCTCTGACTTCTCAGAGTTACCGCAGTCTCCAGAACTGTTTTGAGCAATGACTGCACATTAACTTTGAGAATGAGCCATTTTAACGTTTTAATGTTATTTTAATTTTAACAGATTTATTTATATTTGCACAACAGACCAAGTAACTTCTTAGTACAACTAAAAAACATGACCAAGCCAGGATGTTTGCATGTGTTGTCTAAATCTAGTCTATTGAGATCAGACTTCACAGCCATTGCATAGTATGATGAAATTTTAACCAGTGTGTGGCAGTGAATACTCACACTGAACAGGGGCAGTGAGTGCACAGAGCAGTGTGCAGCCAACTCAGTTCATAAGCAGCAAAAGGGTGACCAAATCTTCTTCTTCTTCTTCTTCTTCTTCTTCTTCTTCTTATTATTATTATTATTATTATTATTATTATTATTATTATTATTATGACATGGTGGCGCTGTTGCCTCACAGCAAGAAGGACCTAGGTTCGATCCCTGGGTGGGGCGGCCTGGGAAGTTTCTGTGTGGAGTTTGCATGTTCTCCCCGCGTTTGTGTGGGTCTCCTCTGGTTTCCCCCAAAGACGTGAATTGGTGACCCTAAAGTGGCCTTTAAAGTGCCCTACGATGGACCCTACCTAGCACCCGGTCTAGGGTTGTTTCCTGCCCTTGCGGTCAGAGTTATCGGCTCAGCTGTGACCCTGTTCAGAAAATGGATGTATTATTTTTATTTTATTTATTTTTGACTATTATTTTAAGTAAATATTGAGTACACATATGTGCCCTTTGTTGTTAGGATATTGTAGCTTGGGGGGTTCAAGTAGGCCTAAGCTCTAAGAAGTTTATTTACATGAGTGTTTGTAAACAGACACCATGAGGACACCTATTCATGTTTCAACCCATTATTTCTTATTTATTACATCTATGTTTTAACACTGTGGTGGGAAATAATTTGTCGTAATCAGATAGATAGAACGTAGAACGGTAGAACGTAATCAGATAAGTTTACAGCTCCTAATATCTGAATACAGACTGTAATACAAACAAACACTGACATGAAATCAATGTGAAATCATTGACATTGTAAAAAAAATCAAAATTCCTGCCAGATGCAATGGAAATAAAGAGAATGGCATGGTCACCCTAGCAATAGGATAGGTGTCTTACTCAAGGACACCTAAGCTGTGAATGTTCAGGAAAGAAAAACTCATTTATCTCTTGCATCAGGTGCTGTTCCAGGAGATCAAACCAGTGACCTTCTGGTTTCAATGCCAGTCGTCAAACATTTAAGCCACAGCTGCCCCTATCTTGATGGACTAAACGCAAACTGTTGTGTTATTATGTGTTGTAATTTTTTACAAACATGTTTTGGACAACACGGTTTGGTGTAGTGCTGTACCCCACTCAGGTAGATAGTACAGCCTGTTGTCTGTTCATTAGCAGTGACATTTGAGCATTTGCATGTTGAATGGGTTTCCACCCTCACAAACCAGCCCCTCAAAAATGCTCTTGTTCAATCCACACTGATGTCACAAGGTGAAATAAGATGTTTGGTAAAAAAGCATCTGAGTCACTCACTCTACATGTTGCAGCAAGAGCTGGAGAGATGAAAGAGAGAAAAGGAGGGGAGGCAAAAAAGACTACATTTACCACAGCAAATCTCCTAAACCACTACAGTTCACACCATACCATGCAAATCCAACATCTTACATCTGAAGGTTTCTAAATTACTGTATGTTTATTACTGTGACATGATGACATTTGGTACATATACACATATTACACCCTTTGATATTACATTTGTTGCACTTAGTTTTAAATGAGGTCACAATAGTTATATTTGATGTACTGATACTGAACATAGTGCAGCATATCCAGTCACAGCCAAATGTGTTGAACTGCTGTGATAAAGCTGTGCTTAGCTTGAAACTAACTTAGCACAAAGCAGGCAGGCTGATGCAGCTGTTATAGAATATTACACATTACATACCCACTACAGTGTAATATGGCGCATTTCGTATTTTAGTACCATGATTGGGACAGTGGAGCAGTATTGTTACAGTAATCTCAACCTTTGCTGCCAGTAGTTTTAGTATTTCACACATTATTTCTGTGTATAATGTAACAGTGGATAGTACATTTAACAAAGCCAAAATGTATTTTTTGCTAACAAACAAAATGCAAAAAAAATCAGTATTTGATTGTTACACATTATTGATAATAAAATATTTTGGTTATTAACATGGTGCAGGTTTTTTTTTTTTGAGAAAAGAGATGTAAAGTGTTTTGGCATTTATGTGCTACAGAACTGGTATTCAGTCTTTTTAAACTTTACAGTCTTTTACTGTCATTGTGATCATAATATCACATTCAGAAAATGAAGCAGACACTCGCAGAATATAAACAACACAGGTTGTTTACTATTAACCAGGAATTCCAACGGAATAATCAAAAACAGCAAAAGGTCAGCAGTGAGTAAACAATACAGAAAGTTTAGCCTGATGTGTCTGGAATTGGACATGACATCTTGGGTCATCTGTGGTCTTGTTGCCTTGTTGCCAGTTTAATTTCTTGAACTTGAAGGACATGACTGCCCTTGGGCAAGTCACTAAATCACCGGGCAGCTGTGGATAGGGCTGCCCACCACTCTGGGCACTTGTGCTTACTAGACAAAACCAGTATGAGTGCGCAAGTCAGCTGAGAAAACACCTGGGTGTCTTTAAGCCATTCCCATGCATTACTAAGTCGTGGCCACAACTTATTTTTATTAATGTGGGATGTTACCTTTGGGGCTCTGTAGTTTTCCATGTTGTTTTGTCATTTTCTTTCTTTGTCTTATGATGCACCTTGAAAAGCTACCTAAGAAACTGTGGACGGGTCTCTGCACATTTGAGTATACATATGAATCTGCAAACAGAAATCACTGAAGGATGATTCCTGTCCTCAGGAATTTGAGGCAACACACTATATCCATCCTTAAAATGTAATTCAGTGCATAGTTCAGATAAACCGTAGGCCTTTGGCCGTAGGGCCTGCTTAGAACAATGCTCAGGCATTATCTTCACCTCCAGGTCAAACTGGTCATAAACACAGTGCTTCCATTGCCACGAAACCCGTTCTTATTTCTGTCTGCTATCTCTGTGTCACAGAGATGCCTTGCTGTCCTGAAATTGACCTTTAAAAGCTCTTTAACCATAAAAAAAGGCCTGGCACTATGTCCTGCTCTGTTGAGCTTGTGAGGTAATAGACTATATGAGGCGAATAGTGTGAGAATCAGCTGAGAAAACAAAGATATCACCTGGGTATTTTAGCTGCTGTTACAAATGCATTCCCTGGGCTAAATAAATCACAGTGAACAATCAGCGCACAGAACTCTGCACTCACAGCTCCTGCTTTCTGGACGTAGACTATTTACACAGCAAAGGGTGTGGATTGAAAAACATGAAAGTGCAAGA
Organism: Acestrorhynchus altus; assembly: GCA_034509495.1. Classification (NCBI taxonomy): domain Eukaryota; kingdom Metazoa; phylum Chordata; class Actinopteri; order Characiformes; family Acestrorhynchidae; genus Acestrorhynchus; species Acestrorhynchus altus. Next base: position 27,005,403 of record CM067508.1, read on the forward strand.
AAGATGAAGTGAGGATTCCGTCACCTATGAAGTGAGAGGGCTATAATTAACAGAAAGGTTTTGTTTAAGGCTCTGGCCTTGAGAAGCAGATTCAGAAGGGAAGTTGCATTCTGTTCAGCCTGTTTAGAAACCATCCCTTAGATTCTTACCAATAGTTTCTGGCCCTGAAAAACACATGTTTTTATTTACGTTTGTGTATCAATATTTCAGGAGCTTTCATAATTTTCATGAAAATGGAATAATGACACAATATGGTTAATAATTAATGGGGAACCACAGTGGTATGAATAATTAAGGAGTCGTTCTCTTTACCCCACAGTTTCTTCAGCGCTCCACATTTGGAGTGGTGTTTCAGCACATTGGTAATGGCTGGAGGTACAGCCTTGAATAAACTACTTCACCAAGCACAGAATCCATTTTTAAAGACTGAAATGAGGACAAGCCTGTGAGCAGCTTCATTTTCAGCTCACTCACTTCAAACACTTCCATTCACTTCCAGCAGTCTGATACTTTAACACCAGAGTGATACAAGCTCGTAAACTCTTTGATTTCCTAATATTTATTCAGCATGTTGTGGTTCTAGTGGTGTAAACTACTGTACACCAGTCAGTTATACCTTTAAGAGAATTTCTCAAAGCTTTTATCCAAATTATTTAGTACCTGAGACTTTGTAAGTCTTTAGCATTTACATTTTTTCAAAGCCAGATGAAAACATTATGTTTGAGATTAAGACCCCAAGAGATTTCTTAGGCTTTTGAAGGTGTTATATTGTAATATACTGGGCCCCCAATTATAATTGTAGCCAACTCTGGAAAAAACACTATTAAAATTTGAAATCTGCACAATGCATCAATTAATTATAGCTCATTTTACAAGAGCTTTAGAAATACAGGTGATGTAGATAGAATATCTCAGGTACCTGGCACTGGACCACCAGTCCAAAAAAAAAAGAAAATTAGGACAGGAAAGCATTCTGGGGAAAAAAACACTCAATCAAAAAAATCTAAGTTTATTTATATAGGATTTTCTTAAGGAAGAAACCTTAGATGAGCTCAAAAGGGGATTCCCCCCCAAGATTGCAGACATTAAGCATAAAAATGAGTAAAGTAATAAAGAAGTATAGTGTGCGGTTTATGAGTGTTATGAGAGAATGCAAGTGAGTGTAGGATACAAGCACAGTGTTAATATGGAAGTCATAACCTGGCTTTGGAGTCTCTAATGTGACATGAGCAGGACAATGCAAGGATTCCAATGAGGACAACATCACAGGGCAGCGGGATAATGGGAAGCCGGGTTAGTCAGGATAGGGCATTTCAGTACACGGGAAAGAAAACAGAGAGAAGGAGAAAACAAAGGGTTAGGAAGGTTTAACCAAATGTTAGGAAGGGGGGGGGGGGGGGGGGGGGGGGGGGGGGGGGCGCAGGTAGTAGTACCCAACCATGAATGAACATGAACCAACATTAACCAGATAGCAGGGGCAGCTCAGGACATGGGGGATTGAGAAAGAGAGAGAGAGAGAGAAAGGTGATCATAGATAATTTGGTATAGAGCCTGTAATGGGGGTGGTTTAATAGGAGCAGCAGTAATGAACAGAATCCTGTAATTAGTGTAGCACAGAGCAACAGCAAGAAAACAGCCTGTAAACAAGGGGTTAACCAAAAGCCTCAGTGAAGAGAAATGTTTTCAATAAAGATGTGAAGACAGAGAGTGCATCTCAAAGAGTAGCAGGAAGGATATTGCAGAGTTGGGGCACTATATATGAGAATGCTTGCCCCCCTGCAGTGTTTTTTCTAATTAGAAGGACTAGCAATAGGACCACATCTTGGGAGCAAAGTGTACGCAACAGGTTGTACAATTTTAGTTCTATATAATGTTGTGGTGCTAACCATTGATTGACTTGTCAGAAGCAGCCTTTCATAGCCTATGAAGAGATGAGATCACTTATGTGATCATATTTCTTACCTCTGATGAGCCTCTAGCAGCTGTGTTTTGGACAAGCTGGAGCTTCTGCAAGGATTTGTCTGAACGGCCAGCCAGAAGGGCATTGAAATAGTCTAGCCTTGAGGTTATAAATGCATGTAGCAGTATCTCAGTATCTTTATAAGAAAGTACTTTACATAATTTGCCAGTTTTACTATGTTACTGATGTGGACATTAAATGAAAGAACACAACCCCTAGGTTTTTACAGTGGAGCTGGGTACAATTGAAAAAACATAGGATTTATAGCAGTATTAGTTCTATTGGGTCCTTGTATTAAAACCTCTGTTTAATCAGAATTTAGGTATGAGTTGTGCAATTCAATATCTTTAAGACAGTTTGTTATGCTATTGAGACAATAGTCGTCATTTGGTTTAGCTGATATGGAACACTGGGTGCCACTGGCATAACAATGAAAGTCAGCACCATGCTTTCGGATTACTTTACCCAGCTGCAGCAAGTAAAAAGATAACAGTAATGGACCCAGGACAGACCACTGAGGAACACCATATTGCACTATGGTGTGATGAGAGTATTCATTATTAACATTAACACATTGCTGAGGTCAGTCAGGTAAGATCTAAACTGATCGTTTAATGTCTACATGATTTTCTAGCCTATCAAGCAGGATAGAGTGATCTATAGTGCCAAATGCAGCACTAAGATCCAGCAGCACTAGAATAATATTGCAATTCCTATCAAGTGAGAGAATCAGGTCATTTGTGACTTTTAATAAAGCAGTTTCGGTGCTATGATTGTGTCTAAATCCAGACTGAAAGACCTCATTAATGTTATTGTTGTGGAGGTAGATGCACAGCTGTTGTGACACTACTTTTTCTATGATTTTGAATATGAAGGGAAGGTTTGCTATTGGCATATAATTAGTAAGCTCAAACACCTACTGTTGTTTACACTGCTTCTGAAATGATTGCATGAATGCAAAATATAATTTCTTGTTTTGATAACATCCCAAGATCAGCCTATAGCCCACTCAGCCAATGGAAATCTGTGGAGCTTCAGAGCCCCCTTCTAACTAGTCCCAATAGGACTATATTCTGCCCTGTTATGGAGTGCGTGCTTTTCTCAAGGTGCAGTAAAAGCAGTCAAGAAACTTCACAATCGATAATAAAAGTGTCTATTTAGGTTTTGTGTGGAAAATTTAAAATGGCATTTTAAATTGCTTGTGTTAAATTAGCATGTCATTAGCATGTCAGTGCAATCTGACTAATATTCAGCTAGACTGCTGATGTCAGCCATTCATAAGGTACACAAATATGTACGATGCAATTCCACAATAGTTCCCGCACTAAACCCTGGCCATCTAGACCACAGTCTATAAGAATAAGAAATGTGTTATTCATCATATGTAAAACAAGTTCATTAACAATGTACATTTATAAAAATGGATGACTACTCAATTAACATATTTCATTCTCTTTGTCATGATGTCCCTCAGCTGTAGTAATGGTTAAGCGATGCAGGGTGTTCTACAGGTAGTTGCATTTATGCAGGACCATGAATAACAGTTGTTGATATGGACGTAGGTGGCAGCCAAGGATTGTAATTCTAAAACCATAAAAATAACTGTTAAAGCAAAAGGAACAGAACATCCTCATTCAGAAGGACTGTTCCCAGCTGCACATATTTCATTCAGCAGTAAATGGGGGTTTGAAAGTGACAGGTCATTTTTTCTACACACAGTAGAGCACAGCAAAAAGCAGTGGAGTATGACATGTAGGAAGATTAACAATTATTACATGTTATATAAGGGGACATATTTGGTTATACTACATGCTTTTCATCTTGTCCATAAAAGTCCACCATTTTGACATAAATAAAACCTGAATATATAACATGAAAACCTGAGAATGCTGAATAAAATCTGACTGAATATGGTTATATTATTATGCAATTTAATTTGCACATAAATTCTATATTCATCTTATTCCACCACACCCACCCTGAAGACTTTATTATTTCCACCGTTGTGTTAGAAACCATTCTGTAGTTGGGAAACCAACCTTTAGGCTTTTTCAGGATCTAATTTGTCTTCATTTGAGATGTAAATGTCAATAGACAGTTAATATTTATTTGCATGACTTTCATCATATTTTGATCAAAAAATTGCTTTTTTGTGGTTTAATAATTGTCACACTTCTGTCCGGTCTTGTTACCATTCTGTTCCTTGCCTGTCACTGTTTGGTCTTGTTTTGGTTTTAAGTCTTGGCTCCACCCTCTAATTAGTGTCTTCCTCCTTTGTAGCCCTGTTGTAGACAAACAGTTGTTTGGATTTGTCTTTCTACCAGTCATATAAGCAGTTCTCTCATTATTTTCCTTGGTCTTCCAGACTATTATTTGATGTACATACTGACTACTAACTGAGGAAACAGCTACTTGAAAATACTTTGCAATTATTTTGGAGAATGTTCCTGCTTTTAAGAGACAATTATTTTGATTTGCAGAATTTGCAGTTGCTTAAAAGAGCCATCACGTGGCCTTTTCTAATGATGGTTGTGGGCAGGCCTAAGTAGTTAATCATAAGACCTTGGTAAACATTTTATAAAAGCTCAAAGTTTTAGTGGTGCCCAAACATTTATTTTATATTCTTAAATTTTACAAAAAAGTACAAAAATCTTGCTTAAAATGTCGTAAAAACAAAAACTTTTTAGAGATCATCTTCTATACATTCACAGTAACAGAAATTTCAACTAGAGTCTGCACAAACATTTGCATGGTGTAAATGTTGCATACATTAGAATAAATTATGATGTATGAGATCATCAAGGAACTGCCTGTTTCAATATGAAGAGTTTCTTACAGGTTCACACACCTTCAGATCTGATAAAAGGAAAATTAACAACAGATCCTTGAACCTGCAGCCTTCCTTTACTGACTGACATAGTGTTACAGATATAATCATAGATGAATACACATTTAAAATAGCACTGATGTGTAAAATGCATGGTGCATGCTGTAAAATGGAAGTCATTTTGCTCAGGAAGAAGGGGAAGACTCTAGACTTTATCATACTTTGCCTTGTAAACCAAATTGCCAATTTAGCTTGGCCAAAGGCGAAATTCAACAGACTACATTTGTAACACTGTTCAAACAGCCTCTGCACAAATCCCAAAATCGTGAGCATTCAGAAAACTACATGTTCAAATGTCTTGGGTATGAAACAGAAAACAATAAGCTACATGCTTGTTTGTTGCTAAAGCCCTGTGGATTAGGAGGATTACCCTTCACTGTAAATCCGCAGTCCTCTTGGGCACAGGTAAATTATACATCACCAACTGTATAAAGCCTGCAGCCTTTGCTCCCTTAAGACTTGCTGCTAGTGCTTTCTACTTTCTTCTATCCTTTAGCTGTCATTTTGATTCCAGCCACCCACAGAGTTCTTTTTTAAGGCAAAATCCAAGTGGACAAAGCTCTCTCTATCTATATACACATTAAGTAAAGGTCTAGTAGGAACAAACACATATGGAAAACATGGGAGCATTTAAAGAACAATATATTATATTATATTATATTATATTATATTATATTATATTATATTATATTATATTATATTATATGATAACCTATATACATATGTTTAGTCAAACAAAGTATTTAGTTTAGATGTGTTATTTGGGTTTTTATATCAGATATGGCTCATTGTTTGCAGACCATATTTCACCTTTACTGAGGATTTATTAATAAACACTGATTTCAGCCAAAGTCAGACAGGCCTTAGAATTGTTGGCAAATACAAAAATAAGTAAAAATAGCCATAGAGGAAGCAACAAATAATGCATAAAGCCTAATCTGTTATCTGTAAATCTTAATTAATCAGCAAATCCAAATTAAATGAGCCAAAAACAAAAATGTTTATTCCATTATTTACAAACAATGCACTTTATTTAAACATCTTATTATGATGAACAATACATATTTTGATTATGTTATCTACAGAGTCACAATAGGCATGCTTTTTTAACCCATTGCATCTGGTTCTTAGATACAGAGGTCTAAGAATGTTGAGTGTAGCATGCATGTCATCATTGGTACCTCACAAATCCTTGTACCTCTGTTTCTGACAATAGTGTGAAACTCTTAATACTGTGTGTAAAATGTTATGGACCAATAGAAAATGTTCCAAAATGACAATGAATACATTTCTATTACAATGAATTCCACTCCTATGGAGTGGAGACACAAGCTTTTTGCTAGACAGTGACAAGATGCACCTAGTTGTTTCTGTTCTATCTGTTCTATTCTATTGTTCAGTACAGGTATAAACATATGAAAATACAAAGGTTCTAATTTAGTCTGCCAACTGAATTGAGAACCCATGTTCTCAATGGTGATCACTTAAATGAGTTCAGTCACTGATTAAAAGAAATCCAATTTCCATAAACTGCACTGACACTGACCAATGGGTGTGAAGAGGGAGATATTAAACTCAATAGCACAATCAGAATTTCTGTTTCAGCTGGGGTGGGACAACATATAGTCCAACTTACAGACAGAATCAACCCGAATTGTCATTTACAGGAGGGAAGAGACCTCTCCCAAACCATTAATCCAGTTCTGATACAGCAAGAGAACTGCTGCATCGCATTGGTATGGTAAACATACTTTTATATAGTGCTACCTCACTAAGATAGGACCTCTGTTTCCCAGAATTGATAGCTAGCACAGTTAGAGGTTTTTGTGGACCTGCAGGGCTAAAGCACATAACACTATATATGAACAGGATTATTGAGATTGTTATTACATCACAGCTGAGAGTCAGTGTTAGTCAGTCGTGTTATATTACAGCTCTGACAGAGGCTGTATGTAGAGCTGAGAATCAGTGTTATTTGGTGCTTTATCACTACTCAGACAGAGGCTGTATGTTAAGTTTTTAAAGGTAAGTAAATTTTGAAAAGGTTGTTCACACACTTCATTTACAAAAACATTATCCATGGAAATAAAAATGAATATTCTACGGCATTACTCAAAGAAGCCATTGTTTTAAGAGGGTGTATTAGACAGGAAGTTTCGTGTGGTTATGAGATTGTGTGGTGTTGACACTCTGGACTGTTTGATGTGACTTCATGCAGGTTTTCATTTGAGTTTGAATATTCAGCTCTGGGAAAAAATGAGAGACCACTCTACTTGATTTTCTGTGCTAGGAATGGCATGAGGCTGGGGCTGACCACAACAATTTGAGAGACTGTTGCACAGCATGCCAAGACATGAAAGCCGTGATTGACAATCAAGGTTATTTCACCAAATATCGATTTAACAATTCTTTTGAAACATTCTCAATTTGTTGTTAGACATTATTTTGTTTCTTTTGGATCTTCTTTTAGGATAAAAGCTCTGAAATTTAAGCAACCACTCAACATTATGAATTTCTCTAGTTTTGCTATTTAAAGGCCTGTGTGAGTAAAATAAACATATTCATTTTATTCTATGAATTCTTGGATGGTGCTTTTTAAATTGTTTATCTTTGTATATTTCTATGACTCACATAACTCCGGCACAAAGGTAAGTAAGCAAGAGATCCACTAACCAACCATAAAGACAAAGAGAAACAATGTAAAACTCAATAGGAAGGGGGGGAATCATGATTCTAAAGATAAACAGAAGAAGAAAGACAAGGGGACTGAAAAGAGCAAAGGGTCACAGAAGCTAACTGGGTCTGTAATGATGGCAGTGTGGAGAGATGGAATAATTTATACTTATGTGTCGGCTTTCTATAGGAAAGGACAACAAAATAACCTGCAGTTAGTTAGACAACTGATGCTCAGGAACAAGAGAGAACAGGTTCAGACATTCTAATGCTTTCAAGTAAGTTTTCTTAAAAGCTGTTTGTTGTAGCAGTTGTGTACAGCAGATGGAGCCTTCTCTAAAACAGATTCTGACTCTTTGTTTTCATAAGCATTCTAATGCTGCCTAACTGGGAAGTCAGTTCAATTCTGTGTGCTAATTTCTGTAGATTTCTTTCCTTGTTATGGGTTTTAGGAAGAGTTATCTGCTGGACTAATTTGGAGATTCCAATGCTCACCACTAAATTAGATTGGCCCATATATCATCTATCAGTAATTATATTGGCCATACATTTTTCAAATCTCTTGTTCTTGTTCTATCACATCTCAAAGGTGTTCTGCTGAATTCAGATCTGGTGACTGATCAGACCACTGAAATCATTGATAAGTTTACAAAACCAGTTTGAAACTAGTTTCACAGACTAATTTGACAGGTGGATTTACATACTGAAAGTAGATGTCAGAAGATGGTAAATTGGGGTCATGGGATGCACGTAGTCATCAACAACACCCAAATATGCTACATTTTCCGCTGTTGAGTATAGGTGAGCTGGCTACAGCTTTCTGTTCTTGGCTGAAAGAAGTTGAATCTGATATGATCTATTGTTGTATCACATTCACTTTAAAATTGGACATGTTATGCATTCTGAGATGCTTTTCTGCTCCCCACAGTTATACAAAATGGTTATCTGACTTACTAGAGCCTTTCTATCCCCTTGAACCTGATGACCCCTGTAATCCGACCAATGACCCCTGTCAAAGTGCTGGATGTTTTTTGTTATTGAACATATTCTGGTAAACTAGAATATTGTAATGAAAGATCTACTAGCTCAGAAGTTTTAGGAATATTCGAACCTGTCTGGAAACAAAAACATGTCAACATTCTTCTACATTTAAGGGTGCTAATTAAGAGTGTCTGCTATTGTTAGAGTAACTCATTACTGTACAGGGAAGGCTTTCTACTAGATTTTTCTACTAGAATATATTCAGCAATTGAGGTCAGGATGTTGGATGATCACCAACCCACTCCATCCACAATTCCCCAACTCTTCCCGTAAGTATTGGATAGAGTGCTATCATTCCAGAGAACATAGATCTGCTGCTCCAAAGCTCATTGTTAGAGAGCTTTATATCCCTCCAGCCCATGCCTGGCATTCTATTGGCAGTATTTCTCTACAGGGACCAGACAAGCTGTGTTTGTGCATTTTCACATCTGTGTCAGTAATGGGTGCAGCTTAAAGTAGCTGAATGCATTCATAAGAAAGGGCGTGCAAAAATGTGGACATATAGTGTACTCTCTGTACAGTGTAGAGAAAACAAAAGTTGACAGCTTTGCTTGTGTTAATCTGCCTGCTTGTTCATATGCTACTTGATCTTGCTACTGTTTTGTTTTGTTCCACTCAAGGGTGTTGGAATATGTATGACTGCACTTCTGTCAGAAATAGGTTATAACCTCATAGTGGTGACATACTTAGTATGCTGCCATTGTGGTGCAGAACAGCTTTTAAGTCCCTGTGATGCCAAACAAATTTCCCTGACTATATAAATAGGTGACCAGGTGGTCCACCACAAAGTTGTTCCTGGGGGGGCTATGAAGGGGGCTTAGAAAGGAGGTTCTTTACACATAGCAATTGCAATGACAAAGTTTGCCAGTTAAATTCTGACAGATGAAGAAGGTTGGAAAATGGTCATGTAAAATTAATTATAGTACCTTAACCTACACCAGGTTCCAGAAGCATGTGGCTCTTTTACTGTTCTCTTGAAGTTACACAACATAATTTGATTTTTAAGTAAAAATAAAATAATTCTCCTGTCAGAGACAATTTATAAATGTCTGGCAAGTAAATATATGGCATCTGTTTCTAGATAGACAGCAACAAGGAGAGCTAGACAGCTAGTTGGTTATGGATAAAGTCCTGCTCTTCAACAAAAAGAGCCAATCAGCTTGATGGTTACACCCAGTTGCCAGTAAAAGTGAATAAAAAAAAAACATTTTTTGTGCATTAAAGAGTCAAAGGCTACACACTATGTTTAATCAGATTCAATGATGATATTATATATATATATGTGTGTGTGTGTGTGTGTGTGTGTGTGTGTGTGTGTGTGTGCGTGTGCGTGTGTGTGTGTGTGCGTGTGTGTGTGTGTGTGTGTGTGTGTGTGTGTGTGTGTGTGTGTGTGTGTGTGAAAAGCTCATTTGTTCTTCAGTTTCTAGTATTTTGGCAGTCTGTGTGTGAAATGCTAATTTGTTCTTCAGTTTCTAGTATTTTGGCAGTCTGAATGATCTGAGACAGGACCAACAGAGCAAACTGTACATGTTAGCAGTGAAAGGAGAGTGGAGAGTTTCATTGTGGAGATTAAACTTAAATTTAACTGTCATTTAACTGGATAAATAAACAGCAAATAAAGAGGCTCAGCCACACAACATTACTCCAGGTCTGTGCCTGTGCACAAGACAGTGGAAGTGGAGGTGCAGGAAAGACTGTCTATCTGGCTCTTGCTCCATGTTGAACAAAACATACTGTATATGTAAAAAGAGATAGCAGAGAATGACATAAAAGTAAAAGATCTGACCAACAAAAGTTGAACAAAAAGATCGCATATCAGGCAAGATACATGTAAATACTAGCAAGGCATTTAGATTTGAATGTCAAAAGGCTTGAAAAGTTTTGAGGATGTTGCTCTACTCCTGGTTGACAGGTGGGTAAGATGACTCACTTTTGCAGTTTCACAGAAATAGGTGTATATTATTATCCCATTTGAGAATATCTGTGGTAGATAATAACAACTGGCATGCTTAGCAGCAGCAATTGTACAAACAACTTGCTAACTCAACAAAGGTAGCTAATGCCAACCTAGATAGAGCTGATTACTTACCATGATGTTGCTCATTTGAGCAATATATCATGATATTTGATTGCACAACATTTTATTTTTATTCAAGTTTTATTGTCAAAAATATCTAAAAAGATGTTTGTTATCCCAGGGGGTTAATTTTGATTTATTCAAAATGCAATGCTAAGTAGCATTAGTTGGCCCATCTCACTAGCCTGCCAATTGGTGGTGCCATCACTGGTGAACAAAACAAAGACATTTATGGGGTATGAAGCTAGATATGTAGGCAGAGTTTGTTAACGTTAGCCAGAGCTGCTTTTGCTGAAGAAGAAAGTGATGTGCTTTGTTATGGCACCACTAGCCAATGGTGTTATAACTGGGGTATGTAGATAACAAGCTTGCTAACTTAGCTGAAACACTATGTTCCTCTCACCGGTCACTGAAATTACAGTGGGCAAAAACATATTTAGCTATTTTCATCATAGGAATACTATGAGACAAAATGGAAAATCACATTGTAGGATTTTTAAACAATTTATTCGTTGCCTAAGTGGTGTGTTTTGGGATCACTGTCATGCTGGTAGACCCAGCCACATTCCATCTTCAATGCTCTCACTGATGAAAAGAGGTTTTGGCTTAAAATCTCACAATACATGGCTCTGTTCCTCCTTCCTTTAACACGTGTCAGTCGTCCTGTCCCCTTTGCAAAAAACCAGCCCCATAGCATGATGTTTCCACCCCCATGTTTCACAATAGGTATGGTGTTCTTGGAATCCAACTCAGCATTCTTCTTCCTCCAAACATGAGGAAGTTGAATTTTTACCAAAAAGTTCTATTTTAGTTTAATTCAAGCACATGATATTCTCCCAAGCCTCTTCTGGATCATTCAAATGCTCTCTGGCAAACTTTAGATGGTCCTGGACATGTACTGGCTTAAGCAGGGGGAAATGTCTGGCACTACAGGATTTGAGTCCTTCTTGGCATAGTTGTGTTACTGAAAATAGCCTTTGTTACTGTGATCCCAGCTCTCTGCAGGTCATTCATCAGGATGCTCTGTGTAGTTCTGGGATTTTTGCTCACCATTCTCATGATCATTTCGACCCCACAGTATGAGATCTTGTGTGGGGCCCCAGATTGTGGGAGATTATCAATGGTCTTGTATGTCTTCCATTTTCTTACAATTGCTCCCAAAGTTGATTTATTCACACCAACTTGCTTGCATATTGTAGATTCACTCTTCCCAGCCTGGTGCAGGTCTACAATCTTCTTTCTGGTGGATAGGTGGAGGCTGTGGACAGGTGTCTTTTATACAGATAACAAGGTCAAACAGGTCCCATTAATACAGATTATGAATGGAGGACAGAAGAGCTTCTTAAAGAAGTTACACATCTGGGAAAGACAGAAATATTGCTTGTTTGTGGGTGACCAAATACTTATTTTGCACCATAATTTACAAATAAATTCTTTAAAAATCCTACAATGTGTTTTCCTGGATTTCTTTCTCATTTTGTCTTTCATAGTGGAAGTTTACATATGATGAAAATTACAGACCTCATCTTTATAAGTATGAGAAATTTTGCCCCATTGTATGTATAACAATATTAACAAAACTCACAAATTTTCACTCTGATTTGAATGCTGGAGTGGAGTTCTGAAGGAGCACTAAGGGAAAAGTGTTTTGTGTTGTAGTCAAATATCAACAGTCATTGTTTGGAACCATGTACAGATCCTTTAGCTTCCTTAAGACAAATTCACTCATCTTACATTGTATGATTTCTCCTGGAATGAGTCAGTTAGCACCCATCTGCTCATTGGGTTATGCATTAAAACTCTGTCATCTATGTGTATTCTCACATCAAACAAAAACATAGATAGTAAATGATAACATAGCAGGCTGTATGCTCATGCTGAAGCATCATAGTTGTTGAGGAGAGTAGCACGGTGCATTACAATAGCCATGTTGTGCTTTTCCATCATGATAAAGCCCATCCTATTCTACAGCTTGTCTTAGTAATGGTGGCATCACTGGCAGCCCAGAATAATGAATGTAAAATGGGCCTCGCATGTCTGTCAGGCATGTGATAATGAACACTGGTCTTTTCTCCAGCAGCACTCCCTCACTTGCGCTTCTTCGCCCCCAACACCCCCACCCCACCCCCCTCACCCTCACTCTCTCTCTTTTTCCAGTGTCCTTATGGTGACCTCAGAGGCAGAAGCACACTGATAATGACAAGAACTCAGGCAAAAAAATACCCCAGTAGTCACATAGAGGAGGGGAAAGGAGAACAGAGGAGAATAGGAGTTGGAATGATGCTCATTTGAATTGTCCTCCTTCTTCTGCCTCAGGGGGAGCCAAGCTGCCAAACAAACTGTGTGTTGACGCCCAGCACTTCAGCAAGGGCAATGACAATTAGAGGCAATTACAAAGGACACTAGGCGTGATAATGGCAATTTAACAGTGTTCTCGCCACTCGCAGAATTGTGAAAACATTTCAGAACTGTTGCTAGCATGGAGCCAGATAGTGGAGATGTTTAAACTGTAACTAAAGCAAGTGCACGTTAATGGTTTCCTGCTCAAACACACTACCTTCAACTCAGAAAACCACTACATTGTGTACGAGGGAGCACTGTGTTTAGATTAGAGTTGCTAACCACTGCTCTGAAAAAATCCAACAAAAGCAAGGTTGCTGTCGAGATGGAAAATGTTTCACAAAATAGGAGAATTTTTAGAATCTCAAGGTTTTCAAATGACACGCCACACACAAAGATTTTGACAGACTTCGTCAGGAGGTAGAGTTAGTTTAAAAAAATATATAAATTTCTAATTTTACTTTCAAAATACAAATTGTGGTATATTTTGACAGATCTTTCACCAGGGACTACTTTCTTTTCCTTTGTTATGTTTTAGCATTGTAAAGAACAAAAAATATCTAAAGTGAAAAAAAGAAGAAAAAATGCCACTGCAGGTAGTGTGTGTCACACAGCTCATGGGGTCTGGAGTTGTGTTGTTTGATACCCACTTGCATGTTTGTGAGGAGTTTGGTGTAGTTTCCCCTGGGTACCATGGTTTCCAACTGCCTCCCACATTGTAGGTGAATTCACCATGCTAAGTTGCCCCTGTGTGTGTGTGTGTGTGTGTGTGTGTGTGTGTGTGTGTGTGTGTGTGTGTGTGTGTGTGTGTGTGTGTGTGTGTGTGTGTGTGTGTGTGGTACCCTGTGATGGACTGGCCCAATAATAATTCCAGGTAGGTTCTGGATCCATCGTGACCTTATTCAGGATGAAGTGAATAAGATACTGACTGACTAACAAACTAAGCAAGGCAAATGTTATCAGTTTGAGACAATGCAGCCATGGGTGCCTGATGCAGTTTAGCAAATCTGAGATGTAAAGGACTCAAACAAGAATGAATGGTTACAGAACACAGAAAACACAATAAAGGCATATGTAAATACACCCAGATTACATCAGATATTAAGTGATAAGTAGACAGACTTTCCAATGGGTCTGCATGCCAGTTTTTAGACATTAAAGTTTAAAGAATTAAAGAAATCCACATTTTGTAACATCATCTAATATTTGTAACTCATCTTTACTGCTCCTTGTTGTGACATAGATTTATGACAGATGTTTTCATACAGACCTGCTATTTTTAAAGCTCTTCAAGCCCCCATTCTCACATTTATATTGTCAGAGAAATAAAAGTCAAAAACAATTTTACATTAAAAGATGAGTTATATTTTGTAGTTTTAAGCAGGTGGGCCATGAGGTGGAAAAGGTTGAGAACATGAGTTAGATGTTTCCTATAACTCTGACAAAGATTTTCCCACTACTCCATGCAGATTTCTTTCAGTTATGTAATATTTAAGGGTCAGTTGGACAGTTTATGTATTACTTTTTCCTCAAGCCACATTTGATTCAAATGAAGATTTCATAGTGGTTTTCAGCTTTCCAGGCCCTGCTGCAAAAAAAATCAGGCCCAGCCACATGCTTCACAGTTGGTTTGAAGTTCTTGTGCTCAAATGCTGTGAATGCATTGTACCAAACATGTCTTCTTTTACTGTGCCCAAATAATTCAGTTTTAGATTAATCTGTTCAAAGCACATTGTTCCAGAAGTCTACTTTCTCTACTGGCAAACTTTAGTCTTGCACGTTTTTACAAGCAAGGGTTTGCACACCTCCCATGAAACTGAGTTTGTGCCTTCTCTTTCTGATGATAGATGCACCTTGATATGCATCTAGCAGCCTGCTCTTAGCAGAACTTACCTGGCCATGGCAGTTGATCCATTTTAAATGATTTTCTGGACAGTGGAAGGACTCCTTTCTAATAGTTTTTAAGTGCTCATTTCATCTGCATCTTCAACCTTCTTTTTGAAGACTCCAGAGAGCTTTTTGGATCTCGCCATGGTGATTCCAATCATTTCAACAATCAAGAGGGAACCAAACTAATGTCTGAGGTTAAGTTTGAGACAGCCTTTTCCAAATTCTGCTGTGACAATGATCTAATCATTTGATGTACCTGATTCTAATTTTAGGCATTTTAACTTAGAAATAATAAGAAAACTGCATTACATATTACAAATAATTTTTCTATTAAGTTAAATTACCTTCATCCTTTAAATATGTTTTATTGATTAAACCAATAACAAAACTATAAACTAATTATCTCAGCAGCAATGGACAGAAAGACAGGGTCAACAGTCTCAAAAGTGCTCTCATTATAATGTACTCTCATTACCAACAAAAACCATGTCAGTTGGCACAGCTGAGGAGAGCTGCAGATATACATGTGAAAGTGGAAGCATATGTTATACTGATCAAAAGGACACGGTGGTTTCATATGCACTGGAAAATTAGCCTTTGTAATTCAAGCTCTGTTATTAGCATTATGATTTTAATGAGCAACTAGTTATCATCTAGAAAAATAAGCAGTTCAAAGAGACAAACTTTGGAAACATTAACAAATGTCAGAAGAATAACAAGACTTCAGTTGCTGGGTGTTCTGTGTGTGCTCCTGCTTTATACTGGCCAGAGTTGAGACTGTTCATTTCATATGGAGTGGTCTTTATTATATTATAGTATGCACTCTGTGTATGTGGCATTTAAATGTTACTCTATTTATATTTTTAGATGCTAATGGTGTGCAGGTATACTCAATTAGAAGAAAAGCACTTAAGTAAAGAAAAGGCATTTTTCAAAGCAGAACCTGGCCTAAGTTCACAAAACTTAAATCTTTAGTAGGCACCATTAAAGCTTTTTATTTGGCAATTGGCACGTTCCCAGGGCTCTTCTGCTGAAAAAGCAATGGTAATGTATGCACGGCATCTGAGCAGCCGTCCAGTGCTCCATTTGGAGACTGTATGAAGCAGCATAATGAAGTGCTTTGCATGGAGGCGCCAAAGAGGTACGGCAGAGGTGAGAAAATAGTGATGCTTTTTCATCTCACATCCGCTGCTGGCAGTGCCCTCACCAACCCCTAGAGAACCACTAACAGCACCACTAACGAATGAATAATCACTGTGTACACTCATTTGTTAAATTAAACATGCCATGGGCTGTATCTAATACTGCTGTCTAGTGTAGCTATGCTAGAGTGGATGAACCACTACAACAAATTAACTATTGCTGCTTCCACTATCAGAAGGACCACTGGATCTCAAACTTTCACAGACGTAAAAGTGGAGCTCCCACTATCACTGACTAAACAAGAGATTTATGTATTGTGTAAGAATCACTGTTGCTCCCACTGTCACAGAAGATCCATTGGAGTTCCAGTTATCATAGGTGAACCATTGGAGCTCACAGGGTTACAGAAGAACTATCAGAGATCCTTCTATCCACTGAAAATCTACTGATATTCCCATTATTAAAGAACTACTGAAGCTACCACTAAAACAGAATGCTTGCTAGCATTCCCATTATCCTAAAATAACCACTGAAGCTGCTATTATTCAAGAATAACCACTCTAGTTGTACTTGATCACAGAAGAACCAGTGGACCACCCATTACTATAGAAGAATCACTGAAGCTCCCACTATAATGGAAAAAATAGAGCTATTACTATTACAGAAGACCCATCTGATCTTCCATTATTACAAACAAAAAAACTCTGGAGCTCCCATTGTATTGTACAACATTGCACATCAGGCAAGTTAGAAGACCTCCCATTATTTCTCAATATACAAGAATAACCAATGGAGGTTTCACTATCACAGAAGAACCACTGTATTTCCAGACCATAGATGAAGCAATACAGCTCTCAATATTACAGAGCAATCACTAGAGCTCCATCTTTTACAGAGAAACCCTGGAAGTAATTATAGTAAAATCATCACATTGTCCAATATTAGAGAGGAATAAAATAATAATAAAGGAAACACTGGCAGTCATAATATCAGAAACAGATAACTATCACAAAAGAGACAATGGATTCCCAGTCCCAAAATCTAGAAGAACCATCTACTATTACAGAAGAACAAGTAGATTGTTCATTATTTCAGAAAGACTATGAAAGACTTCAATCACAGAAGAACCAGTCTTCCACTATTCAAAATCTTTCATTATACCTCACCAGACTTTTACTACCTTTTATCAGATTTCAGCAGACTGGGCCTGACCATTCTAAAACATTAACTTTATTCACACAAAACCTGTGTACTTATGGTCATTTTCTTGTTGCATGACCCACATTCTCTTCAGGTTCAGCTCATGAGCAGCCTTTTTTTGAAAAAACATGATACTCCCACCACCATATTTCACAGATGGCATAAGGTTTTCATGCAGGATATGCCACATAAAAAGCTCCTTTAAACAAAAATCTATTTTGGTGTCATCTGCCCACAACAAATTGTGCTAAACAGCCTTCTTGCTTGTCCATGTGATCTTTAGCAAACTGCAGACAGCACGTGCATACACACTACTGTTTCAGTGCTCTCTTGATGGTGGACTCATTAATATTAACAAAAGCCAATGTGAGAAAGGCCTTTAATTGCTTAGAAATTACCTTGGGTTCCTTTGTGACCTCTGGACTATTACACACCTTGCTCATGAAGTGAGCTTTGTTGGTCGACCACTCCTGGGGAGGCCAAAAGTGGTCTTAAATTTCCTTAATTTGTAGACAATCTGTCTGACTATTGACAGTTCCACAGACAAGAGTTGTGAAGACATATACTGTAGACCCCCAACAGTAAAATAAAACAGGGTGCCAACTCACATCTGATTGTCATCTAATTGATTCTGTTGAATCTTTGTCTTATTTGCTTTCCTTTCTCACTTATGAAGAGTGCAATTGACTTATGTTAATTATTCTAAAATATACAATACTGTGAAACACAGTTATATATTTACTGTTCAAATGTAAATATTATATTTTTAGCGTTACAAATAAATACTATTTTAATTTAAAATTTGTACTTTGAGGCTTTCATCATATTTTATATGTCATCGTTTATCTTATGCATATAAGAGATGTTTTAGTCATTTTGCCCAGTCATAATGATACCTCTGTAAAAGCCATGCCCATGTTCACAAAACTTTATGCCTCGGTAAAACCTAGTTATAAAGTAAAGTAATATCGTTATTCATCTATCACTGATATACATTTTCACAGGTATGAGAACACATTCATTTGAAATCTCATGTTCTGTGCACTCAAGAACCTGTTGTACTGCCATTAATGTCTGTCGGCAAGTATAACTCCACAGGCCATGCCACTTAGTCTACACAGGAGTTTCCATTTATACTATGCTTTATAGGAACAAGTGTCTGTTCTCTCATTTCATATTTCACTGAAATGCCCAGGTTTCTCCGTGCCTCTCAGCTCTTAACTGCTTTGTAATTACAGTCTCTTCAAGTGTGCAGCAGCTATGTAATTGACAGATACATTAGAATGGGTGACATTAAGCAAATTTCTTCTGTACATGGATATTTAGAGCAGTTTAGCACCCATCATTTTTAATTCCATCCTGCACCCAGTCAAGCTTAAAATTCTGGCATGTGGACCACACCAAAAACAGTTTTGAAAACTGCATAACTGTGACTGAGTGTGACTAGGAAGACTTCACTGGTATTACATTTAAGTATTGATGTTTAATTTAAATTAAAATCTAAACTATATTGCAAAGGAAACTGGCTTGGCCAAGCAGTCTCTTGACATCTGCTTTGTGGATCTGTTCTTTTCCCCAAACACAAAATCTCACACCATTGATTTTAATTAGTAAGGTTCACAAACTCCATTTGTTGCTCCCTTTACAGATCACTGGAACACAGAAATATCCATTTATTTTCCTAAGTTTAATTATACTTTTCTGACAAATAGAGTTCTCGTCTATTGCATGAGAAACCCCATATTAATTGTGTTCATATGACAATATGCTCATGGTGTCAAGGGCAATGCAAGCTTATGGGAAAAGGAATAAAGCAGCAATTTGTACTTCCGGTGCTGACATTAGTGTCAGCCTTTCCTGTAGCTCTGAGTAGAAGTCTCTTTAAATCTTTTACTTGTATTTCAACTGCTACTGTATGTTTTTCTATGCTGTAGTATGTTTTTCTGTACCCTATGCATCCTCTTTTTTTTCAAGCAAGTAGCAGAAACCTTGTTTATACACGAGGAGATCTACTCACACTACAAACAAAGGGATGCACCAGCACAATGCACTGCATACCAGAATAGCTGAGATGACAGTACAGGGGCTGCAGAACTGGTGCTAAACTAAAGGGTAAACAGATGGAGAAATACAGGAGATTTGAGCCATCACTTCATTCAGTAGTGATGGGGACTGTGAACTTGTTGGCTTATGAGACTGATATCACAGTGTTAGTGCGCAACCAAAGGATTTACCAGGAATGCAGCCTTTTGTGCCTTTCAGAGAAGTGGCTAACCAGCAACATTCCCGACATTAACTTAAACACCCCCAGATTCACAACTGTGAGCCAACAGGGATGTGAAGTAGAGCAGCAAAAGTAAAGGTGGGGGTCTCATACTGTATCAACATCAGATGGTGTAATCCAGGACATGTGTCAGTGAAGGGGACTGCTGTCAGGACACTAAACCTCTGGTGGTCAGTCTGCGATCCTATTACATGCCTAGATAGTTTTCCCATGCCATCACTCTCGCGCTTACATCCCCCCATGGGGATGCATTGATGGAATGTCTGCATTTCATCAGTATGTAGACTGTCCCACAAGGAAAAATGGAACCATAGACACTGTATGACAGTGTCAGTGATACATACACTGTGACCCCCTGCCACCATTGGGAAAGTCTCACCATAACCTCATCTTCCTTGAGCCTCAGTACAAGCCTTGTGTTCAAAGGCAGCCTGTGACATGTTCCTTCAGGAAGTGGTCTCAAAAAGTAGGGGAGACTCTCAGGGACTGCTTAGCATCCACTGACTGGAGTGTACTGCAGGATTCTCAAGGAGAGGATTTGAGGGGGCTACACACTACACAATAATCAATTCAACTTAAAGAAAGCTGGAGAGAATGCAGGTGAACCCACACCTGGTAACCTGGTTGCACTTCTGAGGCTTTTATCAGCAGCACAAGAGCACCACATGGGACTGTATTCTCACCTTTCCTGTTCACAATCTACACATCTTACTTTCAGTACAACTCTGAGATGATTCACGTACAAAAATTCTCAGAAGACACAGCTATTGTTGGGTGTGTCAGGAGTGGAGATCAGGAATTATTGGAGACTCAGATTATTGTCCCGAGAGCCACTAGACTTTAACTCTGCCCATGGCGGGGCAAGAGACCATTGTGGATCAAGTTATTCTTAAGAACTGATCATACAGTCATTTTCATTATTACATGTGTACTACTCTCAATGTATACATATATCTGCATATTTATTTATAATTTGACAATACAGTTTTTTTCTATACAATTTACTGGTTAATATATTTCATTGTTTAAGCTCAGCTACTTTGCACATCATGATACTTCACTTTCACTTTACACTTGTACTTTGAATTTTTTAATTGGAGCCTGTTAATTATTTTTTTTTGGATGAAAATATGGTTGACCAATCAGAGCTCAATTACTGTGACTACAGACCAAACAAGTGAGCATCAACAGAACATGAAGGCTTTTGACAAGCAACATATTGGTTATAAAAAGCTAAAAGGCTGAGACATGACAGAAAGTGGGTTTTTTAATTTTTTTTGGATTTTAGTCTATTCGTAGTCAACAACAGATGCAAACCACCTTAATATAGTCAGGAATAGTGAGTAAAAACAGAACAGAATAGAATAGAATAGAATAGAATAGAATAGAATAGAATAGAATAGAATAGAATAGATATATTGGACAAAGAGTGTTGGAGATGGAGCTACCAGGCAGAAGGAGAAGAGGAAGACCTCAGAGAAGGTTTATGGATGTAGTGAAGGTGGACATGGAGATGGTTGGTGTAACGGTAGAGGAGGCAGGGGATAGGGCAAGATGGAGGCAGATGATCCACTGTGGCGACCCTTAAAGGGAGCAGCCAAAATAAGAAGATCTTAATGATGCTCAATGAACTACTTTAATTTTGGGACTTTTTGTTAGTTTTTCATCACAAAGTTTGTACTGTAAATAACTATTAATGTTAGGATATTTTTTCTATGAAAGCATATATCTTGGTGATTTAAAATCCACTAATTCGGATCAGCATGCAGTTGTGTCTCTTGCAATCCTGCAATAATAGAGCAAAAAGATTGCTTTCTTTCTTAACCTTTGCAAAGTCTTCCAGAGGCTACGTTCAAGTAGAGTACCTGTTGACTACCTGACATACCTCTATGATGCACTTGAAGACATTTAGCCCGGTTAACAGACTTGGGAAATGGGATGAATCATTGGACTGATAGTCCAATGACCTACCTACCATGAGCTACCTACCATCAAGGCCATTCTGATTAAGCTGTTTGGAAGTATTGGGAGCAGTAGTAATGTGAGGCCATTCACATAGAATGAACAGAACTGGAACCATATCATCTTTAGCCACGAGTGCAAATTCTGTTCAGGATTCAACCACCACAGAGGCCTTGTGATCAGCGCTTCAATTCAGTGCTTTCCCTCTAGATGCTAAAAAGTCCAGCTGTTGGGGAAGGCAGTGTTGTCAGCCCACTTATGTAGGTGGCTGTTGAGTTATAAATTCTTCTTGACACTGTAAACATATGGCCAACCCTAAATGTCACCATATAATTCAATTCATTCAAGTACATATAACACAGTTAATTTACCTTAACTCAAAATATGCCTTGTGTGAGCCTCATTTATTCATTTTGAGGGTTGGCTTAATCATTTGACGTTATCCCAACTTTCTGTAATATTTAAGTTCTGATAGTTCATTAAGAAGTGCAGTTTGATTTTACAGCGTGATGAATTGTGTTTTGAACATGCTTTCTGCTTTCCCATGTCAAACAACAGATAATGAATCCTGTAACTCAATCAATGGAGCCTGGCCTGGCTTTTCAGTGTAAAATAAGCCTTTTAGTCTTGGATGCAGTCATATACCGCATTAACTCTTACTGTGTTAATTGTTTCCAGCTGGACATAAATAAGCACTGAATGCTACTGGGGTGGGGATATGGGTGTATTGTGGCTCTTGTGTCTTGTGTTTGGAGCTAATCAATGCTGATTAATTTAATTCACTTGGTTTCTCTAATTAAAAACACATTTTACCACCACAGGATCAATATATGAATGACTGCCTAAAAACCTAAAGCACTGAATTTTTAGCTACACATCCAGAAGCAACCATCTGCTCTGAAGCTCAGTGTGCCTCATTGGTGCTATAGAACTGTCAGGTTCCTCTCGATCTCATCATGTTCGTGTAGAGGTGGAGATGACAGAGCGAAAAGCAGTGGTGTTTGATAGACATTTCAGCTGCTCAAGTCACTGGTGTTAAGAAATCCTCAGCACTGCTTACATCTGTACTCTGTTGGCAGTGTGCTGTCACCATTTGAGATATAACATTTTCACTTCCATGTAAAACACTAATGAGAACTTACACTCATCTCTATTTCATATATAGAGTTTTCTTCTTAACCGACATTTCTAACCACCTTCTTCAGTACTGTTCAAAGTGACATACATGGGCTTCGTGCATGGTCATATTTCCAGCATGTGCACATGTGATGTAATTAAATATCAAAAGTCTTTAACCTTCAGACCCCTTGGGGATTTTGTGGGACATTTTCATAGTTTGACATACTTTCATTTGCCAAAATAAATCACGAGTTGTAATTGAGATCGCTCAACTGAATCAAATTTCTAAGTTTTTAAATAACTTATCAAACCTTGTGCTATCACTCAGCAGCTATGAGCTGTCTAAAGAAAATGAAAGAAATTGTGCCACAAGGGAGGAAAAGGCTGTATAGGCCTGGGGGCATAAGAGGACAATGTACCCCTATTTGGAGTATTTTACCTTCCCAGTTCCTATTTTTGGATTCCTATTTTGTCCTGTATCACCATGTATGAGCAGTAAAAACAATTTCTTGAGAGAGAGAGAGAGAGAGAGAGAGAGAGAGAGAGAGAGAGAGAGAGAGAGAGAGATCATCTTTTCTTGTCTTTTGTGAATGATAAGTTTGTATTTGGTCTGTCAGACCTTTTCAATTATAAAAAATACTACAATAGTAATAATTTGAGATTATGGGTTTCTAATGTGCAAACGTAATATTACTGGTTACCAATATTCTCATTTGATACATACATACAGTACTGTGCAAGAGTTTTGGGCACCTAATCACAGTATTTAAACTCCTGATGGTTTAATGAACCAAACTTATCTGTAGAAGTTTATTTTAGATATATTTTCCTTTACTCGTAATATATTTTATTGATCTCTATTTGTTATCTTTTTCATTATTTTTTTTATTTATATTTTATGCATATTTTATTTATTTTTGACTTTCTGTTTTACTGTCTAGTACTCAGTGAGGAACTGTATTCTGTGTATGAAATGTGCAATATAAAGATATTATTATTACTTATTTCACTTTTGACAGTAATAAAGGTTAACCAGCAGTGCTGAGATCTGAAATGCCACAATATTGCCCATTGTAGCAGCTGTTTAAGCTCCATTAAAATATAGTTCTACAAAGTTCTCCTAAAGAGCTGATAAAATGGACAATTGGTGTAGAAGGAGGCTGTGTCTGATCAATGTATATATTCTTTTTTTTTTTTTTATGAACAAATTTCATTTTCACTACAGGGAAGGATAGCAGTCATTAAATAGTGTCATTTTGTACCATTAAGAGAACAGGTTCCTTTTTTGGCACTATGTTATGAAATGGTTAATGACCAACATTGAAGACACACTCATCTTTTGAAACCTCCCACGTTACTCATAGCATGTATGGAGGAAAAAAACAAAAGCACAAAGCTTCTGTTCATAATTGGGAAGAATGGGTCTCATTCACCAATATTTTTATATTAATGCAGCCTTTCTTGGTATGAATGTTTTCTTACAACCTACTTTCACTACTTCAAATATTTCTACACTCATCAGTAATTTCTTATTTGGTAGTTCTTTGTTATTATCTGTATAACAGTTTTTTTTTGTTTAATTTCATTTAGTTATGAATCTGACATGCTTTTTTAAATACTTTTAACTCTAGAACCCAAGATCCATATGCTGTGGGCAGTTACATGCTGTTTTCTAAGCTTATAACTCTGGCTTAGAGTAACCTACAGATATGATACACATATCAACAAGCTACAGAACATTTCCTTGCCCTATGTTTCTAAATGAATAAAATCCCAGTTTAAATGCTTTAAATTAAGTAACACGTGCATAAATTACAAATTTGGGGTTGTAAACAGTGCCATCCTCTCCCCAAATACCTTAGATTGGTTGGGACCAAAGTGCTTGATCTTGGTCTTATCAGACCAAAGAACCATGAACCTCCAAGTGATCATGATCAAACTTTAGACAAGCCTTGACATACAGTGGGGAAAATAAGTATTTAGTCAGTCACCAATTGTGCAAGTTCTCCCACTTAAAAAGATGAGAGAGGCCGTTAATTGACATCATAGGTAGACCTCAACTATGAGAGACAAAATGTGAAAAAAAAATTGAGAAAATCATTTTGTCTGACTTTTAAAGAATTTATTTGCAAATAATGGTGGAAAATAAGTATTTGGTCAAAAACAAAAGTTCATCTCAATACTTTGTTGTATATCCTCTGTTGGCAATGACAGAGGTCAAACGTTTTCTGTAAGTCTTCACAAGGTTGGCACACACTGTTGCTGGTATGTTGGCCCATTCCTCCATGCAGATCTCCTCTAGAGCAGTGATGTTTTGGGGCTGTCGGCGGGCAACACGGACTTTTAAATCCCTCCAAAGGTTTTCGATGGGGTTGAGATCGGGAGACTGGCTAGGCCACTCCAGGACTTTGAAATGTTTCTTACAAAGCCACTCCTTTGTTGCCCTGGCAGTGTGCTTGGGATCATTGTCATGCTGAAAGACCCAGCCACGTTTCATCTTCATTGCCCTTGCTGATGGAAGGAGGTTTGCACCCAAAATCTCACAATACATGGCCCCATTCATTCTTTCATGTACACGGACCAGTCGTCCTGGTCCCTTTGCCACCCCCATGCTTCACAGTTGGTATGGTGTTCTTTGGATGCAACTCCGCATTCACTGTCCTCCAAACACGACGGGTTGTGTTTTTACCAAATAGTTCTACTTTGGTTTCATCTGACCATATGACATTCTCCCAATACTCTTCTGGAACATCCAAATGCTCTCTAGCAAACTTCAGACGTGCCTGGATATGGACTGGCTTAAGCAGGGGGACACGTCTGGCACTGCAAGATCTGAGTCCCTGGCGTCGTAGTGTGTTGCTGATGGTAGCCTTTGTAACGTTGGTCCCAGCTTTCTGCAGGTCATTCACTAGATCCCCCCTTGTGGTTCTGGGATTTTTCCTCACCGTTCTTGTGATCATTTTGACCCCACGGGCTGAGATCTTGCGTGGAGCCCCAGATCAAGGGAGATTAGTAGTGGTCTTGTAGGTCTTCCATTTTCTAATTATTGCTCCCACAGTAGATTTCTTCACACCAAGCTGCTTGCCTATTGCAGATTCAGTCTTCCCAGCCTGGTGCAGGTCTACAATTCGGTTTCTGGTGTCCTCCGACAGCTCTTTCGTCTTCACCATAGTGGAGTTTGGAGTGTGACTGTTTGAGGTTGTGGGCAGGTGTCTTTTATACTGTTAACGACTTCAAACAGGTGCCATTAATACAGGTAATGAGTGGGGGAAAGAGGAGCCTCTTAAAAAAGAAGTTACAGGTCTGTGACAGCCAGAAATCTTGCTTGTTTGTAGGTGACCAAATACTTATTTTCCACCAATATTTGCAAATAAATTCTTTAAAAGTCAGACAAAATGATTTTCTCAATTTTTTTTCACATTTTGTCTCTCATAGTTGAGGTCTACCTATGATGTCAATTACAGGCCTCTCTCATCTTTTTAAGTGGGAGAACTTGCACAATTGGTGACTGACTAAATACTTATTTTCCCCACTGTAACTCTTTGGTCAAGCAAAAAATTGTGGATGCAAGTAAATTATTTAGATTAAAACATGGTAAAATTCATACACATATTTAAATTTTGTTAATATTTACATCTCAAATAAAGACATAACTTAGGATCTCCTGAAAATAACAATATCTGGCAGGAACGACTGTCTCTTGAAAATACTTTTTAAAATGTTTTGGTGAAAAGAAATACAAAAACTTCCCACAAATTGGTCTACTGTTCTTAAGTGGCCTAAGTGCTCTTTTGAAAATGTAGCCTAGTCATTCAGCTTCTCTCTTCAACTCCTTTTTGATTGTTCATGTCTCTCTTCCCATATACCCTTGCACTATACCCTTCTTTCACTCTGCTTCACTCTCAATATAAGACAAAGAAGCAAACAGGCTTTCTTTTCTGGGCAGACAGTTAAGTGAGGGATGCAGGACTAAAGTAATGCAGAGGTGAAGAGGTGGTTGTAGCATATTCCTTTTTCCACACACACTCACCCCATTCAGCTTCCACTTACCAGTCCCTGCAAAGAGAATAGGAGGGATTAAGCTCCCCGAACTGATTTCAGAGTTATTCTGTTGTGGCAATTGTGAAGCAATAAGTAGGCATGTTGTCGATTTGCTTTCATTCATCCACTTAAAAATGTGGCCTCTTTATTATGGTGACCTTTGCAACTTTGGATCTGCCAGGAGAGAGCCTGTATTGTGTGGGAAATCTGCCATTATATTGTTTTACAGATATGAGAACCTGCATCACATGACTCATTAGGCACATTAATTTCTTCCACAGCTTATTTACTGCAAATTAGTAACAAATTAGTGGTTATTAAGCCATTCAATGAACACATAAGGTCTATGTACGTAATATTGGGGCTTGGCTAGGCTAATTAAATCTGCACTGATGTTAAAATATGTTTGTGCACAATTTAATTAGATATAAAATTAGTCAAAGCATCATATTGTTTAAATGGGTTGCTGTGGTTGCAGTTGATTTCCAAGAATCAGAACTGTTGAGATGACGAGACCAGATTGAATTTCTGCATTCAGACATTACAAACCTATCTGCAGGGGTTGCTGTGGTAATGACAGTGGCACCATAGCATCATAAGCACCATAGTACCTTGGATGCTCACACTTCCATCACTGTAGATTATTTATTTATTTTTCATTTTTCCAAGATTCCCATGAATTTAGAGATGCCAATTCCCCAAAGCCATTACAGTACTCCCTCTATCACATTTGATGCTCCTAACACAAGGAGGGAGGTGATGAGCACGTGCTTTCTCTGATACATGTGACGCCAGCCTACCACCTCTTTTCAAACTGTTGTCAATTGCATCCTCGTCGGACAGCCTGAAAGTGCTGGGTGCCCAGCTCTGATACAATGACTAACAGACGCCTGTACCGACCAGCATCACACTGAGTATGTGATGTGGCGAGAGTGCACCATCTACCCACCAGAGAGGAAGGGCATGTTGGTGAGCTTGATAATATAATTTCAAAAGCTTTATACAAATGTGTATTGGATAAATGACACCATTGTTGCATAATCACATGGAATCACATGGAAATCACATGTTAACTTTTATACCATAGTGGGTAACATTACTAATTTCTACTTGGCAGCATTCAATGACTGGGAAAGCACACAACTCAACACAAATAAGAGTCCCTTTTCAAGGACTTAATGATGTACAAATCTGTAAATGTAAGTGTGAACATAGACCCACACAGGGAAAATTGTCCTTTACATTTAATCCACCCGCACAATGAAATATACACATACACATACATACACATTCACACACTAGAGGGCAGTGAGCACACATGCCTGGAGCAGTAGACAGCCCTATTCACAGCGCCTGGGGTGCAGTTGGGGAGTTCAGTATATAATCCATGTAATACATAATATTGCATATTTCATAATAAATCACTTTGGATAAGAGCATAAGTCAAATGACATAAAAGAACAGGTAAAACCATGTCAGTACCTGCTGTACTGCTGTACTGCATGCTTTTACAGTGAGTACACAACCCCATGAAAGTCAATGTTCACAGCAGAGTCCTGCAGAGATGTGAGCTCCATGGAAACGGGTCACATCTCTGGCAGAAGAAAGTCAGTGCCAGACAAAAAAGATGAGATTAAACAACTTATTCCTGTTTTTCTCACTCCTGCTGTATGGGAAAGTAACACACCACCTCACACTCATTACAATTACAAATAACATTCATCAGCTGTGACAGAAAAGTCATTACTCACTTATTCTCTCTCTCTCTCTCTCTCTCTCTCTCTCTCTCTCTCTTCAGTGTTTCTACACTCATCAATTTTATCAGTTTTTATCAGTCACACAAGCACTTTGTAGTTCTTTAATTACTGACTGTAGTTCATCTGTTTCTCTACATACTCTGTTAACCTCCTTTCCTCCTGAACGTCAAATGATCAGGACCCCCACAGGACCACCACTGGAAAGTCATACTGGGTGGTGGGTCATACTGAGCACTGCAGTGATACTGGAGTGCTGGAGTGTGTCCACTCATTGTCCACTATATTAGACACTCCTGCTGAGTTGGTCCACCTTGTAGATGTAAAGTCAGAGACAGAAGCTCACCTGTTTCTGCACAGTTTGTGTTGGTCCTTCATCAGTGCTGGTCCTTCCACGGTGCTCACAGGACACTGCCTATAGTATGCTGCTGGCTGGATATTTCTGGTTGGTGGACTGTTCTCAGTCCAGCAGTGACACTGAGGGATTTAAACACTCCAGCAATACTGCTGTGTATGATTCATCTGATGTTGATGTTTTACAATCATCTGAGTGACCATTCTACAGCAGATGGAGAGAATTTCATCCTGGATCCTCCTAAATGGAATAAATGTCCTGGGATATGCATGTGCATCACTACAGGCAGCTGAGAACTGGACAAAATGTTAAGCTCACAAAGTCTATTCAAACCTGTGCTCTCCTCTGTCCACTCAACAAGACATCTATGACATTTACAGCTGCCAATATTCTGCCTCCGCCGCCTCCTCCTCCTCCAAGCTGGATGGGAGAAAATGGACTGCTAAGGGAAGGTACACGGAGGTGGAGGGGAGCAGGGCAGGCACACTGGCACTCCTCTGCTGGAAAATGGCATTTCAAAATGTATGTAAGGTAGATAACCTTGACCTCTCCAATTGGCCTGGCGCTAGGAGTTGGAATGAATGTGGCATCTCCAATCTCTCCAAACACTGCAATCCACACTCAGGTTTGTCAGCCTTTGGCTTCAGTTGCACCTTCTAAAAAGCCAAAAGCAATACTGTTTCCACAACAAGCCTCCAGTGGCCTGTCCTTTTTCCAAAAAACACCCATTACTGCTGACCAGTACAAACATCTCTGGACACTAGGGACTGGATAACTGGAGAGTGAATTTCTGATTTCATTTTTGTTATTTATATCTGTCCTGACACACACACACACGCACACTCACACACACATTGTCTGTGCCTTCCTTTTTCTTATCACTTAGGCGGCCATGAATAATCTACAACAACACATCTAAGCTCCTGGCTGCTTTATGCTTCAGACGTCATTCATTCTCTCTGATGCTTGGAACCCTGTTGGCTGTGAATTAACCAGACATATTTGAAACAAAAGCAGAGCTTGAAATGTATTTTGCATAGGCCTGAATACATACTATATGTTCAAATATATTTTTTTGGACCATGAATGCATTAACCTGCTTTAAGTTTAAGTACCCATTGCCAACACAGAGGTGAAAATGCACACGTGACAATGCATAGCTTGTCTAGTTCCTTCAGAGAAGTACTGCCAATAGGATAGAACTCTCAGCAGCAGATAAATATGAATCTGTTGGCACTATGCCTATTGCCAAGCATGAGCTAGAGAGGGGTATAAAGCCCCCCAGCATTGACCTGCTTGGGGGTTATCTGTAATGACGCTGGATGGTATTCCATCCAGCAATTTTGGGAAGATTTGGTGATGTGGAGTGGTGATCATCATCCTGATCTGACTCGTACTCTTGTGCATGAATGCAATCACATCCTTACAGTAATGTCTCATAATCAAGTAGAAAGCCTTCCCTGGACCGTAGAAACAATGAGTCCAATAAAAGCAGTATAAACACTTTAAAATAGACATGATTTTGGAAGAAACAATGAATAAGCTGGTCTGAATACTTATGTCTATGCTTTCTTTGTTTAGTCTCAGCTTGTACTGTGTCCTTGTCAGCTTTTCAACTTCTTATAATCATGACAAGGCCACTGAGCTCAGTGCTTTTCATGCTGACACAAAAGACAGGGGTGCCGTGTTGCTGCTCTACTGGAGTGACACAGGACTTCAGAGCCTTGTTCGTTGGCAGCGGTCAGACAAAGGACAAGGACATTAGAACCAGCAGCCCGCCAATGCTAAATCACCATCCTCTTTTGCCTTCCCGAGAGCCAAACCCTCTGGTTCAGGGTGTGTGATGCTAACCCACTGAGCCTCCACCTTGCCAGCCATCTTATTCTTTGGTCTTCTAATCGCTGAACTCCTGTCAAGCCTGCATTTTTGCAATATGCTAAGAACTACTATCTGAAGTGTAACAGATCCTGAGGCTGACAAAGAAAGGGATCAATGTCATGTGCAGTTCATGAGAGCAATAGTGTGGCAGGGCAGGCTGTAATTATAGTCAGTGAAAGTGTGGCTGATTAAAAAGCAAGAAAACTCAATCAAAACCAAAGGGGGTTTCAAGAACAGTGTGGGAGAAAGAGAGAAAAGAAGGTGAGAGAGCAGACCTGACAGTGTTCAAGCATAGAAAATGATCTCTTCCAACAAGTTGGCTAATTTTACTGCTCTCTGTTTGTTCCTAACTGAGACCAGTGGGTTGGAGTGAATGCTGTGCCTTTACAAAGTAGGAACAACCACATAGTTGTTAGAGCTCCATGTCTCTGCCCTATTATCTTTGTGGCCACCATAATCTTTATACCATCAAACATTGCTTTCAGGAGGTTAGAAATCTCATTAAAAGCAACACAATGTAAACAGTGACCTGAATGGCCCCCGGAGGAAGCCTCTGACGGAAAATGCCAATATAACTATGCCACGTTGGCACAGTTGTAAGGTTAATGGCCAGTAAATCTGGGTCGATTCTAATGGCACAAACAGTAAAAGGGAAAATAGCAATATTTAAAACCATGGAAATTAGTAACACCTCTCTCCATAAAAGTGATTTGCCTTTTATGTTTGGGCCATGGCAGCATTGTGGCACTGGCCTCTTTTGATCTCTGCAGTTGGGTCCTTTCACATGGTCGCCAAATTTAGGAAAAGCTATTATTGTCAAAGAACTGAAGCTGACTGAGGCCGACTGAGGCTGAACAATGCCACTGTTCAAGGGCCTTGTCTAATGGCTGATGCTTAATCCCAGTTGTGGTGAGCCCCTACCAATCTCTCACCCCCACCCTTTTGCTTGTTGAATGTTTCAGAGAAGCTGATTTTAAATTATTCCACCATGAACAGAGCAGCATTATAGGCAGTGTCACTTAATGCCTCATTTCCTACTGACATGGACCTCATAGTCAAGCAGGAAACAACAGGGACCAAAAATTGCTGCTGAATATTATACAACCAATAACCAGGAGGAAATTGAATATAATACTGTAGCCATTTCAGGCTCCAATAGAAACCCTTGGAGGGGAAATTTCAATCCACTAGGAGGGGAAGTTTAGCTTCATTTCAATTCCTTTGGATTCTCTTTCACCCTCTAGAGAGACAGTCTTTTTACACACCAGTACTCTTTTAAAAATATCCCATAAAGCCAAACAGTCACAGCAAAAGCACAAGGAATAACAGCCCAGCAGGGACATATTGGTCAGCGTTGGAAAAATGGCATTTGATCGATCGGCATTTAGGATACTACATGACAAAGAATAAGCAGAAATGACTCCCAATGTCCTCACAGTAGATGAATGAAGTTTTACTGCACAGGCCATTTAGCAGGCATACAAATGGGCAGTCATCCACAGAGAAGACCCAGCATGAATGAAAAACGCATGTGAAAAGATCTGTAGGGGACAGGAACAGGCATCCTGTGTGAGGGCTTTAAAGCACTTCAGTTACATTAAGAGCAATGAAATTTAAATGAAATTAAATTAAAAATAGCTGCCTCTCAGGCTGACCATAGGAGATCTGTCATGACCAAACTAAAAGTCTGGGATTTTTTTTTATTGAAATCAAATGAAAACCCAACATTTTTTGCACATTTATTTAAAAGGAAAAATGAACATTTTACTTGTTATTCAGACCTTTTGTTATGACAAAGAAGCATTTGAGATATTTTTACACCCTGATTGGAGTCCATCTGTGGTGGATTCAGTCAATTGAACATTCTTTGCAAAGACACACCAACAATGCACATCATGTGCATAGCAAAATGTAAGTCATGATGAGGAGCTCAGAGAGAGAATTGTGTGGAGACACAGATTTGACAATGGCTACAAGTGTTCTGTTGTTCTTAAAGTTCCCAAGAGCACAGTGGCCTCAATAATTTTTGAAACGACCATGACTCTTCCTAGCTGACCAACCAAGTAATCAAAGGTTAAGGTCTTTGTAGGAGAGGTGACCAAGGATCCAATGATCACTCTGGCTGAGCTCTAGAGATCCTGTGTGCAGACAGGAAAAACTTCCAGAAGATAAACCATCACTACAGCACTCCCCCAATCTGGGCTTTATGGCAGAGTTCAGTCTTGGTTTCATCAAACCAGAAAATCTTGTTTACGATGTAATGCTGGAAATGTGATGCTGAGGTTATGTGATGAGATGGTTTAATTATCAGAGGCATGGCTGGCAACTTTCTGCTCTGTATAATGATGGAAACACAACACTGGAGTGGATTTTTAGAGCAGAGTTTACACAGCACATACAGGGTTTAAATGTGGGGTAAATTTACATTGATTTACACAGTATTCTTCTGTTTTATTGTAGAAGGTTGTGGAAAGATACAGGACACTGGGGGATGCAGGTTAGATGAGCTAGTGGAATGAAAGCAGATTGTTGCATCAGGTTTACCACTGAACGTTCTACACTGAACATTTCAGTACCAAACAACCAAGAACCACAGAAAATTCCAATTATGGGACTGAAGGGGTTAAACGCCTCATCTTTAACTTACCTTTAAATCCCACCTTCTCTCCACTGCTCTGTATGCTCTATATGAGAGATCGCAAATGACCACATGCTAAAAAGATGCCTAAACACCAGTGTTAATTACCACTGTCCTGTCCTTCCATGGTGCCACAGTCTAGGCTTGCCACAGTCAAGGATGCTGACAGCACATGTGTGCTCACTGCCTCACTCTGCATGTGTGTGCTCATTAGTGTGCATGTGTATGTTCAATAGATTTTATCCTTTAACAAGTCAGGTCCTACCAATTGAATTTGCCAGGGCTGGTCTCTAAGTGGTGTCCCTCCAATGAATGTTCTGCACAAAACGTTCAGTTTCAAACGTGACACAACAATCCATTTAATTTCATCAGTTCATCTAATCTGATTCCCCCAAGAAACACTGTGTCTCCACAACACTACTGAAATATAATAACACCAGTATTAATCAGTGTAAATTTGCCCATCATACCAGCCACGTTTGCTCATTTAAACTGCCTGTTTAAAATACACTCCAGTGATGTGATTCACTGTTCATTAAAACAGCAAAAACATTTTTGATTTGCCAGCCGTGCCTCTGATAACCCTTTTGTCACTTAATCTCAGTGTAATGTTTCTGACAACAATTCAAAATGTGCAAATGTTATGGTCAGAAGACTCTAACTGTGGTGCTATTTAAGGTGGCATACTTTGCACGGTATGTAAAAATAAACTTTTCACATTGTTTGTATCTTTAAAATTATACTTAAAGACAAATAATATCAGTCAGATCCATATCCAGACTGATGCAGAACTCACATACACAAGGGCTAAATGTGGAGGTCAAACAAGACCTCCATATGATGAGAACTGAAAGGTTTATTAAGATTAGGTTTGGTATTTATGTTTAAGCAATAAATATTAATAATAATAAAATACAATTTTTGGAGGCCAATTGAAAAAAGTAATTCAATTTAATTTAAAATGTTAGGTATTACACATAGCTCATTTTCAGTGGTTATGTTTAAATAACTGAGGGGTAGGATTGTAGATAAGTGCTCCCACCAGTATTGGGACCAGACCTATGCCCTTGGTCCACATCAGTTGCTGTATTGCATTCAAAATATTTTTGGTTACCTTTACACATAGTCCAGAACTGCATTTGCATGGAAAAAACATCTCTAGAGTGTTTATAGGTTTTGAGGCTACTTTTTCAGTAGATGTTAGACCGCACCTTCAGTCCTCATCACCTGCAGGCCTATCTATTAACCTGACAGTACAGGAGCTGCCAGGCTTGACCTATGTAACCTTAGGTCTAATTATAAGCCTCATTACATGCTCCTGTCAAATTAGGAGATGCTGCTGTCTCCGGCATGATGGTGTGGGGAAATAGTGGTGTCAGAGGCCTCCAGAATGCATACATACATCAGCCCACACAAGAGAGCAGTGTTTTGTAAGACCTGAACGCAGGTATGTTTCACATGTGTTTTTGTCTGGTGGTGCAAACAGGTAGACAGTTGACACCGAAGCAGTCAGCTGTCTGCTGGTAAGTGCAAGCAGATGTTTAAGAAATGTGGATTTATTTGCTGTATTATTGAAAGCCCCATTCACTGAGGGTCAAAAGGATAGATACGGCTCAGAGATACTTCAAATAACCTTAGGGCCTTCAGAGCTTTGCAATCTCTAAACTAAAACTTGAAACTGAAAGACTTGAGAAGAGATCCAGCTGTGATTTAGGCTCTAATTCCACTTATGGAGCTTTGCTCAAAGCTTACTGCATCTTTCTTTCACTTTAGTTTTTTGTCTTCAGCCTGTGGCTCCTTCAGCGCTGTCAGTTTTCCTGAGATCGAACCTTTGGCGCCAGTCACACTGACCACACACTCACAGCATCATTATGCAATGACCAATCTGATTTAATTATTCCTGTATCTATTTATCTGTTTCTGCGCTCGGGCTGGAACACACACAATCTAGCAGGCTCGCTTCATTACCCTTCATTACGAGCAAGGCAGAAAACAACACGGCGAGGTTAATGTCTTGCATGCTGCTCCCAAATGAGAGCTGATTGAGCACAGAGGCTCAGTGGTGGGATGCTGAGAATCTGGCTTAGCACCCATGGCACCACTATTCTTATTACTGTTAAAAAGGCTATGTGAGAAAAATGTCCCTAAGCTATATGTCTGCAAAAACATAACATGTATCTAGAAAATATGGTGCAACTTTTTACTGCCTTTCCTCCACCTTTCTAAACATGTAGCACTTCTGTGGGGCGCTGTGATAAGTCTGCATCAGTGCTCCCTCACTGTCAGTGTTAGCATACACTACCATTCCTCTCCAATTACTTTGAGATAGCCGTCGATGTGGCAATCCCTCTGCGTGAATGTGCAAACGAAGACAGAGTGGACAGGCTGACTGCAGAAAAGAGACTGGAATGAAGCAGGGGAATGGTGAATGCAGTGCTGCTGTAACCCTATTCACATTGGATTAGTTCATTTGGGAGCCTCTGTAATGAAATGTTTACATACCAGTGATAAAACTAATAAAACTAGGGTGGGGGGTTGTAGAGGGTTGTAGACCCTCAGTTCTGTTTTCTCCTCTTGCTAACAATCTCCATGCGTAGCAAGGTGAAGGCCGTTTTCACACACGTCCCAAACATGCCACCCCTTCTTTATTTTCTTTTGAATACAAACACTCAATACTGAAGAACAGCACTTTTTAAAGCCATGGCTCTTCAGGATCACTTGCAAACAATGAGCCCTTCTTGGAGGAGAAGCTTTTTAGCCATGCAAGCAACAAGATAAAGCATCGTGTGAAAAAATGTACCAATCACACAACCCCACATGCGGTGCAAAGAGCGGATATCTTCCACATGGAGACCAGAATGAACCAATGTCCTCTTGAAGTGAACTCCAGTCTTTTCAATTTCAGGAGGCTTTCTCATTTGACCAAATGTACTGAACTGTCAGAGCAACCAGTTCTAGGCTGGGTCACAGCACTGGTGTGAAAGAACTGTAAGTAAGTGTTTTAGAGTATTTTCACACTTGACCTGAATAAGTCCACACCCAGGACCATTTCTGGGCTCAATTTGGGGAGAAGGTTCTTTATTACTGCTTTACTTTCACATATTCACACCATGGAATGATTGGGCAATTTCAAAAGTCATTCTCCCACAATTAAATGTGAGGGCCAATGATTATAATTGAACCAAGAAAACTGGTCAAATATCTAATCATAATTCTGTCAGACGGTTGATGATTAATACCTTGTTGAAGAGAAACTTGTGCATTAATTCTTGTATGTTTGCATGTTTGTTTTTTTCTGTTTTCTGTTTTTTCAGAAAACCATTATAAATATTATAACTCAATACTGTTGTCAATACAGTCATGTCCATGGTGAACAATTATATGGAATAGCATTAATGAAGACTAAAGTGCACCATGTGGACAAAAGTATTGGGACAATGGCTCGTTCATTATTTGTTTTCAAATCAAGGGTATTAATAAAAAGAGTCTGCATTGTCTACTAGAGTTTGGAGGATTTCAGGATGTCAGGATTTAATTGCAATCAGTTGCAATGGACAAATGTGTCCATGAGATCAGGATGCCGGATGTTCACCACTCCACCCGTCCACTATTCCCAAATGTTCTCAAAAGCACTAGATGGAGCACCATCATTCCAGAGAACTCATCATTCTACTGCTACACAGTTCAACCCCGGAGGGCTTTATACCCTTCTAGTTTAGGCATGGTATTAGGTGTGGTGCCAGTATGTTCATGTTTATCTGCTCCAGAAAGTCCTATTCTATTGACAGTACTTCTCTACAGGGACTAGACTAGTGTGTTTTCATTTTTGTCTGTCTGAGCAATGGTTGCAACTTACATTAGCACCCCATAGAAGGGGTGTCCACAAACATTTGATCATTTCATACAGTAACAGAAAGGTACTGGTGTGCTAGTTTGCTGACATTTGCATTACAGTTTGGGATATTGTGCTGACAAAGACATCCATAATAAATGTGTCAAGGATGGAGAATATCAGGCCTTGAGACAAAAGTTAAATACAGTGAAGCCATGGTAGCTGTGGAGTTGCACACCAATGCCACAGGCACTGATCCAGAAAGATTAATAGATTTCACAGAGCATTGAGTGCATTGTGAACAGCATGGGATTAACAAGTTTGCAACACAGTTAAAGTGAAGCAACGATAAAAGTAGAACATCAAGTTATGTAAACAACCACTTTTCAGCTCACACATTCCCCAAAGACTGTTCAACAAACAAACCTTCATGTTTGACAGGCAAGGCACACTTTCTGCAAGTCTTGGATGCCCTTATTCATCTTCTAATCTCGAAGATTTCGTCCTTGGATAAAGAAAAGGCCTGAGCCAGCATGACCCAAGTCCCAAACTTTTCAATCTGCAGACAAAGCACTTACTGTGAAGTTTTTTCAAGGCCCTAAATCCGCCTCAAGCAACAAGCAATTGAGACAAGACCTTTACACAGCATACTGACCAAATATATTATTACCTACAGTACAGTGGTAATAATGGTCCTGACTGGGTGTAGCCATTAAAACCATTCCTGTGCTGCTGCAGCATCGGGTCGGAAATTAGATTTACTTAGGCCTCCATTAATGTTTACCCTTTTCTTGGAGACAATGTATTTCTGCTGTGTGAATTACACAGTGCAGTGATTTTATTTTTGAGGCAAACATTGGTCTTGGTGCCATACATTTTTTTAATCATCAAGAGCCTCAGTACCACCATAAAATATGAATATAAAAATGAAAATGAAGCTCTTAACAAGACCAGTAAAGAGTTACAAATGAAATCAGACCCATCCCGGAAATAATTTTTTTTTAGTTTAAAGAAAAAAAACATTGGAAATGATTTGTGCATTTAACAATTTAACCTTTAAATCCCTGGGCCATTTTCATAGTTTGATGTACCAAAAATTAGTCAGTCATGCGTTATCGATTTTGATAGCATATTATTTTAAGGAGATCATAGGATACTCAAATTTGTCTGCATTTGATATGTAAAATTTAGGAAAATGTAATTATTGGTAATGATTAAACTGTTAAGGATATTTATAAAAAAAATAAGTTTGTCAAAATACGACAGTGAAATTTAAACACTGTTAGCAAAAACAGAGAGCAAACAGCTCCTCCCTTGTCATTCTCATTTTAACC
The DNA here is from genome assembly GCA_034509495.1 of Acestrorhynchus altus. Taxonomy (NCBI): domain Eukaryota; kingdom Metazoa; phylum Chordata; class Actinopteri; order Characiformes; family Acestrorhynchidae; genus Acestrorhynchus; species Acestrorhynchus altus. The sequence continues at coordinate 27,043,811 of CM067508.1, forward strand.
CAATATCTAGATCAGTGACAACATTAGCCCCGCCCACTTTGGCTGATCAATTGGAGTCTGCATGCAGGTTGAGCACGTATGGACAGAGCAATAAACATTCGTGTCCTTTAGCATAAACATAGTGTCCTTTGGCATTTAAACTGGGACTTAATTCAATTGGAAATTAGTGAATTTAGATATGTAATGGCATTAGGACTTTTTATTTTGTTTAAGTATCGGTCAGTCGGTCGGTCAGTTAGGATTATAACCTCCTCAAATATGTAAGTTTTAACAAAGTAACTCAGACAGTCAAATGGGCCAAATGGCAAAAGGCTCATGGCTACATGTGCTGCCTCTCATAGCTCACATTTTTCAGCAGGATGATGCTCACCCACACACAACCAGTGTTTCCCAGGAATGTCTCTGAATCATTGTAAGACTTCCTAGGCCTGCCAGATTACATGATTTCTTGCCAATCGAGCAGCAGTGACATAGGAGCAGCAGTGACACTAGGATCCACAGGCTGCACAGGATCTACAGGCCCAGCTGCAACTACAGGATGCCATACTGAACCTGTATGCCTCCATGCCCAACCATATCTCGTTTTATATCCAGGCTAGAAGTGGCATAACAGGGTACTAGAACCTCCCTTGCACCAATAAACTTAGCTATTCACTCTAATATTACAGTCACATACATTGTCATCACATTTTCACATGTAAAGTTTTGTTTGATTCCAACAACTCTTTCTTGTGTACAGTCTGAAACTTGATGTGTTGAAAGCAGGAAAAATGGACAAGCATATGAATCTGAGTATCTGACAAGGACAGAATTATAATAGCTAGACACCTGGGTGAGAACATCTCCAAAACATCAGGCAGATACTCCTCCTTTGTCGTGGCCAGTACCTGTCAAAAGTTGGAAGGACAACCACTGAACAGGTGACAGGGTAATTTTTTGTTTTTATAGGACTCATTAATGTACACTGGGAGCAAAGGCTAGCCTGTCTCCTGTTACTGTAGCATTAATTGCTGAAACTCTTTTTGAGTCCATACCTTGATTGAGTCTAAGCTATATCGGCAGCACAAGGAGGTCATACAGAATATTTGGCAGATGGTTTTAATGTTATGGCTTGTCGTTCTCATGGGTTAGTTTATTAGCTGGCAGCATATAAATCAGAGTTAATTAAATATTTAACAGTGCACACAACAGCATTATGAAGAACCTTCTATGATTATAGGGCATGTATATAGAATTCCACTGCAGTACATATGTCAAATCTACTATATTACAATATTCATAGCAAAGCAATGGCTTCAGATGTAATGAATCTTCATGTTTCCGATTCCATTTCATGCTTGGTGTCTTTAATTCTTGTGTTTGCCCAAGTCTCTGTTGCTATCTTGACTTCTCTCTATGTATGTGGTTGTGTGTGTGTGTGTGTGTGTGTGTGTGTGTGTGTGTGTGTGTGTGTGTGTGTGTTTTCATTTTTCATGATTGAACTGCCCACAGCTCTTGCCAGGCAGCCATTATATATAAGAATTCATTCGTAATTAGCTGGCCTGATTAAATGAAGGTGAAGTAATAGATAGGCCTGCTGTTAATGCAGTTTGTGAGACACGTCTGAATTTCTTTGCTGTTGTTCCAGGCTGTGGGACGACAGCCAGGAATCTAAATCAAAACCCCAATTTATTGCCTTCAACCTTTGTCAAATAGCTTGTATAATCCATTGAAACAGTTCCAAGTACAGCATCAAAAACATAGCCATAGACATCCTCTCATATAGTATTACTGGAGCACACAGCAGTACAGCTAAAATTCATAAGCCATTTTATGCACAGCTGATGCTCTCTAGTATGGTTTGTGGGGCTGCTCATGTACAGCAAATCCACTTTGTTTGGCCTTGGTTGCAAAAATAACTTATAACCTTTAGATATGTAGAGGACACCATATATACCAAGCGTGTATCTGTTTTCAGATGGTCTATCTTGGTCTGCTGTGGCTGAGGTGGTTGAAAAGCTGCTCATCCAGGCATCTGTTTTTCATTCCGTCAACAAGGGAGGTTTGTTTTCTTTTCATTTCTGGGCTTTATTATTATTCTTTTCCCCGGCAGAAAATTTCACCTTCGTAACATGATCAGATTGTTCAAGGGGTTGGGGAACAGGGATCAGAAGGATTGATGTTATAAAGTTCAGGGCTCATTAAAAAATTCCTATTTCATCAATTTGGTCAAGCTGGTCATTTTGTTATAAAAATATTGGTCAACCATCTTTGTCCATACTGGCTGGTGGACTGGCTAAAACATTCCACATAGTACTCTTCACTGTACACTGCACTCTTAAATAAAACATGATACTGTATTTTTGAGAATTTGTAGAGTACTGCAAAAAATACTCAAAACTGTTCCAATGTTCTTACTATAAAAAAACACATCTTCATTTTCAAGCAACATTTATACATTGTCATGTCTAAAGGATTTGTGACTGAATTTCTTCTTGACTAATGAATAGCAGGGCAGCCAGTATTAGAGAGACAGAATTAAAGGCTCGGTAGTAAAAACATTTAAAAGCTAAATTCTATGCTATAAAGAGGTTGAAAAATCATCATTTAAACATGACTTTTGGCTGTTCATTGTACATAATCCCAACATAATAATGCACACCATAATTAAACCTCATATAAAGAAACAACACACTAATGTGGAACATGGAAGAAATATGAGTTTCTTTCCATCCAAACAAAGTCTCATAAAATGTGTACATATACAACAAAATTTCCCCCTGGAAAGCATAAAATATTTGAACATTTTTCAAAATTCACAAGGAACTTCCTTTCACTTGTGGCTCTGTTCTGCCACATACACACAATTCAAACTGCCATGTATTCAAAGAAGAACTGAAAAGACAGCAGGGTCACTTACACCTGAGTAAATGCTGCTTTTCAATGTTATGGACCTTTTAAAAAGGGATTTAATGGACAGAAAATACCAACAGCCTTTTAGCATGACCTCTGCGGGACTAGCTGCTGCTCATCACGACAATCACGAGTGGGTCATTTAATGGAAAGATTCTACCCAAACAGCATCGATTTAGCTGTGAACATGGCCAACAGAAAAACATCACTACCCATAAGCTTGCTGGCATTATCATGCTGGCTACCAGCCTTCTCCAACTTCCAGCTCATTAGCATGCCAGATATCGACTTGTTCCAACATTGCTACTGCAGTGTCGATGCGCTGGCTATAGCCATCATCCAGGATGCTTGCACAGCATTACGATGCTGGTTACTGGCCTCATTAGCCGTGCCCTCTGTCACCAATGGCATAACATCGTGTGAATTAAATCTAATGTTGTCCTGAGATTCTCTCACAAGGTCATACACTAATACACAAATGAAACCAACCAGCTGTCAGACTGTGTGTTTGCCTCATTTTTCAGTCATTTCAATGGCATTACCATTTAAGAATTTCTACTGTGGTTGTGGTTAAGGTTAGGGTTAGAGCTCGGTTAAGATTGTTATGGTAAAAGTTAGGGTTTGGGTAAGGGTTAGGTTAAGTAAAGTTTAGGTGGAGGTTCAGGTAATACAATAGTTGCTTTCTTGGTCAAGCTCACTCTGAGTCTGGAGCCTAACTACAATAATTGTGTTCAAAGAAGGTATTAACCCCTTAAACAGGACACGGACATGGGATGAACAAACAAAATTCCTCACAGACAGAGCAATGTTTAAACCCACAATCACAGGACTCTCCCACACTGTGCAGCACACACATAACCTGGGGCACCAGGTTACCTGCTACCTTCATCTCTTTCCATGACTATTTAATGCATGACAAAAACGAGATACAGTTGCACATTGTCATTATAGAGAGCGTTTCCCATTTTCCCATCATGATAATGCACACAGGAGTCCTGGAAAACTACATTAGGATTTGCTAATACATGTAGGTGTATTTCATGAGTCTGCATATGTGAGTGCATCATCAAAGTTATGGGAGCTTGCGCAGTTTCTGAATCATAAAAATAACAGAAGTGTTAAAATTGTGTTGGGAAACTGAGACTCAGAAATTATTACATCATGTAAAGTAACAGAGAAGAATTATCAGCCTCGAGCCCTTGTCTCTATAAATGCTTTCTGCTTGTTATCACATTTCCTAGAAATTAACTCATGTTTCTCATAAAAGACCAACAGGCAGCAAGTACCATCCTCTTCCCAAGTCTATTACAAGATGAGGGCTCAGTATCCTTGTGTGTACAGTGTGTAGCCATTTACCTGTTTAAACATGTTAATTACTGTAAATAGAGTTTTCATGTTTGGGAAAATGCAATGAATTACACACCATTTAATTAAATCTAGAGAACAGGTCCCAGAGACCACAGCGCAAACTGTTTAAAATGACTCATATTAAAAGTGCTGTAGAATACATTTAAGAGTATTTTAAATTACTGAGTTATTCTTTGATGTACAATGCTCTACAAAGTATTGACTTTAGGGGGCAAATAGTTATGCACACTGAAGTTTTCTGTTATTTTTTCCTATTTGTTGTTTGCTTTACAACAAACAACTTTTCAAATGTTCAAAGTTTTAGGCATGTTCAGTAAATGAAATGAAGCCATCCCTCCAGGTTAACTCAAGGTTATGAGGTAGCAAAACATGAAAAATGCAAAACGGGGTAAATACTGTTGCAAGGCACTGTATAAATAGTAATTATGTGCCTGTTTGAGGTTGAAAATCACTGACATAGGGATCTGCAAGTCTATTTGAGGGTTTTCCTTTATGGATGTAAAAAATCATTGTAACAGCTCACGGGTCACGCTGAGCTTTTTTGGTCTTCTGTTTTTATTGTATAGCACTTTGGTCAACAGGGATAAAATTTACATTGACATTGACCTTCCCCTCGAGCAGTTTCCCAGTCACTGCGGCTGAAAAACATCCTCACAGTATCATGCCGCCATGTTTCACTGTGGGGATGGAGTTCTCACAACATAACATTTTCATTGGTGGTCGAAAGGTTCAATTTTGGTCTCATCTGACAAGAAATTCTCACTAGATACATTCAGGGAGGCTCCCACGTGCTTTTTGGCAAACTCAAAATGAGCCTTCCTATTTTGTAAGTAAAGGCTTTATTATGCCCACTCTTCCATGTAGTCATATGGACAGATATTCCAGTCTCTGCTTGGGAATTCTGCAGCTCCTTCAGGGTTACCTTTAGTCTCTGTGCTGCCACTCCAATTAATGACCTCCTTACCCCGTCTGAGAGTTTTGGTGGACGGCACTCTCTTGGCAGGTTTGTTGTGGTACCATGTTCTTTCCATTTGACAATAATGGATTTGATGGTGCCCCAGGGGGCCATGAGAGATATTAATATATTTTATAACCCAACCATGAATTGTACTTCTCAACAACTTCATCCCTGACTTGTTTGGAGATCTCCTTGATATTCATGGTGTTGTTTTGTTTTTGTTTTTTTTAATACAGTCTGTAATGTAACAAAATAGGTCAAATTCGAGGGGGGGGGAATATGTTCACAGGGTACTGTGTATATAATATATATGAGAGAGAGAGAGAGAGAGAGAGAGAGAGAGAGAGAGAGAGAGAGAGAGAGAGAGAGAGAGAGATAGAGTACGGTGAGTATGGATCCTTTTTACTATGGTACCTATAAGAGGTTCTTTGTTTGTCCACAACAGACCAGCAGCTCTTTGTCTTTAATGTTCTTTTTCAAGCTATGAAAACAGAGTGCCATCATATAGGTTGAAAATTCACACTTTTCATTTTGCTGTTTAACTTTGTCTGTATTTGTCTAATATTCTGAAATTTCACAGAATATAATCCTGGATTACTTGTAAATTAGGGAATCATTCAACATAGATACATGCTGACTCATGGTGTTCACTCTCTTCAGTGTCAATGTTACCTGTTGAACAATGCTATCTTAAAATATACTTAATGGATTTGGACACAAAAGGATTTTGAGAAATCCATTACAGGGTACATTTTTGCTCTACACGATCAGATGTGCTCTACTCCAAGACATGGGTGGGTGAGAGTTGCTTGCAGTATTGTGTTCTGACAGGGAGCCTGTGGACCCATGGGCCGAGCAAAAGAACCCAAGACCTCTTATCCAAGGGCACATCATACTTATCACGATTAGACATGCAAATTGAACATGTCATGCATGGACAACATAATGAGTAATTTAGTGCTTGACTTCGTTCCACAGCTATTGACACACCCAGTACATTCAAAGGACAAAGATTTATTTCAGCTTGTGCAGCACATCATGCCTGTACCATGTGGGTCTGCCTAGTGCCAAGCATCAAGAGAAGGAACATTATGGAGATTGTGGCACCATCCTTAATTAATAATTTTAGAGTTTACTATTTTAGCACATTAGCTGCATCAGTCATTATATGAATGCCAGAAATTAATAGACAGTTGGCATCAAAATGGAATTAAACAGTATAACACCAGCTTGTGCAGTGTTGATCTGAGCAAACAACTGTCATTAAAGTGCTGTAAGTAATTAAACCTAGGATGTTTCTCACATTAACAAGTCAAATTACATGTATTCTATACATATATTTGATTAATAAAGTAAAGAGTCCATAAAATTGTTTTAGAAATAATTTATCTCATCAAAAATGTACACATATAATATTTTATGGAAGATTGGTTTAAACGCAGTAAAAGAAATGTACAAATAACAGAATTATATATTCACAGATTATATATACATTTGAAACCAGAGGTTTATATACACAATATAAAAAGACACATGTGCATGTTTTTTCCTCACGGTCTCACATGAAATCAGGATAAACTCTTCCTGTTTTAGGTCAATTAGGATTACCAAAATTATTTCTATGTGCTAACAGCCAGAATAATGACAGAGAGATTTAAGGCAATTTTTATTACTTTCGTCAAAGTCAAAAGTTTAAATACACTAAGATCACTATGCCTTTAAACAGTTAGGGACAGCCCATATGATGATGTCATGTCTTTGGAAGATTCTGGTTTATTGGCAACATCTATGTTAAGTGGTGTCACAGCTGTGGATGTATTTTAAGGCACACCTGAAACACACTGCTTCTTTGTGTAACATCATGGGAAAGTCAAAAGAAATCTGCCAAGATATCAGGAAGAGAATTGTGGACTTGCACAAGTCTGGTTCATCCTTCAGTACAATTTCCAGATGCCTGAAGGTACCTTGTTCGTCTGTACAATCAATTATAAGCAAGTAAAAACAAGATGGGAATGTCCAGCCATCATACCACTCAGGAAGGAGACGGGTTCTGTGTCCCAGAGATGAATGTGCTTTGGTCCGAAATGTGCACATCAACCCAAGAACAAAAGCAAAAGACCTTGTGAAGAGTGTGTCATTATCCACAGTGAAACGAGTACTGTATCGACATGGGCTGAAAGGCCACTCTGCCAGGAAGAAGCCATTACTCCAAAAGAAACATAAAAAAGACAGTTTAATAAGACTTAAATTAAGACTTTAATTTTTAGAGATATGTCCTGTGGTCTGACAAAACTGTTGGGCCATAATGACCATCGTTACATTTGGAGGAAAAAGGGGGAAGCTTGCAAGCCTGAGAACACCATCCCAACTGTGAAACATGGGGGTGGCAGCATCATGTTGTGGGGTTGTTTTGCTGCAGGAGGGACTGGTGCACTTCACAAAATAGATGGCATCATGAGGAAAGAACATTATGTGTAAATACTGAAGCAACATCTCAAGACATCAGCCAGGAAGTTAAAAAGTGTAAAAGTACTTCCCCCACTGCCCTATACAAAAGGCTAAAAGGCTATTTTTGGGTAGTGTACCTCTTGGTAATCATTCACTGCCAGACATGCCTCTACAATGCACTCAAAGACATTTTGCCTATTTGACATACTTTGAGAGGAGCATCATTGGACTGAGAGAAGCAAGATGGTCATATCAACAAATGTTGTGTCATAGCACCCATTATGTGTGCTCCCAAAGCCACAAAAACCTTTGTCTTTGTTTGCAGTGTGACATGAACCTAGACTTCAACGGACTGGTGCTGCATCACCTTTAGCAATGAATCCAGGTTCTGGATCCGATGATGGCCAGGTTAGAGTATGGAGGCCTCATGGTGAGTGCTTCAGTCCTACCCTGTGGAGCAACAGGATCTGGACCTGGAGAAATCACATACAACAGTATACTATTAGTGATACAAGGGACACTAACAGCTCAGTGATATGCACAGACAATCCTCATCGACATATATGTTTTTGAGTAACATCGCCCAGCCCTTGTGCTCATAAGCATTTGGATATGAGCTCTCTCACTACCTGAAAGCGATCTTCGGTTTTTTGGCAGGAAATTAAATTTCATTTTCATTAGTTTTGAAGAAATGTATCTCTCAAAGCAAACAGTGGTGTAATTGTAGCACTCTCAGATGCACAGCAGGATCCAAGTGTTCATTAACAGCTGATTAAATATATACCCAGCATTTGCCACTGAGTAACACACACACACACACACACACACACACACACACACACACACACACACACACACACACACACACAGAAAACAATCATTATCTGTAACCTTCTTCTCACTGCTGGGGAACCGGATGCCTCTCATCTGTGTCTGTCACCCTGGTAGCATCACCTCAAAATTGAAACTTCATATGAGTTCTCACATAACAGGCACTACTAGTTAGTGTGTGTATGTACATGTTTGGGGGACAAAGTGAGATGGGACAGAGAAAGAAAATTTATAGCAGACATAGTAATATTATAATATGACAATGGCTATCATCAGCCACACCACAGTTAAAATAATAACACAGTGAGAAAAATGTGCTATTGGTTTCCAAGCTAATGTGAATCTGATGTAAATCCAATGTAGATCTAATGTAAATGCAATTTCTGTATGATCTAAATGCAGTAAAGCAACGGGGAGTTGTTAGACGTAAAACAGCTGCACAACACCTACATTTGAGTGGCTAACACATTGTACCTGAGAGACAGCTGAATGCCAGGAATTTGTATTCCAATAGTCTAAAAAGGCTCTACCTAGCAAAGCCTGCAATCAACACACACACACACACACACACACACACACACACACACACACACACACACACACACACACACCTACCTCCATCACCAATCCCTCCCAGATCTGATTTCTCTGTTTTATCACTATGATAGTGCCAACATAAGAAGATTACATGCATGGAAGGCCCAGGGCCTGGGAAACAGGCAGGACAATTATAGAGAGGAAGTCCAATTCCACAGTGGGACTACTGATTTGAGACAGTTATTGGGGTCAGTGCAACGAACGGCGAGGGGATTTTTATATGAAGTTGGCAAGCCGCATATCGCATATTAACAGCCTTGACTGCCAGCCTTATTTCCTATAGGGTCAAGTCAGGATGCTGTTTTCCATTTTTTTCCTTTTTGGATAGGTTAATTTTGTACTGCTTGTTAAAGAATAAGATGGACTTAGAGCTTGGACTATAGAAAAGAATACAAATCTAGTTGTAGTACAGTTTCTTGGACCTCCCTGAGAATTCCTTTTGGATTTTACTTTAGGTGAATGTGGATTTTAGAGTTAATTCCCACAGGTTTAATGGAATTAAGAGCTGAATTCAGTATATCAGCAATACACATCTCTGCTACAATTTAAAGTGTCACATGTCAAGGTAAGTGCAAATCTTGCCCCATATGAGGGTTTAACTGTCACACAGCAGGAAATGTTCCAGCAGAAGAAAAAATATGTCACCAAATCTGCTATTTTTTAGGCTGTTCACACAGCATTTCAGTGTGACCTATATCCCACATAGACATCTAGGTGTGACTGACAGCTGGGCTTATCACTGAGAAAAGTGCACATTATTTGGACACTTCTTTGCATTCAAGCTTTCAAGCTTTTTTGTTGTCCAAATTACATATATGGGTCACATATGATGAAGAAAGGTAGGATTTGGGTGACTTTTACCTGCTGTTTGAATGTAGCCAAAGAGTCTGTAACAGTTTGTATAATAACACAAAAACTTGGTCAATAAGTTTACTACTTTTGGCTTCTGCATTTGAAAACAACTACAAATTAGTTGTTAAAAAGGATAAACCATCATGAAGACCAGAAACATGTGTGTAGGGAAATCTGAGAAAAGAGACTAAATCAATCAGACCCATTCTACTCGCAAATCAAAACAAATCTCTAAAATCTCCTGGTAGACACTGCATTGACTCTATGGTTGATAAAACGCAGTGCACCAACCACAGCAGATGACATGATACCGAACCCTCTGGACAAGGATTGCAGAAGATATATTCTAGCTTTAGTGTTTAGCTCTTGTCATAACAACTTCTAGAAACGCCCCAGCATGACATCAGAAAAATTAACGAATACTAAAACTTATGTGCATACATATAATTCACAAGAGCTCCCACTCCACTGGTGGCATTGTTTTACCAAAAACTCAAAGAATTGAGAATAAGGCATCACAACCGCATGCAATTTAAATTTAGGTTAGGGTTAAGGTTGTGATTCAGGAAAAGGTTAGGTAAAATTTAGGTCAATTTTAGGTTTAGGTTGATGTGTGGGTTCATGTAATGAAATTGCACTGGTTGCTTTGTAACATTCTCTGTTGCAGGTGTTTGATTTCAGGATGTCTGCATTATGTCTGTAAAATGTCCATTTTCATCAGGATTTAACAATGATTATTACATGTTGTTCAGATTTACAGCCCAAATCCAATTTTTGGTCTATCTAGATTATATCCACATTAATACTGACAAACCACACATTTGTTTGTTTGTTTGTTTGTTTGTTTGTTTGTTTGTTTCATAATCTGATCCAAGATGCATATGGAGGTGGTTTTACATCTGAATACAAAAGGATTTCTACAGATGTTTCTCTGGTCTGGGCGCTCTGGCTTCTCAAATTAATTTTTTACATCGCACGCAACATGACACACAATGACCATGTCAAATCCAGAATGATAGAAGTGCAGAGATCCTAGAAGAGCATAGTGCCAGTGTGGCTATGTAGTTATTAAACCATGCAGATAGGTTTATAATCTATGGACATGCGATTCTGATCACTCGGATATAGCTGTGTGGATAGTCATCCCAAGATTTGATGTGAGAAACAAGTCTGATTCCCCTGTAGTCTGAACACAACCTTAATCCCACATGTACAAATTCCTCTTGACACCAAGCTGAAATGCCCATTCTGTTGCATACATTTCAAGAATGGGTGACAACACGTGTCACCATACAGCCTAAATACAAATTGAATCTGCAAGAGAATGGATTCCATCTCATATTATGTCTGTGCTAAATGATTCTGAGCTTTGACAATCAAAAGAACCAACATCCAGCTCTTCCTCACTGTAATGTTGTTATCACACTACGCCACATCTCCTGTCCCTATGTAGGGCAGTACATCATAAGCCAATGCCTGCACTTAATCTTTAAAAAAGAAGACATTTGCATTGATCAAATCGCCCACTTCTGCACACATGAAACACATTCCTTCTTTGTCCATGCTGCATTTCCCCCACTTCCATGATCTCCAGCACCCATAGAAGTCCAGTCTCTTTTATCTGTTAACTCTGCCTCATCTCTTTTCTCTCACTCATCTGAGCCAAGCACATAGCTAAAGCCCTTCCTGTACTGGGGCTCCCTGTGATCAATGCATTAGATCAGTGCTTGTGTCAGCGTGCTAACAGGAGCACAGGCACTTTGATGAAGATGGATCGAGGCCCTGCTGTAGTGCAGTGGCCTGTGACGCTTGCTGGTGCCGAGATTTGACAGTATGTCATTAGAACTAATATTTCCGAGCATTTTAATTCCTCTTTTTCTCCACACATACTGTATTCCTTTTCAAGATATGACCTGTGTAGGAGACACCACGCCTATGTTCTGTCTGACAGTTGGCAAAATAACAAACAAATCTACAGCACCCTATCTAGTCATTGCAGTACCATCATTATATGATGATATATCAGAAAGTAATCAAGCTTGGATAACAGCTCAAATTAATTACATTTAATTCATTAAATTTGACATTCAGTTTAAATGTCTAAAGAGCCATCCAGTGCATGTTCACTGCTCTTTCCACATGTACATGCTCAACCTGCATGCAGACTCTGACTGATCAGTGAGAGGGGGCAGGGCTGATATTGACCCAGATATTGAGTTACAGAGCAAAATGTGAACGCATGGGCTGTTTGCTATCTTTTTTTGCTGACACAGTGTTCAGATTTCAGCATAAAAGTCATCAAAAGGGACTATATAAATATATACATAAATAACAAAGTAATAAAGGCCATTTAGGTTGTTTTTTGTTTTACTTTATTTGGACCACTGTCAGGTATTTTGAAGAATGAATTATCATAAATATCCTTGAAACCCTAATCATTGTGCATAACTCATTTAAATTATTGACCTTGAATGTCCCATCCAGAGCTCAGACTTCAACCCAATTGAACATCTCTGGAGACATCTAAAAATGGCTGTGCACTGATGGTCCTCTTCCAAAATGATGGATGTATTGTGTGTAGAATTTTGAGGATTTTGGAATAAGGCTGTAACATAACAAAATGTGCAAAAAGTGAACACTTTTTGGATGCACTGTATATATTACAGAATTTGCAAATTGTAGACACCAGATGTACAGTTTTTGGACTGTGACAAAAATTTTTACAAAAATCTGAAATGAAGCCATTCAGATGTGACTAAATGGTAGACTCTCAGCTCTAACTGAAGGTAATTTAGGGATGTTCAAATTTTGAATGCATGAAAAAATATTAAGTTTTCCAAGCCTTTACTGCAGCCATTTATATTTATGGCACTTAGCTGACACTCTTGTGCAGAATCACTTACAAGGTTACTCATATTCAGAGTAGTGTTAGGAGTATTGGAGTAGCACAGCATTCTGGCCCGACTGGGAATCTAACCCCAGTCTCCCATGTGGTGTGGTGGCTTGCTGCTGGTGTTGCTGCTTGTTTTCTGTCCTTAGTTTTGCCATTAGTAAGTAAAATAGCATGAAAGGTGTCATATTATCAGTGAACATCAATAATCCAGGTCCAATGGCAGCCATACATGGCAATGTCATATTAATCCCTGGAGGAAACACTGCCCCCAGTGGGTTTAAATTATGACTTGGAACTTTGGAACACAAACCCTTCCTTTCCTTCTCAATACTCAAGTTAGTCCTGGTTTCATCTGTTCAAAAATTCTGTGCAGATATTTTTATATGTTTAGGTTCTAAACTCATCTGCTTCAGGAAACACGTGAACCAATGGTGTATCGATTTTGCTGATATTTTAGACAATTAATGTTGTTACAATTAATCTCACCTATTGTTTAAGTTGTAAGATTTACTTTCTTGTGACTTCTAGCTGCTAGGTACTGGAGATACAGGGTGTCGAGTAGTGTCAAGTAGTGAAGCTGGCAGTTATTATATTGTACCGATATATAAATGATCAAGAGTAAATGAGTGGACACCCACTGATCATCTCCATGCTGTCTGTAGAATCCATTGAGTTGTTTTTTTCTGCCTCTTCTACTGCAAGCTGTAACATTTCAATTAAGAAAAGCAGAAACTGAGTCTGTCGATCACCTTGCCAAAGCAACTTTCCTTTTTTCTTATTCAGGTTTGTTTCTTTTTCAATTTCTCTCCATGAAGCGTCAGAAAGTGCTGGTGAATGACAGAGTGACTGAATAGCTTGAATTGGATTAGCATTTATATGAAAGTGTTTCTCAGCGAGGCTGGCAGAGGGAGACACTCACTCTTGGAAGTCTCATCGTGGCTCCGCGGAGTGGTGAGGAGGGTGGGCGGACTGGCAACCCAGCAAGAACATTAGCACCTCCTGTCGCCCCCTCCGAAAAAAGTGAGACAGGAGCGATTAATATGCACGATTGTGAGAACATCTACGTTCCCAAGAGAGGAAGAGGGGAGAAGAAAGGATACGAGTGTACCCTAGGCAGCAAAGAGAGAATGAACAGATGAGTTAGGCCGAGATGCATCTTCCTTCTTATCCTTCCTTCCACCATTCATAGGATCAAAAGATCCTGATCATCCCTACGCTAATAAACAAAGGGTGCCCTAGGCCCTTGGAGGAAAGGCTTCCAGGCCCCATTTTCTCAGAGTGCCAGCAATGTAGGTTGCTGGGAGCAGAGGACAGGCTTTGGCTGCTTCTTCCTGGAAGCATTTGAGCATATGCTTAAAGAGGTATTTACAGAGACAAAGTGGTCTTGAATGGCAGACCCGAATTAGCAGTCGAAAATGCCCTGGGAGGAAGTGCTCGCTTTGGAGGCTCTTTGAAATTCAAAAATCTATTTTAAAAAATCTCTATGTGGATCCACCTGGAGTGTAGTGAAGAAATGGAATGCTCAGAACAAAGTAGTCACTGACATTCCTGTCTGCTGTTCAAGAAAGCTGGTCCTTGCTAAGGAACTGTCAGAGCGAGAACAGTTTTTATCAGGGACAAATAGTTATCAATGAATTATTTATAAACTAATGCAAATACTTCTAATCTAAAAGAAGAAAAGCACGCAGAGAGAAAGTAAGAAATGAAAAGAGCCATTATCAGAGACTGATACTGATTACTGAAAGGTATGACTGGAACATTCTTTCAAGCTAAATCACATGTGAACAAAACTGCTATTACTGTAGGTTATTACCTAAAGTCTAACTGGAGGTTTTTGAATAACAGCCATTCTGAAACTAATATGTACACTAAGGTCAACCAATCCCTTACCCTTTAGAACCCTATGCCAAGTAAATAAATAAATAAAGTAAAACAATGCAAAAGTATTTATAAGAGACAGTCACATATACCAGATAACATTATTTTTCCTAGGCTAGGCTTCTTTGGAGATTCCTAGGCTACTCACTTTTGTCTTCATTTGAGATGGAAATATTAACTTTTAACAAATTATTTGTAAGAATTTGACCATTTTTTAAATGGAAAAAAATACTAGTGCCTACATTTCTTTGATTGTTTGCTTTTGATTATAAGGACAAAATAAAACATTTTATAACCTGTTGTAAACTGATCATCCAGAGTATTTTTGAGCTGAAAACACAATTATTTTGATTAATTATTTGTAATATTAGCTTGACAAGGATATTATTAATAATAAGTTCTTCAAAATACTTGGCAGTGGCCCCAAGAAAATAAAATGTTCTTAAGCATTTTTGCTATTTATAGTTGTACCAGTATTCCTTCTCTGAAATTTTATTCTGAAATTTGGACACTGAGCAAAGAAAGAGAGCAAACATCCCCTTCCTTCTCATTTTCCTGTTCAACCCAATATCTGGGTCACTGAGATCATCAGTGCTGCCCCCTCTCACTGATCAGTCAGAGACTGCATGCAGGTTGAGCATGTACACACGGACAGAACTGTAAACATGGATTCTACGGCAATTGTACTAATTTAACTAAGTTGGAAACAAGTGAATTTTACATGTTTTCCAAGCAGGATTACTCTGAGGTATTCTGAGATATGACAAATAGAAAACGACAGGTAACTGTCCGTAAAGTGTGCATCTCAGGTTCTATGAGTTCACGTAAACTAACCCTAACCACCCTAACCCTAACCAGAAGCTCAATAATTGAGAAAGGCAGCATGCTGTAGAGATGCTATGTTCTCAATTCTTCTTTGAGTACATGACCGGCTGTCCTGTATGTATTTACAAAACAGCACAAGCAGTAGACATGAGACCTTTGTGAATTCTAATATATGTACAAAATGTGAGAAATTTCTTGGGATTTGTGATGTCAACTAACATCTGTCTACATAATTCTATTCATCAGAAAAACAGATACAATCCTAGATATTTAGCCTTTAATTTACTTTTTAAAAGCTTAAAATGAAGCCATTAGGAGTGAAAAAGATTACAGTCGATATACAAGATGGCCTCTGACATTTCTCCACTCTCAGTAACCTCTGCATAATATTGTGCAGGTCCCCCACAAAAAATACTGAAGACCAATTGAGGTGTCCTACGATATATAAGGCACAAAGACATTCGTCTTATAAGTTGTGCGGAGGTGCCTCAATGCATCCCACCCATGACCCCATCATTGGTTCAGTGGTTATCTTTCCTTGGAGCAGTTTTTGTAGGTATGACCACTGGTATAAATAATAAACAAAACAGCTTGATTGTGAACAGCATTTGAACAGCATCTGGAAGGTGGAGCAGTTTGGAGATCAAGCCAGAGAAGCCAGGCTGAGATGGTTTGGACATGTGTTGAGGAGGAATAGGGCATATATCGGACAAAGAATGTTGGAGATGGAGCTGCCAGGCAGAAGGAGAAGAGGAAGACCTCAGAGAAGGTTTATGGATGTAGTGAAGGTGGACATGGAGATGGTTGGTGTAACAGTAGAGGAAGCAGGGGAAAGGGCAAGATGGAAGCAGATGATCCTCTGTGGCGACCCCTAAAGGGAGCTGCCGAAAGAAGAAGATTTGAACAGCAGCTGCCTTTTACTTTGTGCTTCCTTTTACAAATTGTGATGAACACACCAGCAGAAATGCTTCAAAAGAGCTAAAATGTCTATATATGCAAGACTGTCTTGTCTTGTCCTGTAATGTTATCATTTTGTGCTTGTTGTTTTTTGGAAAAAGACAACATGTACTTTGTTTCTGGACAGGGACTAAGTGTACTTTCTTCCATTATTTGATTTTTGGACCCTTACAATTTGTACTTTCCTCTTCTTTTGTGATTCTGTGGAAAATTATAGGAGGAAAGTTTAATGTCTTTATCACTTGTTTGGTTGAGAAGGCAATCAAGCATTCAGTCATCAGGTGTAACAAACTAATTGCCTCCTTGAGGGAAATTATCCTATTTACAATGGAAATTAAGGTCAGCTGTTGGAATGCTTTGGTAAATAATAAGATCTGATTTGAGCCAGACCTACTCAATATAAAAGTGACAAACTTGGCCCTTATCATCATAATGGATTTATGATGTTTGAGTAAAAAACAGCAGAATACAAATGGATTTCTTGAGATCTCAGGCTCAAAACAATAAACAGTTGTCTGAGTGTGTGCTTGTGTTCTTCAAGCCTGTTTGAAAACTGACAAATTTGCTTCTTTGGAGATGTTTCCATTCTAGAAGTGTGATGAAGCTTCAAAGGAGAGGCTGTCCAGCAAAAATCTCTCACACAGCAAGCTGGAAGATACAAAAACACAAAGCCTAACACCCCAAATTGTTGACATGCCTCTCTCAGAAACATTTTAGGCCAAAATCATTTAAGTTTGTCACTTGGATCAGTGGTTCTCGGCTGTAGTTTTGCATTGTTTTTCCTGATTTAATGCTGATTTTCAGCTCAAATTTGCAGCATATGTCTCATAGGAAGAACTTAAACACAGTGTGCTAGGCATGAACAGCTAGATCTCAAGAAGGCATGATAGTGGGTGCCATTTGGGATCACAGTGTCACATGAGTGGGAACATGTCATAGAGACATTACCACATACAATGGCTAGTGCAGTAGCTGCCCATGCATGCTTAATGATTGTGACCCACAGCATCTGACTAGAACTGTTCAAATTGACAAGCGACTGTCATAAATCCCATCCACATTCAACACAGGAGTCACACATGCATATCCCACAGGTAAGTGCAGCACCAGAGTGTCCCTGTTAACACTACAACACCAGACATACCACCTTTCCTGGGCTGAGGTTGCTAACTGGACCCTAGTGGTCTGGCAACAAGGCTGATATTATGGTTTGTGTGCAGCACAAACCCCATGAAATCATGGACCACAGTTGTGAACAAGGCACTGAGCAGGCTGCTGGTGGTGCAGGCTGCTAAGGTGTATTCTGATGGCATGGGTTGGGTCCACTGCTCCTTCTAAACACATCATTGACTGGTGCCTGTTATGTTTCACTGCTTGGTGACCATTTGGAGCCCATCAAGCAGCAGCAGATACCTTAAATCCCGTAAACTGTGAGGTGGGGGATCTAGCACGTCCATTTCACATCAAAAACTGACTGGTCACTTGCTAATATTGCTTAAAATGAATGCCTATATTTCATCCTCTCCTAGGTGGCATTGTAACAGAACAGGGATAAGCCCTAAATTGGACTCTGGCAGTGTTATCACTTGCTTTCCAGTATGTATTCAAGTCACATCATAGAAACACCACTAAAATACACTCTAAATAACATGGAATAGCACATCTAAGCAGCACACAATGATGATGTTCGACACATTTCACAAATACAAAGCAAAAGTTTAACATCTTAATGAGTACTTGTACAAACTCCAAGAATGGATTTTGAGACAGGCTATCAGTGCTGAGAACCACTCACTTACTTTATCAAGTGTCTGAACACTGAATATGATTATAACAGCTCACACCTTCAGAATGAGGCAACAACTTCCAGGCACAGGGAGGTAGGGAGTGTCGGGGGCACATAATGATGGAAAAACACCTTTAAAATCATGAAGAAAAATGCAGGATTGTTAACTACTAAAGGAACATGGTGGATACTGCTTTAATCTTCATGCCACTCCATGGAGAGACAAGAGCTCAGTGTGAAATCCCATGTAGCAACTGCAAGCTTGGCTAATGCAGGTATCAGAGTGATGGGCCGTCTCTGTTTAGACTTTAATGACTGAGAGATGAGAGTGAGCGAGGACGATAGAAAGAGAGCACATAAGGATTTATCTTTTGTGTGATCTATAGCACTCTGAGCTCGGAGTGTTTACCCGATCGATAAACCCCGAGAGCCCATCGTGCATTATAGAATATCCATAACTCCTCTGCTGCCCTCTGAAGCATCCCGGGACACTTGAGCGGGTATTGTTGTCTCTGCTTTTTCTGCCTTCCCTCCCTACAGGCTTTTCTGATTCAAGATGTTAGGAATCTAATATGGTGTCTAATTGGAGTGGACAGAGGGGGCTGAAAATGCCATCAGCAACCCAAATGAGCTTTAATTAAAGGCTGTTAAGCAGAAACAGCCAATCTGTCAATCTCCACACGTTCCACTGTCAGGTCAGAACGGGTGGTGGGTAGTGAGGGATGGGATGGATGGTGGAGATGATCTTGGGGTTGGTGGTTGGTGGATGTAAATAGTGATCCATTAATTATAACTGCCCACCAGGACACCCCAGAGAGATGAAAGGACTGGGTTAAGAGCAAATGCTATTTAAATCATTCTGCCTAAGGCCATAGGTTAGCGTTTGTAGTGCACTGCTGCCCTCTATGGGTCACTTCTCTTACTCTTACACATTTGGCCTCTGTGGCCAAGCACCATGAAGTCCTTAAAAGGACTTCTGCTATGCTGTTGACACTCAACTCATCCTCTCTTTCCCTCCTTCCAACACCCAGGTCTCATCTCGCATCTCAGCTTGCCTTGCTGGTATCTCATCACAGATGGCAGCCCATCACCTTGAATTCAACCCCAACAAGACTGAATTACTATCCATTCCTGGAACCACTGGTCCTCACCCTGATCTTACCATTTCCCTTAAGAACTCACTGGTCACTCCATCTGCAGAAGCATGGAGCCTGGGTGTAGTTGTGGATGACCTGTTATCGTTCTCAGCCTATGTTGCAAACCTGAATTGGTCATGGAGATTTCTCTTTTAGAACATGAGGAGAATTCGACTTTTCTGTCTAGAGAGACCACGCAGGTGCTTGTTCAGTCTCTTGTCATTTCAAGACTACACTACTGTAATGTCCTTCTTGTTGGTCTTCCTATGTGGACCATCAGGCCCTTGCAACTAATTCCTTGTAATTTGATGGATGGTGGGTCAAGCCAAGCTGTACTTGATGCTCGAAGGGCTCTTGGTACAGCTCGTGTTTTGACCATTGCCATCATGTACATGGTGCTGGTCCCTTTTTTGCTTTGTAGGCCAGCATCAAGGTTTTTAATCTGATGTGGGCAGCTACAGGAACCCAATGAATAGAATACAGCAATGGGGTTACATGACTGAATTTTGGGACATTGAAGACAAGACACACTGCTGCATTCTGAATGAGTTGTAAGGGCCTGATGGTCTGCATAGTAAGTCCAGCTAGAGTTGCAGTAGTCTAGTCTTGATCACAAGAGACTGATCAAGCACCTGAGTGACCTCTCTAGGCAGAAATTCTCCTGATGTTGTAAAGGAGGATCTGCATGACCGAGTCAGGTTTGCAACATGAGCCGATAACTGGTCATCCACTACCCCAAGGCTCTGTGCTTCTGCAGATGGAGTGACTAGTGAGCTCTCAAGGGAAATGGTCAGATCAGGATGAGGACCAGTGCTTCCAGGAATAAACAGCAGGTCATTCTTGCTGGGGTTGTGTTTCAGGTGATGGGCTGCCATCCATGATGAGACATCAGAGAGGCAAGCTGAGATCCAGGATGACACCTGAGTGTCGGAGGGTGGAAAAGAGAGGATGAGTTGTGTGTCATCAGCATAGCAATGGTAAGAAAACCCATGAGAAGATATTACTTTACCAAGAAAAGTAGTGTAGAGAGAAAAGAGAAGTGGTCCGAGGACTGAGCCTTGTGGAACACCAGTGGAGAGTCTGCATGGAGTAGATTTGGCTCCCTGCCATGTTACCTGGTAAGAACGCTCTTCCAGGTATGATGTAAACTGCAATCGCAATGCAGAACCAGTGATTCCAAGGCTACTGAGGACTGACAGGAGGATCTTGTGGTTAACTGTGTCAAAGGCTGCAGAGAGGGCGAGGAGAATTACAACAGATGAGAGTTTGGCTGATCTTGCAGCATGGAGTTTCTCAGTGACAGCAATAAGTGCAGTCTCTGTTGAGTGTGCCAGTTTGAAACCAGATTGGTTTGACAGCAAACTTGTGATTCACATGTCTCAACACAAAGACTCTTAGACATTGATTTGAGAAGTGGTACAATTGCTGTTAGTTATATATGGATCCTATTTGCAACCACTGAGAGACTTGATGTCTCTGCGCTTTATCTTTACCCACTCAGGAACTGTGGAGGAACCTCTTAAAGGTGCTTTAAGAAACCTTTGGAAAGGTTGTAGAGGAACCCATTCTTACAGTCAAAAGGCTAAAATAGAAGTTCATCAAATGTAGTAGATCTGGGAACTTTAATTGAAATGGCTTCTTTGAGGAACCAGGCTTGAATCCCAAAAGCTCTCAGAAGAGCAGTGAGGATGCTTTAAGGAACTATTCATTTTTTACCACCTTTCCAGGAAGTTTTGGGAGTAATAGCAGCTGCCTGATTTCCATTATATGCAAGGATGGGGGGAGAGAGAGAGAGAGAGAGAGAGAGAGAGAGAGAGAGAGAGAGAGAGAGAGAGAGAGAGACTTGAGAGCAACTCAAGACAAAGTGAGCAACTTGATTGGTTTGTCTTTGTGTTAATAGAACTATCTATTTTCTAGGTAGTATTTACAGTCAACTTCTATTTCAGGATCCATCATTTCATTTTAGTGAACTGCAGCTCTGTGGCAGAGTGTTCCTAAAATAGAAAATATAAACACACTTCACCCCAGACTACAATAAAATGGCCCCTGCCTAATAGGGGTCAGAAAAAATGACAGGGTTGTTCACTTTGCCACGGTTACTTTCTTTGCCAATAAGGGGGGGGCTGAGGTCCACCTTCTAGAAATGAGTTTTTGCAGGGTAGGATCTAAGGCCCAGGAGTAGGCAATTATGTGTATTCATTATGTGTACATGGTGTACCATGTTGTTTGGCAACTATTTCACATAAATGTCCTCTTATCCATACATCCTACACATCACACATCCTCTGAAAGGCCCAACAACGCCTCCACTTCCTTCGAAGGTTGAGGAGAGTCAACTTGCAACAACAGCTCCTCCGTAAAATATACAGGTCTGCTGTGAAGAGCATCCTGATGAGCTACCTTCCAGTCTGGAATGACAGCATCACTGCTGCTGAACACAAGACCCTGCTGAGAGTGGTGCCCTCGACCCCATACAGGACTGCTACAAAAAGAGATGTCAGAGAAAAGACATTTCCTCTGACCCCACACATCTCTGCCACTCCCTGTTTCAACCCCTGCAATCCAGAATGAAGTACAGAACCACAGAATCGGAACCACCCGATTCAAAAATAATTTTTCCACATGCTGTTAAACTGGTTGCACCATACACCCTGCTGCTGATCATCGTGATCTGCCCTGTTCTGTTCATTAAGCAGATTCTGCACTCAGCACTTAAATGGAACCCTCCACTGTATTCTAATCTGCCTGAACACAAATTGCTTTGCCAATACTTGCACTGTACTCTTGTTTACCTGACATAAGTGATTCTGTTTACGACACCAGACCGGGTTTACTTCAGCTACTACACCTGAACAACCTGTACTCTTCCATTAAGATGCACAACAGCCAGTTGTAAGGGCTGGAGAACACACACATACAGTTAATAATTATATAGTAATTTAGTTTTAAGCCTTAATCACATTCTGTCCTTGTGAACATGTGTACCTGCCCATATTTGTATTTATTGTTTTGCATTTATTGTCTATTGTACTTGTTTATGAACATTGTCTGGTGTCTATAGTGCACCGGAGTTTCAGCCAACAGCCTTGTAATTTATAGCCATGTATTATTATAGTGACAATAAAGTTGAGTTAAAATGAATTGAATTATTCATCCAGTCCCCACTGCCCCTCAGTATGCAGCAGCGTGCTACTAAAATAAGTATGTTTGAAAACACATTCAAGCAACTTTTGAGCTTATTTTTAAATTTTTCAGTGGGCTTGAAATGACTTCAGTAACTCCTTTGTCTCCTCTTTCTGAAACTTCTCCTTTTCTTCTAAGTGTGAATCCTAATCACTGCCCCCTTCTCTATGACTCATCAGACATGTTATTTTCAAAAGCTGTGAAAGGTAAATGGCCCTGCACCAATGTTTCTGGATGAATTCCATCTGAACTACCACCATTTCTAAGTGTCTAATCGTGACTCTAAATTCAGCATAATGGAGCTTATGATCCAGATAGATAAGTACTGATACCTTTTCACCTCAATACTGGAAAGTATTTACACTGTTGATAAGTGTGGGTGTAATAAATTGTGCATGGTCAATTTTCATACGCAGGTTTTAATGATGATTGTCACTATTTGATGACCAATCTGTCAAACTAATGTGTTGTGGGTGCTCTGTACATCAAAATATGTCACAAAGCTGAAGAAACAGATTACATCTCACCCCTGTACATCCACTTACAAGCCCAGGGAGACCCTTAATGGCTTGGTCATAACTGAGAGAAAATGGAGTGAGTGACTGTTTACCATTGTCATGCGAAGGATTTTCACCCCTGGAAACCACTTAACTGGAGATGGAACAGTTCTACTGGTCTGAAAAGAAACGAAAAAAGCAGAAAACATCCCACGGTGCATGCCAAAGGTCATCTTGGCACTGAAATCCAAGGCGATAGCACTGTGGAACAAAGCCAGCAATCATCACTCTTGGCAGTTGCTGAGGAGAATCCACTGTTTTCCTTTGCTGTTAGTTTTTTATGAAAACTGGACCAATTGGGCATCATTCAATTGTCAGAAGATCCACTAAGATTGTACCCAAATAGAGTAATAGAGTAAGACTGGATATATTCCTC
Source organism: Acestrorhynchus altus (assembly GCA_034509495.1). NCBI lineage: Eukaryota > Metazoa > Chordata > Actinopteri > Characiformes > Acestrorhynchidae > Acestrorhynchus > Acestrorhynchus altus. The sequence continues at coordinate 27,067,348 of CM067508.1, forward strand.
ATAATTTAGTTTTTGTACCGTAAACTCTGATACATTTAATTTAAGCACTGCAGTGTGTGTGTGTGTGTGTGTGTGTGTGTGTGTGTGTGTGTGTGTGTGTATGTGGGTGTGTGTGTGTGACAACTCACACCTTTGTCATACTAGGCATGACTTACCCCCTACTTATTCGCTGTTGGTATGGAGTCACCCCCCCCCACACACACACACACACACACAGGTTACCTTCTTTTTGGTATGCAGTTAGATTTTACATGCTTGGCTGATCTCAGCATTAAAGGCTATAAGAACAATTTACAATTTTTTGATTTTCTGAATGTGCTGATGAGTGTGACTGGCTAAGAACTGCAGTGTTCACTCTAGATTTTATTATCCTGGGTGATTCTAGGACCAAAGTGTGGTGCTGAGAACCCAATGACAAGAGCAATGTGAGGTAGATCTGGGACATTAATCCTAACCAATTGGCAAACATAACAAATAAATAAACAATGCAAATTTTATCTGTTGAGAAAAAATTATCACTCCATATCAATTTACAGCCTTTTTCTCATTGAATATTGAGCTGCTGTGGGCTTTAACAGACACACTAGTTTAGACTATCTAGACTGTTAACAGGTTCACACAAACATTTACACACAAGTGTCTGGTGTGTTAATTTCATTTTAAATATAATTTAAAGGTGGCACGGTGGCACACCAGGTAGTGTGTGTCACACAGCTCCAAGGGTCTGGGGTTGTGGGTTTCCTCCCAGAAATGCACATGATAGGTGAACTGGTCATGCTAAATTTCGCCTAGGAGTGTGTGTGGTACCGATGAATCCAGGTGGTTTTGTTCCTTTGAGGATACATTTATGAAAACTGTACCTTTGAATACGAGGCTACACTGTGCCAGTTTATTAGTGTGTACTGAACAATAACAACATTGAGTGATATTTTATTATGTGCAGCAGAAATGAGGACAGCTATTTATGAATGCAATATGTTGGTGCTGAGTGATGAAGTCTCATCTCATACTTACTGGAGCCTAGTAGTGTGTGTGTGTGTGTGTGTGTGTGTGTGTGTGTGTGTGTGTGTGTGTGTGTGTGTGTGTGTGTGTGTGTGTGCTGCTTCAGTAAGAGAAAAAAAGTGGATCATACCATTTGAAATGTGAGGGGCTGCTTTGTTTTTGTGAATTATAATATTATGTTTAACTATATAAACATTCTGTGGTTTTATTTTTTATCAGCATTTCAGAGATAATGTTCTGTTAATTAAATACAACACCAACAAAAATACTTTTATTCTAATTTTTAGGGGTACTGGGACTCATTTAGCACCTTAAAAGTGAGTGACATCGTCAGTGTTAATAATAATAGTCAATTAAGGAATGAAATAATAACCTGACATGGTGGTCAATACGGTGGACTACAGTCAATATTTTCTATATGCATATGTTTTTTTTATGGTCTGAAATGTGTCTGGAGCCTCACTCATTTTAATTCTAATTTTAATTAAAAATGTATTAATAAATAGGCCTGTGCACTGTATTTTCTCAGGGAAGTGGATTCATGTTTTTCATAGCCAGACCACTATTAAAGCAAAATAATAACATAATATTTGTGATACAGCGTTAAAATGTTAATTTTATGAAATCAGTATCACTTGTGAAAAATACTGATTCATGTTCTCATAATTCATGCCTTAAAGAATTAAAACCTAAAAAAAATTGAGGTTTTGGTTAAACTCAGATGGTTCACTAACTGATTTGATAAATTACTCTAACCTAATGTATTTGAGCTGATCTTACATACAGTGTTTAGTATATTTATGTTCAACCTAAAATGTCTAAATGAAGCTAAATTTATTTAATATATTTATTCATTTATTTATAAGTTAGGTAAACATATTCCTGTTTACAGTGTCTAGAAAAGAAGTTAATGCTTTACAGTTAATGCTTCTGGTTAGAAATATATGCATAACATTTATGGAACAAAACCAACTGTAAGTCAGTTACAGTGGATGGTGGGTGATTGTCATTATAATTAAATATGTCAAAGGATGTATTTGAGTATCATAAGTGGCTTTGATGAATTAATATTCAGGATGTGACATAGTGATGTTACCCGCCTGTTTACAACCCTGTCATTTTGCCTCCAAATAAAGCATGCTGTTTTCATTCTATGAAAAAATGTAAGCTCTGCTATTATAAACTTTTTTTTATGGCACTGCTGACGGTTCACAGAAGCTGTAATTATGCTGCAGTCATCTTGCTGTGGCCTCTCAGTGTGCTGTTAACAAGATGAAGAGATTGTATCTGCATTAGATGTTGCCCGCACTTGCTTCCTGACTCTTACCAGTTGAAAAATAAGCCGGTACAACCCATTCTGATGAGTGTCTAGCTCCAGTGTGGTTCAGCTGAGGTAGATCAGGTTCAGTTTGTTTCTGAGGGAGTGAACAATGAAGAGAAGCCTGGCACAGGGCTGGGGAACCGAGGGTTGGAGTCCAGCACAGTTTGTTGATTTCCCTGCTCCACACCAACTAAATCTGGAAATTAACTGATGTGTTGAATCAGTGGGGTGTTTGAAAATGCACAAAACTCTCCAGGACTGGTGCTCCTCATCCCTGGCCTAACGTTAGTTTTCAGCCAAGCACAAATCCCTGGTTCCCTACTTACTGAGGTTTCTTGACAAGATGCATCACTGGAGTAGATTTTAATTTCGGACAGCACACAGGGCTTAAACCAGCAAGTGTGAGCAAGGTTTCTTGCTGTGCTTTTGTTCAAACATTGTCTATGTATTTGTGAAAGATTCTTTTTTGTTGTGCAAACTGCTTCCAGTATGTAGACATTCAGAGACTCTGTTGTCAAGGTTGCCATATGGATGGGAAAAATGAGAGTTTGTGAAAATGCTGTCATCAGAAAGTGTGCATGTTTATGGCTGAATCACAAATAGCTCATTCATCCCTAAATAGTAAACTACATATGGCCACACAAAATACAGTATCTACAGTGCCTTGCCAAAGTATTCCCCCCTCCCTTGGCATTTTCGTGTTTTCTAACCTCACAACCTGTAACAAACATTGATTATTTAAGGGTTTGCATCATTTCATTTACAGAACATGCCTACAGTTTGGATTTTTTTTTTTTTGTGGTGTGAAACAAACAACCAATAGGACAAAATAATAGAAAACCACATCACTTACAGACCCAAACAGGTTTTGCTGAAGAATATTACTGTATTCATCAGCCTCCGTCTTCCCCTTGACTCATACTACTTTCCCAGTCCCAGTGCTATGTTTCACTGTGGGTATGGTGTTCTTGGTGTGATGAAATGTTTTGGTTTTGCACCAGACACATATTTTGTGGCCGAAAAGTAATTTTTTTGTCTCCCACATGCCTTTGGCAAACTCAAAAAGGCCTTCATTATTTTTTCTGTCACTAAAGGCTTTTTTCCTGCTCACTCTTTCATAAAACTAAGCTCGATGGAGTGTACATCTTAATGTGTTCATATGGACTTGTTAGGAGATCTCTTCGTGGTTTTGTTTGGTTAATGGTGTCTCAATCCATAATTTCATGACTTTCATAGTACACTACATAGGGAACAGTGTGCAATTTAAAAGACCATCTTAAACTGTACAACCTGTCGCATCCACTTCATTCACAAGATGCTGCTTTACTAACACAAAAGCTTAAATGACCAGCTGACTATCAAAGTGCAGAAGTTAATGTAGATATATGTTGAAGCAGAGATGAAAGTCTGGGCGATGATGGTAAGGACCATACAGACACTTAATGTAGACAGTTTATTAAGTTTATCTAGGTGCATCTTAGCATATTCATGGCCAAAATGAGCTGTAAATTCCTTGCTGATGAGCACTTCTGTGGAGGAGGGAAATTAAAGTGCGCCTTAGGGGGCAGGGAGCAGAGAAAAAGAGAGTGGAGATTTATGAGACCTATGGAGTTCCTAGCCCCATTTACAGAGCACTGAAGGCAAACAATGCATCAGACTTGGTCTGAAGGTCCCATGGTGTTAAAATTGCATTCATATTTTCGGTGTAAAAATCATACTCAAAGGGTCGCAAGTATTTTCCTGAGCTGAGCCGAACTGGGTGTGTTTCCTCAGCAATGGTTTGTCAGTTAAACCAGGTGTGTTGGAATTAGGGGGAATTCAAAAACCTGTGGGGCAGAGGTACTCCAGGACCAATGACTCAAGACTTTTAAATAACAGTCCTGGGGACTGTTACGGACTGGTACGGACACAGATGATGTGTTTTTGTTGTTGCTCTGGATTTTATTTTAAATGAAGAACGTGCAGGGGTAAAGGTACATAGTTTATCACTTCCAGGTACAGAACACTCATTATGCAACTATGCTAGTTGTATATATGCTGCAGAGTATGCAATCAAATGCAATAATGATGTAAGGATAAATTTATACATGGATGAACAGATGAACATAAACATGTATAAGAAGGAACTGTTCCCTGTTGGGGGGTGGGGGGTGGCCAAGGCATAGCGGCCCGAGCTTAAAAACAAAACAATGAATTCCATTGAAGACCCCATTTAATTATCAATCTGTTTCACACAAAACGATTGGCCCTTATTACTGTTATTCCTTCAAACACTGCACCCGATTACTGTGCAGATTCAAGTATGTCTTCAAACTCAGTTTAAATTCCCAGTGGTATGATGTAAAGCACAAGCAAGCACATTCCTAGACCACATATTTAAAGAGAGACATAAAAGGGAAGTCCTCCCACCCACTGACTTTCTTGGCCACCCTACCATGAAAAAATATCCTCATTTGTCAGACAATTTCCTTTACAATGGGATGTTAAAAACTTCCTCCTCTGATTAGAGAACAAAAGGAAATGGTGAATTATTTTTAGATGAAGGATGGGCTCCTGTGGAGATGAGTTTAATCAATTGTAATTAATTCTTCTGGTTATGGGCAGTAGAGCCTGACAAGTCAGGGAAGGGGTGAGGTTATTGAACTGCATTGAAAACCCATTAATACCAAATAAGAGAGAGGGAAAAGAAGCAGGATGAGATAAAAATGGGTACAAATGTGCAAATCTGAATGGGCCCTCCCTACCGATTACACTATGGGAACGATCTAAAGACTCGTAGGCTCACCTCTGCTGTCTTTGTCATCACATGCTTGCAATGCATTGTATTCAAATTGGCCTCTACGTTGTGTTTGCTCTCATTCTGTCTATCCGTCCAATGTGCCGAAAGAAGTCAGAACAGCCAGAGCTCAGCTAATTATGAAACATTTATGCTGCCTTTCAGGCCGAACAAAGAGGACGTTCTGCTCACGTTCTTCTCAAAGTCAACCTGACCTTCCTCTTCACCATGTTTTCTAAAAGGCCTTTTTGTTTCAAAAGGCATGCTTGAGACAACAGTGCTTGGAAAATAATTAGGCTCTTTTAAGGATGTTAATCAGATTTCAAGATGATCTGAGATACCTCAATTCAGTAAGAGCCAAAGAAGGCCCACAACACTCCGAAAGCCGTGTTGAATGAAGGGAATATCTTTGAAGATGATATTAAATGCAGGAGCAGGGAAGCAGGGTGTTGTAAATCGTTTTGAGGGGGATGACATTACACCAGCACGGTTTTAAAGAACACGAAAACACTGTCATCTTATCAAAACAAAACCATCTGAAGCCTCTGTCTACTCCCCCACATCTCACGGCATGCTTTTATCTCTCTGTTTTCTTTCTCTGCCTTATCCTTTTCCTTTCAATCAACATGGTATGATTAGCCCTGGTCAGACTTTCTGCTTTAGAGAGAAGTCCATTTATTTCTTATTTTGCTTCTTTGGATTTTTTAATACTTCATTGCACAGAAGCAGCCCACATGTTGAATTTTTGGATTCAGAAGACAAAGACGGTATCTGTATAACTTTTTAGACTCATCCAGTGGAACTATTCATAAAAAGGTACACAATTCAGATTTGTTAAATATAAAATACAAAATAAGGTTTTAAAAGCCTGTTCATTTTAAGAACATGGTAAAGCTGGACATTTCACATTTACATTCTCTCTCTCTCTCTCTCTCTCTCTCTCTCTCTCACACACACACAGAGAGAGAGAGAGAGAGAGAGAGAGAGAGAGAGAGAGAGAGAGAGAGCTGGTCATTTCAGAGAGCTTGCTCAAATGTGGACACATCTCATATTTCTTTTCTATGAGGGCCATCTAGTGGTGGGCGTCTAGTACAAAGGACATGACTGTAGAAGGCATTTTTTGAGCTTAATAGTCCAGATTTATTAGACTATGGTGCAAATGGTTGGGCACCCCATCAAATCTGTTATTGTGAAAAGTTAAGATAGTAAAAAGAGGCATGACCCAAAAATGACCCAAGGTTGGAAGCATCTCTTTAATATTTCAAGTAAGTAATTCAAGTATTTCAAGTATTTTCAAGTATATATATATATATATATATATATATATATATATATATATATATATATATATATATATATATATATATATATATATATATATATATATATATATATATTGAAAAATAACATTTATTAATAGTAAACTGAAACTCTTACCCCCTTTGTCCAGTGAGGGCCATAGAAAAACCTTCAGCCTCTGCCTCCTGATGTCATTATCCCACTGTAAGAGCCACTGTTGTTTCTTCTTCTGCTTTTCTTTTTACAGTGTTTTTTTTTTTTTTTTTTTTTTGCTTTCATAATTTGTTGGCATTTAATTGCATCACATTTCCCCAGTGAAATGTTCCCAGTGCCACTGGCTGCAACACAAAAGAATGTTTAATATTTTTGCCTTTAGGAGATCTTATTTTCATAAACAATATAGCTTATAGATGTTAACTTTGAAGGTTTCCTCTGAAGAGACACTATAATGTAAAATGTAATTTCCAATTTTTGCCATAAAAGTACATATATGAATACTGCTTTATGTATGGAAAATTTCAAAACTCAGCACACAATGTTTATATGGCGGACACTAAAAGTACAAAAAGCTATATGAAATCACTGTTTCTCAGACATCACAGGAACTGACTTTGAGCTGATTCATACCTAGTGTGGACGCTGACTCACCCACAGCATGTGCACCTTACTCCCAGAACATTTGCATTGCTTGATGTTCATACTTCTTGCACCACTGTCTCTGGCAACCACCTGCTTTGAAGCCAGAGTTGGGGTAGCACTGTAGTGGAAAGTCATTCAGTCACGAAACTCAATGCTGTTTTTCCCCACACACAGGAAATAATTGACATACTTAAAAAAAGGGAATTTTGGGCTTGCATATGTAACTTAGTGGAGGTGTAATTTAGATCTGCTATTACATCACTTTATTTTCCCAACCCTCGTCCTGGAGGCACCCATACTCTACATATTTTTAGAGGTTTCCACTTAACCACCACACCTAATTCCACTAATCAGCTCATTAACATGCCCTTCAAAGTTGCATGGGGTGCAACAATTCAATGTACCACAGTTTAGCTTCACCCACTCATACTGCAGTTATCATTTTTTTCAGCTCTGACTGCATATTGAATGAGGCACAATACAGCTCTGGTTGGTTGGGTCAACAGTTTGGAGAATCCAAATGGTGTGTGAAACATAGACTAGAGCTCAGTGGCTGCAGCACCATTTAAGGTGGAATGGAAACTTATACTGTCTCAAGAAGCTAATATCTGCTATGCAAACTGCATTTTGTCTAGACCATGCTGATGTTTTTGAAACTTTGTGGGTCAGCAAACATAGTGGTGTGAATCTGCATCTTCTAGGTAATGAAGGGCATACAACAGTTTGAAGTCTTGTAGCATATGATTCCTATTTGTTTAGCGTGAGATGGACATTTTTCATTTGCTTTAAAAATTAGGCGAACTGGGGAAGTGTGAGATACCCAGTCTCTTTATAATCTGCTATGACATTAACAGTCACACAGTGTACCATCCATAAGACATAAAGAGGGTTAAAATGGTTCCATAAATAAATGATGATCATCTTTTTTAAAACAAAAGCACTATACATTATATTATTACACTAAACCGAAGGAGGGAAAACAAATACAAGACAAATGTAGAATATCAGCCTTTTCAGGAATGTGTCCAAGATTCCGTTGCCAATTCAGCTTCCAGTGTCATGCCCTTGCTCAAGATCACATTCAACAGTTATCAAATCCTTCTTTCTCTATATTGTCTCTGAAATATGAAACACTGCTGAGATCAGTAGATATAGTGCCAGATACTGTAAAATAATTGGCTGAATTGGCTCAGGGTGTAAGTGGGTGTTAAATCACAGCATAGTTCCTTCCTGATGAAAGATTAACAGGAGCTCCTTCCCTCGGTCTAATTCACTCATATTTCTGAGGTCACCAATCTACGTAAATCAAAACCTGTCCCCAATCTCCCTCTCGCCCTGTCAGCAAGTCTGCACCATTCCATCTCATCTTAATATACAGTGAATTCATTTTCCTACTCTTAAAATAAAGGGGCTTAAAATGGTTCTTTGAGTGATGCTATAGAAGAACCACTTTTAGTTCCATAAATAAAAATGAAGTTTGTAATATACGTAGCCAATAGTCTATATTAGATCCATATATATCCATATGCATTATTTAAAGTGCATCCAGAACATATTCACAGTGCTTCCCTTTTTGTACATTTTTATATTTTAATATATCCCAAAATTGATTCATTTCATTTTCCCCTCAAAATTCTACATAAAATACCCAACAATGACAGTGAAATTTTTTTTTTTTTTTTTCAATTAGTTAGAAATAAAACACAAAAATATAATGTACATAAGTGTTCACAATCTTTATAAATGAGCACCTTTGGCAGTAATTACAGCCTCAAGACTTTTTGAGTATGATGCTGCAAGCTTGGCACACCTGTTTTTGGGAATTTTCTCCCATTCTTCTTTGCAGAACTTCTCAAGCTCCATCAGATTGGATAGGGAGCATCAGTGTTCAATCGGGTTCAAGTTTGAGCTCTGGCTGGGCCACTCAAGGACATTCACAGAGTTGTCTAGAAGCCACTCCTTGTTATCTTGGCTGTGTGCTTAGGATCATTGTCTTGTTGGAAGATAAACTGTCCCAGTCTGAGGTCCAAGTCACTCTGGAGTAGGTTATCATCAAGGATGCATAACATATGACACTTGACACAGAGATCAAACAGTTCAATCTCTATTTCATCAGACCAGATAACTTTTGTTTCTCATGGTCTGAGGCCTTTAGGTGCCTTTTTGCAAACTCCAGATGAGCTGGCATGTACTTTTCTGAGGGTATGGCTTCTTTCCAGGCATTCTGCCATACAGGCCTGTTCTCTTTGGTGGAGTTGTACACTTCACTGAACGCTTGAGAAATGCACCAAATCCTTGTGGTGGAGCACATGTTCATAGTGTTTCTAAAAGCAGCAAAGCTTAAAAACACAAACAGCTCAGAGTGTAATTTACAATGTCACCCTGTACATTGTGCATCATTTTTTCCATTCAGAGAACAAATCCTTTAAATAAACATGATAGAGCCTGCTGTACAAACTAATAAATGTAAGTTCATTATGCTTAAAAAGTGAGGGCAGAGTTTTAACAATGTGCATTAATCATGACACAATAGTGGTAAACTGAAAAACTTGATATAATATTTAATAATTATATATATATATATATATATATATATATATATATATATATATATATATATATATATATATATATATATATATATATATATATAATTGTACAATTTACATTTAAATTCTATTGAGTTGGAGTGACTTTTATTTTGAAATGTGGTCTTTCCGCTTTGAATAGGCTGAAGTCTCTTCCCTGCCTGTTTGTTTTGTGGAGTCAATGTTGTTGAGTTCAGGTTCTTAGTGGGCAGAATGGCCTCTCCTGCTAATGACAGCGGGCTGAAGCCTCTCCAAAACGCCATGCGACTCGTAAAGGTGGCCATTCAGTTGGATACGGGTAACAGACACAAGGTAACCCAGCTCTGTTTGCTTGGATGAGACAGATGCAGTCCTGTCCCTCCTCTCTGTCACAGACGCTGCTGTGGACACTGACCGCGAGTGACCATGAGTTCCTCGACTGGACATACATCTGTACTGGGCTTTACTGTTGTAATGGTACCCTTACTGGTCGGTTTGGTACTTTTATTCACCAGTAAAGGTGTTCGAGACAGTCACACACACCAGATCCTAGGCTACTCAAAATTGTCTTCATTTGAGATGTAAAAATGTAAATATTAGTACGAATTCGACCATGTTTTCATGAAAGAAATGACAGTTTTTGGTGTTTACACCTCAAATCCTGCTCTATTTGAGCTGAGAATGCAATATATTTTTGTAATGATACTTGAAATACGTGATAGTAGTCCAAATAAACACAACCTTTATTGTTTTTCTTATTTATGTATCAGCAGTATCCCTTCGCAGGACTTATTCTGAAATGTGAACACTGTGGCCAAAAAAGACAGCCAATCACCCCTCCCTTCTCATTTTCTTCTATAACCCCATATCTGTGTCAGTGACATCAGTAGCCCCGACCCTCTGGCTGATCAGTCAGAGTCTGTATGCAGGTTGAGTATGCGCACATGGACAGAGCAGTAAACATGCACTGGAAGGCTTCTGTGATATTTAAACTGGCAATTTTTTTTGTTGTTGTTGTCAATGTTATATTTATTCATGACCATTTTCATTTATACACAAACTTGAAGCAGAAGATAGACATAACTATAATGAAGAGGTAGATTAAAAGAAAAAATGATAATGAAGAAAGAGAGAAAAAACACAATGTGGGGCCGATGACAGGGTCTAGAGCGTGAACCCTGTAACAGAAAGGACAGAGGTTTTTGCATGGCTGAGGTGATAGTTTGAAAACTGGGGGATGACTGCTCATTCCACCATCATGTTCTCCATTTAGGGATCTGAGCAAACTTTGTATCCTTTAAATGGGGCTAAACTATAAGTATATGCACCTTGGAATAGTTGTAATGCTTAGCTTGCTATGTCCATTTGGGTAGTGAATAAGAGTTGCCAAGTCCTTTGATACAGGCCCGACTGAAATGCATCATGTGTTCCAGCTTCAATGGCACCAAAATGTCTCAGAACCAGTGGATAAGGGGAGGTGGGGATTGGTTCTTCTAGTTTTTTGAAATTAGTCTTCCTGCTACTAGTGTCATATAGGCAATGAATGTTTTATCTATAAACATTATCTATGTATAATGTTTTTATCTTTTTTTCAGCTTATAAAATACAATTTGGTTAATAATAACAAATGAGGTACAAACTGAATTTAAATGAACGTTTTTTTCTCTTTATTGTTCTCTGCAGTGTCTGCTGTTATCTATTTTAAATTAAAAATATATCAACTAAATGAATGCCTACAAGGAACAAACAAGTCTGTATGAAAAAACTTAAGAATGAAATTTAAAGTCTCAGTTAATTTATCAACAGCATTTACAAGCAGATAGCAGTATCTTTGTTTCTGAGAGAACAAACATTTGTAAATGTATATACATAAAAAAGCCACATGTGCACAAAATGCAGAAACTGTATGTAGAATATCACATATCCTTAGTTTCTCCAAACGCTGTTGGTAAGTTGATCATTTTAACACTAGCTTTCAGACTGTAAACATAGGACAAGTGAAATCTCCCATTAGCAAATGCAGCCGACTGTGTTGGGAATCTTTAAACTATCGGATCAATCCTGTATCAGACTGATGATATGAGAACAATCGTTTGTAAGCCTTTAAGCTTGCTAGCTAGTTTAGCTGGTTAGAGGCTTGCTAACACTACAATTCCCAAATAACATTACTTGCATTTTCTCACTAAATGCCCAGGATCAATCTGATTATACCATCAGTAAACATTGTGAACACTGTTCGAACAACGCTCCACAGCAGCCCAACTGATGGGACTTTCTGTGGCTGTGTCTGTAAGCTTTTTAGATACCCAGTGTTGAGAGTGGAGGCATTGGCTACCTCAAAATGGCTTTAATCAGCCTGATTAACGTCGACCACTAACGTGTATATTGTCTGTAGGTATGTTGTCAGAAGCTTAAAAAACTGCATGTGACTGCCCTTAAAAGTGCTGACATTGGGTTGTAAGAGTTAACCATAATGTTTTTGACATGGGGGCTTTTCCTCACAGCATTTTTCACTTAGCCAGATAATTTAAGACTAAAGTTGAGGATTAAGGTTCCAGCATCAATACAGTACAGCAAAGAGCAGATAGTGAAGATAATAATTTAGTAAAGAAACACAATAGAAATATAAAGAATATATAATATAGAGACTATATTACAATATACAATATAGATAAATAGTGCATGAAAAAAGAGTCCTGTAGGAGGGGGTATTGCACCTCCTTATTCACACACACATGTGCACACACACCAATCATATACCATGCCATTTTTCTGCTTTGCTTACCATACAGGAGCAGGACAGGATCTTGCACACAGAGCAGGTATTATGTGGGTGGTGGTTCATTCTCAGCACTGCAGTGACACTGACATTGTGGAGTGTTAGTGTGTGTTGCACTTGTATGAGTGGAATAGAAACAGCAGTGCTGCTGGAATGTTTAAACACCATGTCCACTCTATTGGAGACTCCAACCTAGTTGCTCCATTTTGTAGATGTAAAATCAGAGACAGAAGCTCATCTGTTTCTGCACCGTTTGTATTGGTCATCCTCTAGTCCTTCATTCATGCTAAGAGGACACTGCCCACGAGATTCTGTTGGCTTGATGCTTCTGTTGGTGGACAATTCTCAGTCCAGAAAGGACACAGAGCGGTTTAAACACTCAAGCATCACTGCTGTGTCTGATCCACTCATACTAGTGCAACACACACCCCCACTGTGTCAGTGACACTGCAGTGCTGAAAATGACCCACCACCCACATAATATCTGATCTGTGGTTCTGTGGAGTCCTGGCCACTGAAAAACAGGGTAAACATGGCTAACAAACTATGCAGAGATACAGATGTGAAACAAGTAACTTTCAAAAATCTAAACTAATATATAAAATTATATAAAAGAATCTTCTTCTTCTAGGAGGCTTACTGTGAATACTTGAGAAGTGTCAATTACATCTCACATGCCCTACTTCAGGATGCAGGCTGTAAGGGTAAGAAAACAATCTGAATTAAATAATTGTATATCTATTATATCTTTTTTTTTTGGCCAATGCTCTTTTTAATAATATACATTTAAGTATCCTATATATTAACAGGGTAGTTTGATAAAATATTTTTTAAAATATTTTGCAAACAGAAGCCACATGATTAATCATTTATCACTGAAATAGCTTGTGTGTGTGTAAAGTCCAATTCTACTGTACTCTATTACAACCCCAATTCCAATGAAGTTGGGATGCCATCAAATTCAAAATGAGTGAAGTTTAGCCCTTTGAACATTAAATATCTTGTCTTTGTAGTGTATTCAATTAAATACAGGTTGAAACGGATTTGCATAGCGTCATATTCTGTTTTTTATGTATGTTTTTCACAACGTCCCAGCTTCTTTGGAATTGGGGTTGTAATACTGGTCATAGCGGTCATACACTCTCAGAATACTTTTGGTTGCCAATTGCATAGAAAATAATCATCTACAAGAGGTTTTGCTATATGAAGAACCATTTGAGCATTCATGTTATTTTTGATTCTTTCATCTGAATTTTGTTTGTACAGCTGAGGGAGACATGGAGGCAGTGGAAGTGGAGAAGATGGTGAAGCTAGCAGAGCAGTGTTTAGAGAGAGTAAAGTCCTGCATAGGAAAAAGGAAAGACACACCTGATCCTGAGCCCTGCAACACAACGGTTGTTGCATCATCACATACACAGATCTACACTAATGTTTCTCCTGTTATAGCCAGTCCTTTGCCATCAGGTGAGACTTTTTGATTTCCAACTGAAGATACTCCGGAGAATTACATAACAGAAATAAAGTGGATCTTCTAACCCTTTTTGTAGCAATGTCAAGTGAAACAGCAATGGAGTCAGGGCCCCAACTTAAACCAGGCTCCTTAGTACAGCTTTCTAGGCACCGCAGAGTGCTCTCAGAAGGTGAAGGGACAGGATGTCCCTTCCTGCCCCCTGAAGTCTTCCAGAAGCTGCAAAGTGTGGTGTCACAAGACAGCAAACGGTGAGTCAATCCTCGTTTCCTGACAGTCCCACAAAACAATGTTTGAGTTAGAGTTCCTCATGTTGGACTGTTGACCGCTTACTTTATTCTAAAATTGGTTAACTCTTGTTTTTCAATGATTATAAATATGTAAAGGAATGTGCATAACATGTTTTATTGATTCTGTTCACATGTTCACGAACAAAGTAGTTCAACAAGTCATCATAGGGCTATGTTTTGATCTGGAGACTCCGTAAACAAAATGATTGATCCTGCTAAAATAATTGACCTATTGCCTTTAAGTATTGTGTGGTCATTCTCAGAGACCAAAGCAAGAGATCCCTTTCGATCAATAATGTATAGCAGACTTCCTCACATGATAATGTCTGGAAACTTCTAAAACAGTTGCTCCGCAGTTGACCTACACATTATTGTATTTTCCCAACTCAAATACATGACCCAGCTTGTTAACTAGTTGGAGAGCTCACTGTTGATTGAGTTAGATGAAGGAATTCTTATGTCCTTTTCCTTATGACTTGATGGCCTCAACCAAACCAAGGATTGGTGAGATTTTTTTCACCTTGTTTACAGATTGTGGCAAATGACATTTAATGTCATTCACAGTTCATGTCATTCATTACTGTTGCTTGAACAGTTTACTCACAAAAAATCACAAGAATCCACAGAGGGTTACTTTTGCTCACCACAAATTCCCCTGTATAAGCCAATGATTAACATTCCAACACAAGAATGCCACCAATACTGTCTTACTGCCAAGATCATGATAAATTTTGCAAGGTTTATACAGATACACTAATTTCACATAACCTTGGTTTGGTTGAGGCCGTCATGTCATAAGGAAAAGGACATAAAAATGACTTCATAGCACAGGTAAATTGATCATAAAGTGCTACCTTTGGGAAGACTTTGGGATGGCTTGGGAATGCCCATACCTGTTTAAGTAAGGTTGAACACTGGCCAACACGCACAAGTGTGGTCACCGTGGATATCTGTTAACATATTTACATAAACATATATAGTAGCTCTTTCCAGCTCTTCTGGAAAATTGAGGTACAAATCTTAGAGAAAACAGGGCCAAAGTTGAATGACATTTGTAGACTTATCAGAGCTCATAATGGTTGGAAAAGTTTGTTGCGTGGCTGCACGTATCAGCCCTGACAGACTTGATAGCCATGACCAATCAATTTCTTGGGTCAATGGCCAGACAAAATACAGTATCTTCAGCAAATCTTAGAACCGTGTTACAGACCGTGAAATAAAAACAATAATAAAAAAGAAAAGAACACACTCCAGTCAGAAACAGATCACATCTAGATCACTACTGTTAAGATATGAGTCTTCACTCTTCACCTGTGAAAGGTTTAGGTTCACGAGTGGTCAGGAATTCCTGAAAATGAAACTGACCTAATATCCATAAAAAAATGAGAATGGCAGAAGAAAAACAGTTTTATGTTATTTTCAGTAAATATAAATACACTACTGAACTACAATGCATGTCATTACACCGTAAGATCATTATGTGTTACAGGGAGTTAACACCCATTGAGGAGGCATCACGTCTGAACCAGAAACTAAAGGCAAATTATGAGGCACGTCTGGCAAGACTGGCTCCCAGTCAGTCCACACAGAAAACTTCACTAGTAAGTATATTCTCTCAAGTAAAACGTTTTTTAAAGTTTTCCTTCACTCCCCCGTGCCTTTTTGATCTCAGTTGGACGTCTCGAAATGTGCTGAGACTCAAACATTTTCCAAAAGTGTGCCATTTAATTTTTGTTGTGAACAGACTTGACACTGATGTGCCCTCACCTTCAATTTCATGCCCTTAAATCGAGATTTTTCAGCAGACTTGGCTCCCTTTTATCTTGCTGCAGTCTTTTGGAAAGTTTGTCACACGATATTTACATTCCTTGCTTACAGATGAAGTACCACAGTGATGGAGTCTGGTGGACAGGGAGGTAATAGTATAAACAGGTTCATTTTGAATAAAACCCCTTAATGGATGGTTAACCTCTTCTCACTTTTTGTGTGTTTGTGTGTATAGCTGGGTTCATCATGACACTGCAAGAATATATAGGGAGCAGCATATATGGAGAGAATAATAATTGACCAAGCTCTTATCTTTGTGGAACACCATACCAGAAGAGAGCATGTCCTCCATTTCCTGCAAGGTTTTCAAGCCTCTTGAAGAAGATCCTGTGATATATGGTATTAAAGGTTGCTCTGAGATCAAGTAGCACAAGAATACAGCCACTGTTGAGTGACAAAAGTAGATCATTGGTGTCTGTAGTTAATTCTGTTTCAGTAGTTTGTTGTGTCTCAATCTAAATTGTAAAAGCTTGGAGATTTTATATTGACTTGTAATTAGCAAGTTCACATGAATTGGTTTGTTGATTGCTAGTGTCAGTTTGGTATACATTTTAGCAATGAGGTAACTGTGGACAGCAGTGGTTCTTGGGTAGGATATGTTTAAATAACTATGTTGACAGAATATTTTTTCAATGATTGGGTTAATGAGCTGTAGTTGTGCACCAGATCTAGCGTAACTGTAGTTGAGGACAGCTTTCCATCCCATCATAAATGTTAGTGTAATGTAGTGAGTAACAGCTTCTTCCCCATTATTCCAAGCTTATTTATAATGTTGTTCCTTTGCTTCAGAATTAAATGCTAATTTTGCTTTGAGGGTGAAACCTGATATTATTGGCTGGTTTATCACTGTGACATCACAGACACTTCCTGTAGCAAATCCTAGCCTAACACTAATGTCAGCCTACAAGATGACCATATTTTAGTAATTATTCTTGAGTCTTACTGGTGGTGTTGCTGTCTTCTTGGTGCCCATTTGGTCTCCTGTTGTCACATTGTGCATTTAGCTAGATAAAAACTTTACTCTGTAAAGGTTAGCTTTCACCCAGTTTAACGTTTCGTTCCAGTGTTCTCCAGTCAGACCTTTTCCCTTTGTCAGCCAGCATCCTGTAAGCTTTTGTATTTACATAAGGGCATTAGGCAAACACTCTTATACAGAGTGACTTAGCAAAATGCTTTGCTGTTTACTCAGCAAGTATCCTTAGCTAGTTTCAGGTACCTTCAGGTACCTGAAGTTTAGATATTGCCAAATTATGCACACAAGTTTTCTGTTATTTTGTCCTATTTGTTGTTTGCTTCACAGTTAAAAAAATCGTAATGTTCAAAGTTACAGGCATGTTCTCTAAATGAGATTATGCAAACCCTCAGATAATTAATTTTAATTCCAGGTTGTGAAGTTACAAACCATGAAAAATTTCAAGGGGGTTCAATATTTTCACAAGTCACTGCAGATACACAACTGTAGGCCTTTATTGACTAGTTAAATGCTAGTGACTCAGCTGTTTGGACACCCAAGGAAAGTGTGTTCCACCGCTTTCTTCCTGAACATAAAAAGGTCTGGCTGCTTGTTGTCCATGCATCTTGAAAAATGATGGGTCAAGACAAGCTGGTACAGATTGGGTTTTGACCATTGCCATGTAAGGAGGGGCTGATCCGTTTCTGACCTTGTAGGCCACCGTTGGGGTTTGAATCTGATGTGGGCACCTACAGAAAACATTTACCCTTTTATAGCTGCTTTCATGGACTGCTCCACTGCCTTGATGGTAGCTTTTAACCTCTTAAACCTCTCATCCATCCAGTAGCCATTGTGTTAAGCTTCAACAGATGTTTCCTAGTAAGCTGGGTGTAAACAAACTGAGCAAAGACTGTTAAGCCCCTGCTGAGAAAAACTGTGAAACCAGCAAGCTGGTTAAGCTGCTTTGGTTCTCTTGGAGTTTGTTTTGAAGAGAACACTGTTTGAGCTTTCCCTGCTGAAAACAAGACTCGCTGATCAACTAAGTTCTAGACCAGCTGGTTTAGGAGCCTGATCAACCTGACTAAACTAAACAATCATGGTAGACCTCCATGACCAGCAAGACCAAGCTGGTTGACTGGCATGACTAGCTAGACCACACTTGTCAACCAGCATTGCCAAGTGTGACCGAACTCATCTTACCCGCGTAGGGTATGTTTTTGTTTGGATGACAGGATTTCAACCACCTGATCCACCAAAGACTAGCTTACACCATCTGAAACCACCAGGTACTGGAATTTATCAGAGGAATGCTCCATGTTACTAACCTTTAGAAGGCCAATCTAAAAACATGGTTTTGAAAGAACTTCTTGTCAATTAAGGCTGTGGCCTGAATATGACATCTAGGCCAGCATTTCCTTACCTCATCTATACTGCTATTGTTTTTTCCAATGAAGTTCCCTCTAAGGGATCAATAAAGTATATATCAATCAGTCTTGGTCCTGGAAGCATCTTTGCTCCCACTACACCTGATTCAACTTATCAGCTAATTAACAAGTGGACAGGTCAGTGGGTATTTATACAGGCCATTAGGCAAACACTCTTATCCACAATGACGTACCAAAGTGCTTTGCTGTTTACTCAGAAAATATCCTGGTTTGTTTTGGCTAGAAAGAATGAAAAGGTTTAGATATGGATGAATAAAAATGTCTAAATGGATACAGAGATACACAGTTTGTAGCTTATTAAACTATGCTTAGATGTCACATAAGACATTACCACAATTGTAGGCATTTAATGAGAGCAAGTTAATTGCTCTTGAAGGAGATGGGTCTTCAGTCATGGCTCATTCCACCACTTTCTAACAGAACAGAAAAAAAGTCTGGCTGCCTGTTGAGGGATGAAGGGTCAAGCAGAATTGTACTTGATGCTCAAGGGGATTTTGCTTCAGACTGGGTTTTGACCATTACCAGTTATAGAGGGGCTAGTCCATTTTTGGCCTTATGAGCCATCATCAGGGTTTTGAATGATGTGGGCAGTTACAGAGACCTGGTCCTTTTACCCAGCTCCACTCCCTGGGCTCAATATGGAAAAGTTGATATTTCCAATCCATTGTGTTTACTTTTAAGAATGGATCTTGGATTGAAAATATTAATATTTATTTATTTCATATTATGGATGTGTATCCTATCTCTGAATGAAAACGCAAAAAAAAGAAAGAAAAGGAATTTCTGTATATAAATAATATAAATATAATATAAACTATATAAATAATGTAGTATAGGAAGTACTTTTTCTTCTGCCTTATTTTTCAGCTCCCACAGGGCGATAACTAAAGAGTGAAAAGTAGAGCAGGCAGCCAGCAGTCCAAGATTTGCTAAGAAATCATACTGTTATTTTTTTTAAAACAGACATGGACTATAAACCCACTAAATCTAGCTATAAGATTTACGGGCCCTGTCTTAAAACTTAAAACTGATGGTAAAACTTGTATTTCAGTTGAAAATAAATGTGAACAAAACTGAGTTGTGTGATGTTAAAAAGAAGCAAAGAAACAAACTGAAAGTTTATTTACTGTGTTTTCTAAACTTCGTAGAATTCTGTAGACGTTTACTGTCGGTCACTGTATCAGTACCTTGGTGTGGAATCTAATGCAAAATCCGTTTTATCATCCTTAATCAATGTGACAGATTGCAGGGGGGGTGTTAAAGCTAACGTGTGGGGCAGGGGTGCCTCTAGGACCAAGGCTGAGAAGCCCAGATCTAGGCTTCAGAGTTAGGGCCTTCTCACGGTGCCTTAGTAGTCAGGACAGTGGGTATTGAGACAGGGCCTGCTGGGGAGGGGTCAGTGTGATGTTATCAGGGTGAGAAAGCAGAGAGCAGCTCAGGTGACGCAGTTTCCCATCGATAAGGAGCTGCAGTCAAAGTTCAGTGGAGGTGTGGAGAAGCGGAGGAGCTCCATCAGTGCAGGAAGGCTTTTGTTTTTAACGCAGTACTTTTAATTTAAGGCACTGAGCCGAGTGGGAGATGGTGAGTTGTCCAATGCACTTTCTTTGTGGAAACCTGTTTACTGTCAGTTTGCGTTGTAAACATTTTCCCTCATAAATACATTAGTTTCTGAGAATGATCCGGAGGAGCAGCGAAGCCCCCCTGGACCTGCGAGCTTACTGGGGAAAGTTTAAAAGGTTTCTGAAGGTATGATTTAAGTGCAATAATAACCTCAGTGTGGTGGATTCACGCGGTGTCTTCAGGGGGCGGGGCATCTAGGTACTGGGGTGCTCTCTGACCAATGGCCGCTCGTTCCGGCTGAGTGGGCGGGCTCTTCCTCACCTGGATTGGTCCCCTCTGATTGGCATGGCTGTGCTGATTGCCACTGTGTGAATGAATGGAAATTCAGGGCTGCAGCCCCTTCGGCATCATGTTTTACCCTTCAGGTGTTATTTTCCCCTCTAAAAATCCAGCTCAAGACCAGTGATTGCTGGAAGCTGGTTCCAGATGGTCTAAATCAGTGGTTCTCAATCAAATTTAGAGTTTCCACTAATTCCAACCCTCCTGGTCCAGGTAATGAAGTAACTGGGAGAGTTGCAGCATGAGAACAGTAGAACAAGCAGAACATTGGTACTCCAGGACCATGACTGAGAACCACTGGTCTTGGAGGCACCCCTGCCTTGCACATTTTAGCTTCAGCACACGCCATTCAACTCTGATGGGCTTGTTAATGACCTGATTAGTTGAATCAGTTTTGTTGGGAGCAGGGTAAGCTCTGAAATATGCAAGGCAGGGGTGCCTCCAGGACCAGGGCTGAGAAACCTTGATCTAGCCAGCTGGTGTACCAGTGTCATCAATTAACTTGGCTAGTTAAACTTGTAGTTATTCAAGCTGATCATAGTGGTCAACCAGTGTTGTGATGGGCATATTGGTGAACAAACTTGGGTTTGCTTTGACTGGGAGCTGGTTTTAGATGGTGTAAGCTGGTCTTTGATGGTCAAGGTGGCTGATCGGCTGGTCATCCATACACAAAATAGGTTTTATTTCAATTTGGCCCAGTGTTTCTCAACTCTGCTCCTGCATGGTTTAGCTTAAGCACACCCCATGCAACTCTGAAAGGCTTATTAATGAGCTGATTAGTTGGGAGCAGGGTAAGTTCTAAAATATGCAAAGCAGGGTTCCTCTTAGATTAAGAAATACTGATCTAGCCAACTGGTGTTCCAGTGTAATTAAATTAGTTGGTCGTCAAACTGGTTATAGTGGTCAACTAATGTTGTGCACATACTTGTCAATAAACTTGGTCATACTTCTTGCGTGTTTTTGGTCGTTAGTCTTGCAGGTAGACTAGCTTAATGAGCACTGGTCAAAAACTAAGCAGGTCAAGCCCCTGCTGAAAAATCCAGCTGAGGACCAGCTTTTGCTGGTTGGTAGCTGGTTTTAGAAAGTCTAAGCAGGTGTTTGGTGGGAAAAATGGTTGAAAAGCTGGTCATCCACAAAAGGTATACAATGCTGGTCAAAACTAAACAGGGCACACATTGCACATATTCCCCTGTACAGTGTTTTATTCAGTGGGGAAGTGAATCATTAATCAGTGTTGGATTATATTAATATAATTCACTGTCTCATTTCTAAATGTATCAAATTATTAGTTTAGCCTAGAACTTAAGCGTACCTTATTTACAACCAGTGAAACTGAACACCTGGCTTTACTCTGGCTAAAAGAATCTTTTTTTTTTTTTTTTTTTTTTTTTTTTTTTTTTTTTGTTTTTTTTTTTTTTTGTTTCCTGATGTAAAGATCTATAAAGGTGCCTCTTGCACGGTATTGTGAATGCTATGCTCTCATAATTGTCTGGTCCAAACTGGTCCCTTTGGGAGAGAGGAATTGAGACTCCAAAGACATTTTAGGTCCTGAATTCTAAGATTAAATTAACCACTTATGATCTGAAACACAGATATAATACTGTATCAAATATGTAGCTAAAATTCCTACAATTCAGTTTAAAGGTAAATTTACTTCCAAAGTGTATAACAGAAATAAAGCAGATAATACAGGCACTTTAAGGTTCCCTGCTTTTACCTTCTGAGTATTTGCTTTCTTTAATAAAGCAGCTTATTTTTAGCTAAAGCTGATGTTGTGTGAGTAATTAAGCCAGTAGTTCATTTTACTGTGTGGGTGTTAAATGTGAGGCATTTGCCTCAGTTTTGATGTCTCCTGCCATTTTTAGGTACCTTTTTGCTAGTGTTTGATGTGTGCTTTTTAAGCTGTCTATGTCGAATTTCTTTTCCACACCATTCAGACCCTCTCTCTGCAGAGACAGATGATGGAAAACCTTATCATAGCTCGAGCCAGACAAGATGCTGTATCCTTTAATTTTTCTTTTATTTTAAGCATTTGTTTGTTGTTTATTTTATTTTATTTTTTTAACATTTTCTAATCCGAGAGAATCCAAACAAACTCATTCAAACAACATTTTTTCCATTAAGGCAGATGGTGGTGAGTCATTTGTTTTGAGTCTTAAGCAAATTTTGTCCCTTTGCTGTTCTCTACATAAGGTACATATTCATATAGTGATCAAGTTCAGTGGTTAATGAACTTTGTTGGAAAGCCTTTGATTCATCAATCCACTTCCAAAGCTCCCTACCATGTCCCCTCCCATCAAGAGCGCATACAGTCATCTGGTTGACCTGCTGTGCAGTTGGTGAAAAGCAGTAAATGTTGTTGATAGTTTCCAACATCAGCCAAGTACAGAAGCCAGTTATGTAATCCGTTCAAAATGAGATTAGCTGGCTTTGTGTCCCTCTTCTCATAATCATCTTTAGTTCAAAAACCATACCTTCATATGTAACCACTTAAGGAACTTGAGTACAGTTAGTGTACTTATTTACACAGATGTTGGGAAAAGGAAAAATGTAGCTTGCCATTGTGACCCTAATGATTTTATTTTTGCTCTTTATTGGCTTTGTAGCCTTGATGTCATCAGATTGTTCTCCAATTTAATTTAAATAACTGGGGGTGAAATATTGACAAATTGAAGACACGGTAGTTTTGTTCAAACATGTCTGTCAAATGTCAGTTTTCCTAAATTATTTAGCTCCAGAGAAAGATGGAAGAACGGAGACTCCGACTGCAGGAGCAAGCAAACAGGTGAGCGAATGCTGGCAGTAAATTGGTAAGGTTTTTAGTTGTCTGTAGGTTGTAGTCGATGTATTATGTTTATGGTCACTAGTCATTTCAAATCAAAATTGGAATTTGTCATACTAATTAGGAGTGTAATGGTACACAAGATTACATTAGGAAAAAAAAGATGTGCTTTTTTGGTGCAGATTATTTGCTGAAATGTGTTTAAAACACGTATTCTTATGAAGGCTTTCATACCTAACGCAGTCTGTGAAGGTTAAAATGACACTGTTTGCTCTTTTTTTCAATATTCCACTGGCAATTTAAGCTCTTGCTACTAATCACAATCACATATCTAGCATTGGTATGGTAACAGCCAGCTGTGATTTTACAAGTCAAGCTTTTAGTTGAACTCGCCGTGTTTCCTGACCTGTGGAGTTATCTGGGATGTGTGGAATAGGTTTGAGTGGTGGGATGAGTTGAGGCATTTGCATTATCCAACAAAAAATATAAACAGTTTTACTCAAAATAATGCAAGCTAGTATTTATCATCACATAAATGTTGATTTGTTGCTGTAACTTTAACTCATGAAGTTCTTTGATGAGCTGCTAGATGTGCCACAGGAGTGTGTGAATCTGTCAACATTTTCAAAATGCCTGTGTCAGTTATTAGTGCTTGAAACAAAATCAGTATATTCTGAAACCATATGATTGTTTATAAATGTCTGTTTCAACACTTTATTAAATGAACCACTTTAATAAAATGTCATCTTGCATTTAACCAGTTCTGCTCACTTCTTTAAAAATGGCAGATTACAGATTTTAACTGACAGAAGTCAGTTAGACCCACAATAAGACACAAAAAAACCCAAATGAGTTACTCAGTCAATTCAGTATTTTGAGCAATTATTTTGACTTCTAGAATCAACTTGATGTCACCGTACCAGGAGCACCACAACACCGCCAGTGGGATTTATTTATTTATTATTTTGGAAATTATTGGACAGAGTTTGGCTCAGTGGCCTAAATAGAAAATTTTATTTGTCTTCAGAGCATTTTGATTACTGTTTGCTTTCAGAATATAAAGAGCAATATTTTTATTTTATTAAGTTTAGCTACTCCAGCATATTCAAATGTTGGAATTGGAAAATAAAATGTTTAAATGAAATGTTTTAAAATGAAGTCAACATATTTGCTTATTCAGGTTTATGGTCCTCACTAAGTAAATCCAATGGATAGTATTGAGGTAAATAAAAATTACATTAATAAAGTGCTCTGGACCTCCACTGGGACCTCCAGTTTTAACAAGCTCACTTATTTGTATGGGTTTCTTTTCAGGAGGTTTGCCTCTTCCGGAACTATGACCCCTGAAGAACAAGAGCAGCGTATTTTGTATGCAAATATACTGGAATATGAACAAGATCATGTGAGTGTGTATGGTCTGATAGCATTGTCTCTGTTTGATTAATGTGTTTAATGAATCCACTGAATGCTAGGACTGAAATGTTTTATTATATTCTGAAGGACTGGCCCAAAATTTGGAAAGCTAATCTGAAAAAGAACCCAAATGACCCAACTTTGGTTTCAGGCCTCGTCACCTATCTTCTGAGGTATGAGAAACTTGCAGTATTCCTTATTTTATTACTTAAAGGTGTTACACATAGTTCTTTGAGTGGTGAGTTACAAATAAACCATTCAAAAATTGATGGGTTTGGAGAACCTTTTGAACTGTTAAAAATATAGTAATAATAATCGGGCTTCTCCAGGATATAGAGATCAGGATTCATAAACTGAGAAGAGGCAGGACAGAGTAGTGAATGTTTCATTCGATCTGTGGAAAATGGGTCACACAGCAGATGTTAATGATTGACAGAAAGGAGTGATTGCATTTGTACGTGCTGAAGGCCATAGTGTGAAGCAAGTAGCTGAATTTGCAAGTGAATCAAAGTGTACGTTTATAAAGGTCTACCAGTAGTGGCAGAAATCCCAATCTAGTGAAAAGTCAACGCAGGTCTTGCAGTTCCAGTTTCTGAAAGAACACACTACTGAGAACTGCAGAGCATGAACATATGGAGCAGAATGGCATGCAGGAGGCCTTTTGCTCACTTCTCTTCACAAAGTTGACTGATTGCTTTGGATGAAGAGACAAAATGTTGCTGTTCATGACTGGAAATATGTTATCTAACAAAGTCTGATTTCTGCCTGTATGTGTGAGATCTTCAATCAGGACTGTGTTCAATGCATTGTTCAAGCTGGAGTGAGCTCTATGATGTAATTAGCACACCTCTAGAACATGAAAATGGGTCGTTTTGGTATAGAAAAATGTAAACAATACTTACATTTGATCTTCTGGAAAAACTTTTGCTCGTCTTACTGAGGAACATGTTCCTGCGTTCAAATATGACTGCTCACATTCACAGGGCTAAAATATTGATTGTCATGATGAGCATTTAGAATCATTCAAACATCTGGACTGGCCCATAAAATTCACAGATTTGAATCCTGAATCTTGAAGATATGTGGCAGTGCCTGGAACAATTGGGAAAATGCCAGGCAGTTTTAGTGTGACTCAGGGAAAAACAAATTCAGAATCTCAAAATATTAGAAAACTCATTTGAATTTGAATAGATTACTAATCACAGTATCACTTTAAAACAAAAAGCTTGAAATACTGTTTATCACTTTAATTGTAATGAATATAAAATTACAGGGTTTTTTTTTTCAATTAAATGATCAAAAAACATGCTGTTAGGTAGATCTGTCAGGTAGTGGAATGTTCTCAGTCCAGCCAGGACTTTGGGGTTTAAACACTCCAGTGCAGCACTTGTGATCCACTTGTGCCAGCACAACATGCTAACAAACCACCATGTCAATGTTTTTGCAGTACTGAGAATGACCCACCACCCAAATAATACCTGTTCTGTGGTGGTCCTGTGGGGTTTTGACCATTGAATGACAGGGATTTTGTGATATGACTGATCAGTGTATGTGGTTCTTTACCTTCACGCATTTCTACAAGCAACGACACTTTTATCTATGGCATCACTCGAACCATTTGTAGCACCTTGCACGTTTAATTTTGCAGTGTTTCTTTTATCACTCAAATCAACAAATTTCACTCAGTTGAATCATTTTGTTTCTTGTTCCAGTTGTCCTGATCACCCGGTCATGAAGCTATTAAAGAAGCTCCAGTATCAAGTGTATAACAGACTGTATCCCATAGTCATCCAGTGTGGACCCCCCAGCCCAGTGCCTGGTCACACTGTGTCTTTAAAACCCTCTCGCAGTGCCCAGAGCCTGTTCTTCACTGACAGCCCCAAGGGTCAGCTTAAATCTAACTTGGTCCACAGTTTGTCAGATGCAAATATCTCGCTCTCGCTGCTTCATGACCTCAATATCACAGATACAGAGCCTGAGTTGGAATCAGAAGAGCCCCCAACTCCGGTCCCTCCAGATCGAGATAACTCCTTTGAGGATCTAGAGCAGTTTTTGACTCAGCTTGACTGGTATCCAGAACTTAGTACTGAGGAGACCCTCTCGGATGTGACATGTGACTTAACCCATGGGGACTTGGAAACTCACTTTCAGGACCTTGAGGAACAAGCTCTGAAGGAACATCTTAAAGCAATAGTCAAAGACATTCATAATGCTATAGGTGAGCAAGCATTCATATGATCCGTCTCTTCACGGTAAGTCGTTCAGTTGTATACAAGAGGGCAACTTTATACCAAATTATTATTATTATTTTTTTCATTTGAGTATTTACACTCAAGTAACAACCATCAGCATTCTTCATAAGCAAACCTCATGCAATCTTGTGGGGCTGTGTTGCTGCTAGTTGAGGGAAGTATGGATCCCACAAAATGCCAGCAAATCCTGAATTCAGATCTCAAGATCTACAGCTTAATACCTTAGTCCATCATGGGCTACCAGAAGATGCTATTGAAATGTCCCTCAAAGCACCCTGACTTAAACGTTTGTGGGTAGACTGTAAACAGAGCGCATGCAGGACATCTATAAACTATATGAACTAGTGGTGGGGTTGACCGTCATATTGGAATCAGTTTTGTTAGTGTTGCACAGTGTGCGTTTATGATTTGATTGTGGGTGTCGTCAGTGCATAAAGAATATGACCGTGTTTAATTACAGAGAGTGTAATTAGTCCTGTGAAGCAGCAGTGAATGGTGAAGCACACTCTAGTCCTCTGCAGACCCTTTCTCATGGGCTGGCAGTACTCTATAGTGGGCTGGTAATGCCACAATAAATCATTAATGGCTGTGAAAAGGGGAAAAAAAACTGTTGCCTAATCCTCAGTATAGATACAGAAGGAATGGGGACACTGCTCAGAAAAAGCAATATAAATCTTCCATAAATACAACACTGACTACATCAGACATGATGTGCTGACATAAGTTACGCACCCCTTAGTACTTCTCATGCTCAGTGTGTGCCAATAAATCACTTTTTTGTGTTTCAGTATCCTGGAAAAAAAACTTTTCTGA
This sequence comes from Acestrorhynchus altus, assembly GCA_034509495.1. Lineage (NCBI taxonomy): Eukaryota > Metazoa > Chordata > Actinopteri > Characiformes > Acestrorhynchidae > Acestrorhynchus > Acestrorhynchus altus. Next base: position 27,094,872 of record CM067508.1, read on the forward strand.
GGAGCCAGTGCTGTATTAAATGGTTTTAATTTTAAATGTTAATTTTTTTTTTCTGTATTTCAGATCGTCTATTATCTCTGTGCCTGCTCTCCTTCGAATGTCTCAACACAGCAAGCTCTAAGGACTATTGTGTGGCTTGCATTGAGGAGGTCTTCTTCACCCCACTTTGGAGCCCTCTTCTGGCACTATTTAGGTTATTTTTTAAACTCATTTTTTTACTCATTCTGTCACACTGGATTCTTTAATTGTGTTCATCTGAAGACAAGTCATTTTCCAGCAGAAACGTACAGTATAAAATGTAAAATATTAAAGAAAATTTTACGTTGCTGCTACCAGTTGATCCGAGACTGATTTTTGAAGCATTTTCCTGAGTCTAAACAGCAGAGGGCACCAGTATCCTATAAGCACATACAAAACTGGATCAGTCTCTGTTCAAAAGATGTCTGCAAAAGTCTGTGCTCTATGTAACTATCTCTACTTAATGTAAAATTTAAGGCTGTTTTTATAACACGCAAATACAACCTCCCCCACCCCATTCCCCCATGTTTACCCTCCAGGAGAGTGAACCGGGAGCGAGAGCTGGCTTTTGAACACAGCGTCAAGCTTTACCGTAACGCCTCACCTGGTGATGTTGGTGTAGCAGCCAAACTGTACCCCAAAGAATCTGCTGTCCTCCCTGGTTCCTATCCGTATGAGTCAGCAGTGCAGGAGCTGAAGCTGCTGTGTAGAGACTACTGTCCACAGAGGAAACTGGAATGTATTGGTGAGATCTGCTAGCACAAGGAATGCATATGTAATACAAGTGTGCGAAGTCATGATATAGGTTTGGTTGATGTTCTTTTAAAGGGCTAATTGGAGAAGGACTTTTCCCGTTTGGTCTGATGTTTTCCCTTGTGTCTGGTTTTTGTAGTGAGAACTTTAAGGCTCATCTGTGCCTGTGCAGAGCACTACCGGCTCCTTCAAGAGAATGATCCGTCACCCAAAACAGCAGCCATGTAAGTCTTCCTAATTACACTGGCATATGCATAATCAAAGCTGCTCATTACTTTCTTTGTCTTTGGGTTGCATTATAAAACACAGATGTGAGTAAGTTGGTGTGGAAGTTTGAGTTCAACGGCGACCTCCTTCATGTTCGCCTGGTCCTCTGTCAGACCTCATCAGGTCTGATAAAGGCCAAAACTCAGCAGGGAGCCCGTCTTGGTCCTTAGACCCCAGCGGGACGCTTAAAGCTGGCTAGCCCATTAAGTGGGTCGCCCTGTCTGGAATACACTAGGGTCTTGTTATGGCGCCAGGCAAAAGTGAGACAGTGGTCTGAGAATTAGCCTATTGGTTGACAGAAGAGCAGAAAATCAGATTTGCTCACTTGTACTAACTTTAAGTGGGCAATTGGTCCTTTGGATGAAGAATGGGCTTAGTGGAGGACTGGTGGGTCTCTGGTTGGGCTGTATGATATATCAATATTTATATCAAGAACAGATATAAAAGAACAAGGTATGGGCTGAGGCGATATTGAGTACGTTTTTACATAATATTTAAAACTTGATCTTATTTTTCTGCTCACTCACTGCTCTGCCCCCTGTTCTCAGCTCCTCCTCTACTCTGTTCCCCTTCTCCCCCTTTTGTACTGTAAAAACACACAGTATAAAGGGGGCATAAGTCTTTAGTGAGTTAGACGAGAGATTTCATGGGTTGTCCTAATTCTTTCACATTGTATTTTATATCACCATTTAACTAAAATATAAAAGTTTTGGTTTTTTTTCATTCATATTGGCCAACCCTACTCTCTGGTTTAACCTTTGTTTTGATAAAGATTAAGTTACAGGTTCCAATCCCAGGTCATTCGGTTTACTATCGAGAGCCGCAGTCTGAGAAAGCAAAATTGGCTGCATTCTTTCTAGGTAGGTATATGGTGCGCTCTCCACGCATCGTACTCCGTGTAATGATGGCCAGCAGAGTTGGGTTACCTGTTGTATTGAAGCAGGGGAGCTGATGCTTTTCTGGAAGTGCATTTGGCTGCCCAACAGTAATTTAGTAGTTTGAAAAGAGGTAATGGCTGGCTTCACATATCAGAGGAGGCATGTTCTTAAAGGTCTTCACTTTCTTAAATTTGGGTGCATAGGAAGTGATAGTGTAAACAGGGTTGGGTACTTGGCAAATTCCAAATTGGGATAAAATAAAGATTTCATTCCATCTTGTATGCTATGAAAAAAATGACTTGATTTATTGTGGATAATGTTGCTGGGTGGGGGAGGTGGATGAGTGGAACTGATACTAACAAGCTCTACTCCTCTCGACCACGCAACCGGAGGGGGGTTATTTATTGTGAGCCCCTGTACCAGTTGTTCCATGGACAGTTACCAGAGGTAGGGTGGTGATCATCCTGACTGCACTGATTCTCTGATGCTCACACCAAGGCTCCAGAATCTAGTAGAAAGTCTTACCTGGACAGTAGAGAAATTTGCTCCAGCAATGGGTGGTTGTTGCATTCCTTCAGTGCTCAGTTTCTCTTTCATGGTCTGAGGTTGGGGTGTGTTCTCTGTGTAATGTTCCGTGGTTCATAAAAAAAAAATCAGGACTATAGCCCCAGAAGCCCAGCCCAGGCGACACCCCTGGCTTGTACCAAAATTTATCACTGATTAATTTGATGTGAGGTCAAAAGTATGACACCCAAAATCGGTACCTTTAGCACTGCCTGAATTATGTTGAGTACCAATTCACAAGGAAATTACATTTCTAATGATTACATTTTAAGTTATTTCAAATGACAACCCATCCATGTGGATTAAATGGGGATCAAATAACTGTAAGATACAATGTTAAAATAGTTAGGAAACCTGATGAAAACCAATGTTCACATTTATAAATCTTTATGCCTTGCAATAGTTTGAACATAATGAATAATTCATTTTTCCTCTCAATTCAATGAATGTTTTTTTTTTTATGCTCAATGGGGTTATTACCTGCCGTAACCCAGTTAACATGTACCACACATAGGCCTTCTCTGATATTAGACCAGTATGTCCTATTGGTATGTGTTATATACTGGTATGTAATACCCCTGTGTATTTGTCTGTGTTAACATTTCCTTGTGCAAGATGCTAGTACACATGTATCTGTGTGCTGAATCTCATCTAGATTGTAAAGTCTGCCCTGCTACCGCAGTGGGGGTTTTAATGTTTTCCTCAAGGAGTGCTCTAACAGCTGTAATGAGGAGAGTAAAAGTGTGAGCTCACGCGAGCTTCCTGTTAATTGAAAAACCACTTTGGTGAAGGAAGTTTGTAAACTACTATCATCACCGCCCTAAACACTGGGAGACTGGGTGACCCTCAGACTGCACTTATCTTCAGTCCCGTCCCCCCGCCCTCTTTCTGGCTCTCTCGTTTTGACCCTTAAGGGGCATTAGGGTCATCTCTGTGTGCGTGTCTGCTCAGATCACTGTGGTACAGTGTGACACTGGTGACGCACATCCTTGGCAGTGTGGAGCTCCATGGTCACAGCTTAAGCGGCAGTGGTATATTTCAGAGAGCTCCAGGACCTAGTGGCCACTGGCAGCTCTTATGCAACAAATCCAAGCTTGAGAAATGTTCAGATCCTTTTTTATTTCTGGAAATCAGTCTTTCATTTTGAACTAGATGAAAAATTCTGGGTCACTTTTGTTATTCCCGGAGCTGCGTGTGGCTGCAGTCCATAATGAGCATGGTTTGGATTCATTGAAAACCTTGAAGCAGAGCCTTTTCCTGCTTTTTTTTTTTTTTCTTGAAACTTTGCTTGTAAAAATAAATGCAATCATGAGGGGGCATTAGATATCAGAGTGCTCTGTTGGCCTTTTCCTGGGCAGTTGATCCAGAGAATGATTTGCTGTTTAATTGTTTTACGTGTAGTTTGTGTTGGCCCGTGAGGAGTATGAATTTGCACATGCATGCCTGCACATGAACAATTCAACAGTTTTAATCCTTTCTTTGGCCTGTACTGTTCTATTGTCTCTCATGCTTTTTTGTCTCTCCATTTCACACACTAACACACTCTTACACAACTGTTTCCCGAGGAAAAGCGGTTATTTCCGCTTTCTTTCATTAATTTCCCTTTTCTCTCCATTCATTTTGTTGCCCTTAAAAGACAAGTGGGGGGCTCACTTGACCTCATTGCTCTTTATCTGAGCTGACAGTCACATTTTTCTGCTCTTTCTTTTCCAAACCCCTCCAATCATCAATATTTTGGGCCTAATCTGGGCCACTTTGAGATTGCGACAGTTATGTGGGCCAAACATTCATTGCCATTTGGGTTGCCTTACCAGCGTATCATTTTCACTCTTTCAGTTTAGATTTATGTTTCTAATTTTCTAATAATCTAATTATGTATAAATTAGGATTTGGGCCCTATGCACTCAGGAGGGAGAAGCTTGGTCAGCATTAGCTTAGTAAGCATGATTGACTTCTGCTCACCACGTTTCTGGCTGATTGAATCTCTTCTAAGTTTAGCTGAATGGTTGCGATCTCAGGGATGATGTTGAGCAACTGGTTTTTAAAGGAAAATCTTTTTCTCTGTGCTGGTGGAACTAGCTTATCAGTGACATTTTGTATCTGTAGCCCCTCACTGCAGGATAATTTGATCTGTATTTGAGGCCAATTTGCTCCTCTGGGCAGTCACAAAAGTGCTCCCGATTCCAGGGTATTCATACATAATACAAATATTCTCCGAGGCACTTGTATGTAGTGTGTTCACCTCAAGCTGCAAATGCAAATAAATGTAGTCTTATTTTCAAATTTAATATTCAAAATGGAAGTATAAAAGGTTTTGTTCCAGAATTCTTCTCCTCAAACCCAGCACCAGCATACCTCATTATATTCTCACTTTGATATAAACATACTATAACACAGGTGGTGTTCATTTTGAGTAGATTTGCGCACACGTTTAGGGTCTTTATCTTGCTGAAAGACCCAGTGACGACCCATCTTCAGCTCTCTGGCAGAGGCCACCAGATTCTGATTCAAAATGTCCTGATGTTTCAAAGAGTTCATGATCCCATGTACCCATACAAGGTTCCCAGGTCCTTTGGAGGAGAAACAGGCCCACAGCATCATCTTGGTCTCATCTGAGCACACGGTCCCAGTTAAAATCCCAGTACCGCTTGGAAAACTCCACCCGTTTATGCTTATGAGTATAACTCAGAAAAGGCCTTTTCCGTGCATGCCTCCCAAACAGCTTGTTGGCTTTAGAAAGCACCTGATGGTTGTTTGGGAGACCTCGTAACCCCACAATGCTACCATTTGATTCAATTCTCTTACAGTGTGCTTTGGAGAACTTTTCACTTCTCTTATCATCCTTCTCACTGTGCGTGGTGGCACACTTGCGTCGTCTTCCAGGCTTGTCACAGTTCCAGATGTTTTGAACTTTGATGTTTGATCTGAGTGTATATAAGGGCATCTGCAGGTGAGTGGCTATTTTCTTGTAGCCATTGCCTGATTTATGAAGGTTGACACGCATCAGTGTGTTCTCTTGACTTTCCCATGTTTGAGTGAGACAAATATGCCTCTGTGGAACGCCATATTTATACCCCAGGGAAACAATAAGTGATTCATTACTAATTAAAGGTTCCTAGATACTTTGATCCAGTTTATAAACTACAGTTGATATGGTTCAAATACATTTATTTCCAAGCAATTGTTAAGGGTGCCAGTAATTGTGGAACAGCTCATTTTATGGGAAATAATTATTTCTTAGTCAGGATTATTTCTTTATTTTTTTTTACTTGAGTTGACACTTGCTTTTTCGAGTGAGATTATGCTTCTGCAATAAAATATATATATATATATATATATATATATTTATTTGAAGGCTTTTAATACATTTTAACTAGGGGTGCCAAAAATTATGGAGGGCGCTGTACTTCAGGATGCATTGCAGTGTATATACAAGACCCATTGCTGCCACGTTATTTTGTATCTGTTAGCTTTTTCTGTGATGTAGCCATTCGCAAGGAACTCCAGTGAAGATCTGAGGTTTGTGCCAGCTGTTGGGACTCTTGTTCGCATGCCTTATCAGAAAGTGTGTGGTGTTTCATTCAGGGCATTGTGTAGTGTGGAGCCCATGACAATCAGTGATCAAGCAGAAGGTTGCTAGCTCAGCTACAGATCCAGCAAACCTCACATAGTAGAGCTGCTCTTCTGACTAACTGCTATGCTACAGACAAAATGTATAGCTGCTGCAGGAATAAAAAATGAGTTGCAATGAATCATGTCATGTTTAGCTTTTCAGATTATCTCAGTTTAGATAACTTGGCTTGAGGTCAGACACAGCGTAAGCATGTTTCAGCTAATTCTGTTTAGTTTAATAGTTTTATCTTTGAAGTGTCGTTTTCAAATACATTTAAGTCTTTTAGTAAACTCCTCTTACCTTCCAGGACCATTTTGTAATTCTATAATTACAGACTGACGTCTATCTGTTTCTCTGCATATCTTGTTGGCCTCCTTTCATCTTATTCTTCAGTGGTTAGGACTCTGCAGGGCCACCACAATGCAGGTATTATTTGGATATTGTCATTCTCAGTGCTGCTGGAGTTTTTGAACACCTCAGTGTCACTGCTGGACAGCGAATGATCCGCCAACGAAAAGTATCCAGCCAGCAGCACCCTGTAGGCAGTGTCCTATGAGGTCCGATGAACTAGAGCAGGGGTGTCAAACCAGGTCAGAAACGGCCGTTGCGGCTGCAGGTTTTCATTCTAAACAACCAGCAGCAACAACTGATACCAGTGACTTAATTGTTCAGCCAATCTTCAAACAACTGATCCCATGAGCTTCTGTTTGGTTGCTGTGTCCAACATGAATATATATATGTGATTGTGTATCTCTATACGTTTATACTAGTCAGTATAACATATCAGATTTACATAGTTAATTAACCCTGCTAAAAATACTTTTTTATACTTTGCATACTGCCCTATAAAGGTCTGACCACTTTTAATAAACCTTCTGGTGAGACCAACCAAGCATATAAATGTCTGTGGGTAGGATGTATTGTGCTAATGCTGTAAGATAATAGTTTAAGAGGTTGAGAACTATATTCTGTCAAGTGCTTTGCTCCCTCACCTCGGTGAAGGATATCCAATGTCCTTTGGGCCAGCAAGAAAGGGGACACCCATCTACTTTCTCACGCGAGCAGGCCTCTTTCTGTGTAGCATATGAATGGTGGTACTTTTTGCCAAGATTGGTGACTCACAGGGAATGGTATTAAAGTTGATGCATGAATACACCCTCAATAATGCAAATGTGAACTGTGGTGTGTTCTCTCGGGATGCGAGGAAAAAGCTGGGGATTTGTTTTTTTTGTTGTAGAGGTCACAACCTCATCTGATTGTCTGTCTCTCTCTCCCTCCCTCCTTTTTTTTTCCCTTGTAGTGGAGCTGATGACCTCTTGCCCATCCTCTCCTTTGTGGCCCTTCAAAGTGAACAGCCCCAACTGGTCTCTGAATGTGCTGCACTGGAAGAGTTCATCCATGAGGGGTACGTCTATGACATGTAGCACACACACACCCTCTCAATCTAAAGTTAGAGCACCATAATACAGGCTGAAAGAAAGGTGTGTTTGCCAATAGATAGGCTTATTATTAGTGAACATGGCAGCTCAGCAGCAGTAAACTCAAATGAATCTGACATTTTCAATTTGGGCCACTTTCATATATATTGGTCTATATTGGATTTGTGCATTCCTCATTAATTTGCGTGGAAATTAGACAGGAAGGGAGGTTTTCAGTGGTGTGAGGTCACAGACGTTAAAAACAAAATTAAGGAAATTCGGACATCAAATCTTGATGAATGAAAGGTTAATGTTGAGATTTACTGATCTAAATTGTGCAATTAAGAGAACAAAATGGCCTATGGAGGGCTGGACTGAAATTCATGTAGAAAATAAACGTAAAACATTTGAAGTTATAGGCTCCTCCAATTTCTGTGAATTTCATTATGCAACTCGCTGTGTCAGTAGCGTTTATGGGCCCCATGAGCCTGTATCCTCTCCCCACATCTGAACATGCTCCTGATGAGACTGCGGGTGGTAGTCCTGGGGGTTGTCCCCATGGACCTGGATCAGTGCATCAGTGAGCTTCTAGATAGTCTGTGCCTAAATAGTCTTGGTGACCTCGGACAGAGATTACATAAAGTCTCGGCGGCTGCAACATCAAATGAAAACAAAAAGTTTAAACGCAAAGTAAAACAAAACAAGAGCACAAACCAAAGAAGTGGCCAAATGTGTGCTTTTTTGCAGAAAAACAAATTAGAAAGAACTTGGTATAAACAATATTGCCTGACCCCATGTGACTGCCCATATCTGTTTTATATCCTGATAGATAGGGTTTGATAAAATCTACAAATAAGATGATCATTGTTAGTAAAATTGATAAAGTGCAGATGTGAAATATTTTAATCTTTACGCCAGCATATTTTTATACATTTGCAATAAATGTATTTGTGCTTGGACAGTGTCATACAAATATCTAATTTCTATACACTTACATTTATCAAATACTGTATGTTGCAATACTCACATTTGAATTTGAATACTGATGGTTCATTCATGACCACAATTTCATTGTTTTTCTGTAGCTCATTAAGAGTTTCAGATCAAAATTTATAAAAAATCATTCAAATTTGAATAGATTACTGATCACAGGATCAACTTTCAAAAGTAATGAATTTCATACATTTTTGTTTTAAAGTAATGAATATTAAATGGGTTAAAAAATGTGTGAAAAACCTTTTTCACTTATTCAGTTTGTATTTTAGATGCACTAATAGTAATGCTCCAAAATCTACCAGAAAGCCTTCCCTAGACAGCAGATATAAACCCTCAATTACAGAGGAATCTGAAAATCCATATCCCAATATATTATAATGAATGGCCGTGTAAAATTCGATGCAATATATGATGTAAAAATTAACATTCTGTAGTTAAAATTAGATTTTTATATCTTTACACAAATTAACAAGTCCTCCTCATGACAGAGTTCTGTCTTTATATGGGGGTGAAAAGTAGGAGGAGCTGAGGGTCAGGGGCAGAACAAGGATGCAAAAAAGGTTTCTGCAAAATGCCCATCCTGCAAAGTTATTTAAAAACTTAAACTTGGTATAAATGATATTGCCTCATCCCATATCTTGCTTTGTTTATATAATGATATAGATACAAATATATCAACACATCACCCAACCCTACTTTCAGATGAAGCAATGAATGAGCACAAGTTCCAATATGGTTGTTCATATCATGTATTTACCTGCACATGAGTTCACTGTGACATGTTTGAATTAGAAGTGTGAGAATCACAGCTTAAATAATTAGGAGATGCTCCATGTGTAATGCTCCAATAGCATGCAGCGTGCTCCAAGCAGTTCCAGCTGTGCTATCCTCAGCCCTTTTCCAAACCACGGGTTACATAAACATCTAGAGGGATTTTATTTGTATTTTTATGGCGGAGGAAAAAGCCAGACCAGAATATCCCGACATTCCTCAATCACTGCCAATCTAACCAGCCTGTAAAAAAGGGTGGCTTTTACTCAGATAAACAGAACTCTAGGCTGCGGTCTGAGTAGACACGCAACGGCACCATGGCAGCTGACAGAAGGGGGCGAGGTGAAAGACTGAGGCATAAGGGCAGAGGAAATAATTATAAAGGTTATGGAACGTTCACGATAGCCGTTAGTCAGTAGCCAAAATGATTCCAGTACATCAGCAGATCACTGGCCAAACCTTTACGAAGTTTGTTGCACTAAAATCATTTCAGTCATTAAATACATGATCAAAATCCTGCTGAGTTTCTATTTCAGGTGGCTCTGGGCAGAAATATGCTTTTATTTCAGAGCTAAGCAACAAACTGCTGGCAGGCTGCATCCATGTTTCTGTAGAATCTACCCGATCCAGTTCCAGTCAAGAGAATCAGGAAAAGAATGTTCAGTTAGTTTTTGGATGCAGCACAAAAGTAATGTAAGTGGAGTGAATCTGTATAGATCAAAACCGGGGTCGACGCCAACAACGCAGCACCTATTCATATCTGTTTAGAATTAATATGTTGACTGTGGACACTGCTTCAGTGTGTGTGCGCAGTGGAGACGCAACCAAAGATAGTTACAGCTGCTTCTCACACTGCTTATACTTAAAACAGCAGAGTGTAAATGAATACTCCTTTAAAGCATATCCTCTGGAAAGGGATTGTCACTGGGAGAACATTAGCCTGTGCCTAGAGCTTTATATTAGTTCCTTCATTGTTTCAAGGCTGTGGTTGGTCTACAGCCAGGTGGGTCACAGATAGGGACTGGAGTGAGGATCAAACCTACACTAAAGTCAGAGTCATCAGGCTGTCATGGCATTCTAGTGTGTCAGTAAAAAGTGTTAACACATGGTAGAGTTTTAGACATTCTGACTTTATGCCAGTAAATGTAATCCACAGCTAATGATATTCCAAGTCTCTGCTTTCATTCAAAAACCTCAAATCTTCTCAACATTATTTCCACTCTTAAACAAGCAAAAATGGAGAGGTCTGTCATTTTTATTTTAGGTACACTTTTACTGTAAGAGACCGAAGAAAAATCCAGAAAATCTTTTTAAATAATTTTCAAAAAAAAAATTAAATAATTAATTTGCTTTGTATTGCATGAAATGAGTATTTGTATATTGTAGACCTGCCCTAGGCTGGAATGGGATCCAGGACAATAGGCAGCTTGGTAAGAAGGCAACATCTGTTGGTACAATTATTATATAATAAAAAGCACAAGATGACCATGAAGATGCAAGATCTCCATGCAAGATCTCGCCTCGTGGGGTAAAGAAAATTCTGAAAAGGCCAGGAATCAGCCTAGAACTACATGGAAGGACCTTATCAATGACCTGAAGAGCTGTGACCGCAGTCTCAAAGTAAGTCTCTTGTTAATAACCCACTACGCCGTCATGGATTAAAATCCTGCAGGGCACTCAAGGTCCCACTGCTCATGCCAGAATGTGGATCAGATGTGGTCTGGTTGTTAGGGAACCAGCCTTGTGATTGGAAGGCCTGTTCGATTCCCCAAATTGGAACTGCTCTTGAGCAAGGTACTGAACTCCCCAGCTGCTCCTCGGGCGCTGAGGTTAGGGCTGCCCACCTCTCCCTGGTGTGTGACTTCACTTGTGTGTATGTATGTTAAATGTGAAGGTCTAATTCCTGTGTGTGCATAACACAGTGGGTCATAATTACTTACATGTCCAGGCCCATGTGAATTTCACCAATGACCATCTGGATGATCCTCAGAAGGCATGGGGGGAGGTCATGTGGTCAGGTGAGACCAAAATAGAATTTCCACTCGCCATGTTCGGAAGAATGATGAGCACAACCCCAAGAACACCGTCCCGACTGTGAAGCATGGGGGTGGAAACGTCATACTTTGGCAGTAGTTTCTGAAAAGGGGAGAGGATGGTTGCACCATATTGAAGGGTGGATGGATGAATGGTTGGGGCCATGAATTTCAAGAGTTGGGCCAACAACTTCCTTCCCTCAGTAAGAGCTTTGAAGATGGGTCGTCGCTGGGTCTTCCAGCATGACAATGAGCCGAAACGCACAGCCAAGGCAACAAAGAAGTGGTGCTGTAAGAATTTCTACAGACCTGAACCCAATAGAAAATCTTGAATCTCATACTTCATGCAATTAAATGCACAGTTGTAGTGTACCTACAGACCTCACCATTCTTTGTAAGTGGGGATCACTGCCAGTTTTGCAAGTTATCAAATACTTTTCTCCAATGTATTTTGTACCCCTAATTATTGTGCATTATTGTGGTCATGATGGTTTTTTACCCCAGTTGTACTTGCAAGTGTATTCTCACTGGATCAGCTTTAAAGAATGTATGAATGTGTTCCCAGGTATCTGATCGGGGAGGAAGGGTACTGCCTAACCTCAATGCAGAGTGCACTGACATATGTGGAGTCCCTACACTTGGGTGGAGGTTTGCAGCAGGCTGCCAAACTCACCTGAGACGGGTAAGATCAGTGCCATTTCTGCTTGATTGACCGTAAGATAAGCAGATGGATCAGTCAGATACATTTCACAGAGGGTCACAGCAGTAGTAAATTGTTTGTGTGATACTGTTCAAATTTGAGTGGCATTTAATAATTTGTTGGTAAATCATTTCATCTTGGAAAGGAACCTCAGGGGTAATAAAACCCATATGAGTCACTCATGAATACTCCAGAATTCACAAGTGATTCATATGGGTTTTATTATTTTTGAATTTCCTTTTGGAGATCCAGTGATTCAACAACCAATCAGAAAATAAACTGAAAATGTTGTTTTCTGGTGTCACATAGACATGGTTAGATTGCCTAAATTAAGCAGAATTGCATAATAAATTTACTGATAGTTGCCATTGTGTCACAATAACCCCCTTTAAATTGGGATTTTATGCTGGAATTTAATGGTAATTTCATAAGGTGAAAAGTACAGTTCATGTGAAAATACAAAGAAAGAAAGACTTGTAACCATTTACATATGTGCCTGAGACAGAACTGTATTTACAGCAATCAGACTTTGCAGGGTTTTTATTTATTTTATTTTATTTTTAAGTTTTGTGGTGACCGAGCATACAATTACCATTCAGAAAATTACAGTCAGTAGTTATTGGATATCCCCCACTGTTCCTCTAGTACTAATTGCTAGCCTAATCTGTTTTTCTTGCTGCACTTCTTGAACAACAAAATTAAGAAGGAAGAGATGCTGTCATTTCTCAAGCTTAATTATATACAAAGTTTGTGAGCAACAGTGATGTTTATCCACCCGGTGATCAGTTTGCCAATAAGCAGTGTAATAAATGCAGTCAAGCAATTATTAGTTTCCACTTACCTGAGCTGTCAAGCAGATTTACGAGGCTAAAAGTAATGATCGGGATTAGCGGCAGGTCAGTTTAATCGCTGTTTCAGCTAGTTTTATTGCAATTCTGAGTCATGGAGTTCAGAGCGCCATCTGGTGGCCTCAAAACAACAGTAAGACACTTCTATCCAGCAGCCTTGAGGAATTTCCCTGAAAGTGAGGAACCACACACGTTTCAAGAGAGATCAGTTCAGAGTGTGTTCTTGGCTGTTCATCCTGTCCAATGAGGACACTTGCTCCAGAGGGAGGGGTTGGGAATGGGTTTGGGGAGTTAATACTTCATGTGACCATGAAGGGCAAGTCTGGAGCTACACACTCGACCACAGGTGGCCTGATGTTGGGGTGTTGCCAGCTACCTGCTGGTGATGTTTGGCGTGTTGATTGCTAGGGCCTCAAGATGGCTTGGATTGATGTTTCAGCGCTTCAGGTGTTCATTAGAATGGTCCTTGTAGTGCCTTTTCTAACCACCAGCATACCATACCCATTGCAGATACTTTTTACGCCAAAACTGATGGTGTTGGTCATTGAGAGAAAGTCTTCCCAGGACATTGTTTGTATAGGGTCCATGTTTCTGCCCTGTAGAGTAGTGTGGAGACACTGCACCCTTTGGTGTTGACTTTAATATGGTTTTTAAATGCACTTTTGCTGAGCTACCCAGAACCTGAAGCAGAAATTAACTGCTTTATCAAAAAAGCCTCATCAAGAGAGCAGTCAGAGCATGTTGAGCCACGATCGGTGGACAAGACTGAGTGGGCTTCCCATAATATGAAATCTGGGTGATGCAGGAGGCTGGGTGGAGAGTTGAGTCATGATTTTATCAGTCTTTAAGTCTTCAAGTCAACATCAAGAAAATCAAAGGCTGCAGATGGTGTCTAGAGCATGCATCATGGAGTCTGGACTGTCCAAGTATAACACAGTCATCTGCATACTGGAGCTGTACTGAAACTGGCAGGTTGTCTTTGTTTGGTCCTGGAGACACTGGCTGTTCAACAGGCTACCATCAAGATATTCCAAGTATTCCAGATGAACACCATCACTGTCTGTCATAGTGTGGCAAAAAATGCGGGTGATGACTGAGAGGCTGAGGTTGAACAGGACTGGTGCCAGGATGCAGCGTCGTTTAACCCCAACATTTACCTTGAACGGTTCTGATTGGAGACCTCCCATGAGAACTCTGGCTTAAATCCTATCATGCAGTTGTCACAGGTTGGAAAGAAGCTTGGCCGGTACACCAAGTTTGCAGAGTTGTTTCCAGAGAATTTCACATTTTATGGTGTCAAAGGCTTTGCTGAGGTCAGTGAAGGCTATGTAGGACTTTTGTTGTTTTTTAAGCCCCTTGTGGTCCAGTGGGTTTCTGAGAAATATGGCAAAGCATTGAGATGCAGTATTTGTGGCAGGTCTGGCAAATTGATGCTCTTCTGAAATGCACCAGTTCCACTGACCCAAACATCAACAAAGTGACCTGCCCAGTGCTCAAGGATCTCTTGATTGGCTTTGAGGAGGTTGTTTCCATGTGCAGATCGAAGAGTTTCCTGAGACGCCACACAGTTTTACTGACATCATAAAATGCCTTGGTGTCAGCAAGTCAGCAAGATGTTGGATTTCTTGTGCTTTCTGGATCCACCAGGTGTCTTCCATGGTGTGTAAAGCCTATTGGATTGTGGTTCTAGCCTTGGTGAAGGTTGTCTTATGGCTTGAGGATCCTGGATTAGACAGGAGAGCTTTGTGGGCTTTGTGTTTCTGCTATAGGAATGATTTGTATTTTATCAGAGATGTAACCCTTGTACCAAGGGCTTCTTCTAAGCCTGCAGATTGGGTTGCTGCAGAGAGGGCATTCAAGAAACCAAAATGAGTCTTTTCTTTGGGGTGGTCTTAGGACAGCAGGGTGAGATTTACAAAGTTTGTATCTCACCATGAGATGGTCAGTCCAACATTCAGCCCCACACATGGCTTTCATAATAAGGATGTGCTGTCTGGCACCTTCTGAACTATCCACTACATCAGTGTCTGTTAAAAGGACGATGTTTTGACCAGGGATGTTTCCAGGTGGTCTTGAACCTGTTTATCTGGAAGATGAATCTTCTAGTTGATGTTCTGCACTGAGGGAAAGAACCCACTGCCGATTGCCATCAATTTTTTTTGCACTGTGTATTACAATACACACACAGATTAGACTGCAGCAGAGCTGAGCTGTAAATGTTATGATCTAATCTGCCTAGCCTGTCTTAAACACTCTAAAACTAGAAGTTATATTTCTTAAAATGAACCTACTAAGTAAATGGCTAAAGTGCAGAATGTTTTGTTATAGAAATTGTTACTAAACATAGTGATCTCACTTCAGTGCTAAATTAGCAGCACATTTTATTTATTATATATTCAATATGATCAGATCAGAATCTGTACCAGCCGATGCTCAGCATTAAGAGTCTTGGACACATCAGAGTAGGGACAAAATAAAAAGTTGTGCTGTATTATTTATCACTAAAATCAGCCACGGGTTTAAGGGCTATAAAGTCCCCCAGCACTGAGCTGTGGAGCAGTGGAACTATGTTTAAAGGGACTTTTCCTCTGATGATATATCCCAACTCTCCAACATATTGGATGGAGCACAATCCTTCCAGAAAACAAAGTACAAAAAGCTTCAGTAGTAAGTGAAACACGGATTCTGTGTTCTCCTACTCTCGTTTAGAGTTGGCACCCAGCATGTTTCAGTTTTAATTGCGTAGTCTTGCAACTTCAACACATTTCATTTCTGAGAAAAGAAGCAGACAAAGGGATGTCCTGTCAGACAGAAAGGATTGAGTCATATGGTTGCTCCTTTTGGGTTTGGACGAAGCGTAGAGCTCCTAACTCTCCCAGACACCATCATCCCGTCTTATCAAAACTCTCTGTGACACAATTATCCCATTTTATCCAAACATTTAACTTTGCAGTGAGCACTATCTGTGGAGCTGTCATTTGTTCTTCCATATCCAGTGCTGAGACGCACTCCTCTGGTCCACATTTCTCCTACAATAACTGTTTAGCCTGAGTCGCTATCTATCTCTGTCACAGAGCAGCTAAAACTGAACGGTCTACTTTCTCTGTTGCTGTGGGAAGGGATGAACTGAGCTGGGTTCCTCTGTGGCTGCCAGTTTTTTTTTTTTTGTTTGTTTGTTTTGTTTTTTGTTTTTTTGTGTCCATCTTCTTTCCCCATTTGATTTCTGAATAAATTAAAATGGACAGCTGTTTTTCTGTGTGTGTGTGTGTGTGTGTGTGTGTGTGTGTGTGTGTGTGTGTATATATATATATATATATATATATGTGTGTGTGTGTGTGTGTATATATATATATATATATATATATATATATATATATATATATATATATATATATATATATATATATATATATATATATATATAATTTTTTTTTTTTTTTTTTTTTTTTTTGGTTATTATATTTTTTTTTATAGATGACATCTGTGGCGTAAATGAACTAATCTTTCTCAGTATCCATTGTTGTTTTTACATGCTTAACAAAATCAAAAATTCAGGTTTTCAGGTTTTTTTTTCTGTCTGTGACTTCTAATTTGTCTTTTCTTGAAGAAAAATTGCTAACATTCAGAATGTATTTTAATTCATTTCACAGCATTTCTATTGGTTATTCTAAGTACTGTTTTATTACAATTTTTTTGTTTCCAAATTAGTAAAAATGGCAAAATATAGATAAGGGTTTTGCAGTGACAGTGATGTGTATGTATTAAGTGTGTGTTTGTTTTTTTAACAGTGGTAGGGAGATCTCATGTTTCAGACTATGTTCTCCTCTCTACTGGTCTTCAGCCAGGAATCCCACATTAGGGCTCTCTGGAATGCATGCATCCATCTTGCATTAGTCAGGGGACTGTGGAGGAGGAGGGCTGAACTCAGAATGACACTTAGCATGGTGAGCTCTCCAGGTCCTACTGTGTTGGAGAGCTTGGTCCAAGCTTACTGCAAAATGGCTGCTTGGGTTAGCAGAGTGGAATGAGCTCCAGTGATATGAGGGAATTGGTCAGGGCAGATGGCTCATTAATAGAGACATGGAGTGAAGTCATGTGCAGTGCCCAATTTTTATTCCTGTTCACCTGTATTTTCCATTTTTATTTCTTCCATAATGCCATTGTTCTGTTTTATTTTGGTGAATGGAGGACAAAAGCACTGCATACATGTCATTTTGAAATGAACTTAAGTTAAGATGTTCTAAGGAAGGATAATAGTTTGGGGAATGTTTTATAGACTAGCACGTGAAGAGATTGTGAGCAAACTTATGTACTTTAATTAATGTTAGTATTATAATAGGAAGACGAAACCAAAACGGAGAGGGACTTTATTTGGAGGTGTATGTGAACATTCCTACTGTATTGGTTACTAAAGTCAGCGCTAGCCTTGCTTCTACTTCCATGCACCTGAGCCAGCAGACAGTACAGCTCAGAGTTTCTCAGCCCTGGTCCTGGAGGCACCCCTGCCCTTCATATTTTAGCACACCCCTTTCCTGTTTAATACCCACTAACCCTACCCCCAAGGCCTGCAGGACCAGGGCTGTGGAACACCTGCTCTATTAAATGGGTGTATTAGCTGTGTTCCGTTAGTGGGTTTGTAGAGCATTTACCAAAGCAAATCTTGAACCTCGGTTAAAGAGGGAGATTGATGAGCAGATTAGAAACTACACTGTACCAAACATTAAAAGCATGAATGTAAATATTGAATCTGCAGTACATTAGACGGACGAGCATTAAGCGGTAATCTGCAAGTATGTCCAGTATTGAACAAATTACAGTATTAGTATATTCTACAAATGAATTCATTCTAAACTTTGCACTTTTTCTTTTCACAAATCTTTTATTTGTGCTGGTATTTATGTAAAGATGCACCTTTTGTCTTAGTCTTAGTTTGGTTTTGTTTTGTTTTATTAAACAGGATGACAATCTTATCACAACAAAAGCCTGCGGATGTGTACATATTCATTGCAATCAAACAGACACCTGATTCCAATGGGTAGAGTCGATTGTATCCCTCTTCTGCCACATCAGTCCTTTGCTTATAGATCTGTGTCCCCCCTGAGCTAAAGCTTCTAATTATTTAGTTTATTGTTTCAAAAATCATTTCAAAAAGTTAACACTTTCTGTCTCCAGAGAGGTCTGGAATTTTTGATAGTTTTGCCCCATTTGCTGTTAACACCTTCCTGATAACTAGATTTTATGGTTTTGTTTTGTCTGTTCTTTTTGTGATGGCATGTGATGTTTATGTTTTACTTACTAAGTTTAAAAAAGCAAGTCAGTTGAAAAGAATATAGGCAGGAAAAAAAGTCTCAGTGGAAGAAAAGAAAGTATATCATCTTTGATAATAATTGAAATATTGTAGAACTTCGTGTTTGTATATAGAATATGGAAATGTGTCTATTTAAAGTATCCACTAATGTGACTTTGTATATTGTCTAGACCACTACAGAGGCTGCAGTCTTCTAATGATGCTTGAATGTTTGCTTTGTTTGCTACTGAACATCTTTTAATGTGAGAGTTTATAGCGAGATCAGTGGGAATGTGTTGGATTTTCTAATATAAGGGCGTAGGTAATTTTATTTTTGGAGTGTTGGACTGTGTATTCAAATGTATCTTTATACATATAAAATGGAATGAATATTTAAATCTACTTTGTCGGTTCAGTATACAGTTGATTGGTAACTAAATTCACTAGCCACAAAAGCAGTTATATTCCCTGGACAAGGTGCCAGTTCATTGCAGGGGCGCACGCCCAGCACACACACACACACTGCCATTCACCCACACACTCATGTCTGGGGCCCTTCACCTGTGTGGCTTCTGGAGGAAACCTGTGAGTACATGGAGAAAGAGCCTGCACAGCGCCATGATCTCCACAGTCAGTGATCTAAGCTCCAAGAGCTGTTTGACCCATGCAGCCTGTTGTCCCAGCTGCTTGGAATTGACTCTCCTGCCCGGTTTCTATAAGCTCACGCCTCACTGGCTCAGCAGGAGGCATACAGACTGAGACTTCATCAGACTTCATGGTCAGGGTTGCTCGTGGCTCAGGGAAGTGTCCCATTCCTGTTTAAGGTTTACGGGTTGTATGCGTTAATAAATACACATTAGGCAGCACTTAGTGTCTCTGAGACTCATGAGGTTGGCAGTTATGGCGGCTCAGCCTTCTCCCAGGGGCTGAGATCACAACAAGAACTTCACAACAATAAAAACCAAAGAACAAGAAATACAGTGAAAATGAGTTTAATGTGTTTGTGTGTAATGGGGTGGAAAGGGCTGTAACTTTGCAGTGAGAGGTTTGAACTATGCTTTTGGGTAAGGTACTATAATTTGATTGAAGGCGCTAACATTAAAGCACATAATGTGACATTCATGCCTCCGTTCATATCAGTTCATCATCATTTCTTTATTTTCCAAACTGTTCTGAACAATAAGAGCAATAGAACACTCATGATCATGCGTTATCATGAATAACAGCACAGCTGTGATGAAGTACAACATTCTGCTCATGTCTGCTTCATCACACCTGTGTGGTTATGTTATGCTAACACACAGCCTCATATTGTATTGTTTTTATTAAATATTTTATATTTTTAGTTAAGAAATCAAAGTAGGATGTAATAAAACACCAAAAGCATTCTTCTGTAAATATAACGCTGCAATCTTTTTTAATAAAGTCTTCTTTTTTTTTTTCAGCTGTTAACACAATCTTATTACTTGGGACCTATATCTGACATCCATTCATGCCCTGTTATCCATTTTCCTTCTCCTCAGTGAGCAAACACTGGATCGATGTAAGTGCATGAATTCGGATCTGATTGTTCAGACTCAGATGCATTGCTCCATATATCAGATTTTAATATGACGTATGAAAGTGGCCTCAGTGGGAGCGAGAGGGAGAACCCACCGCTTGCCCGTCATGCATGGAGACAAACAGCCTCGATTGCAGTTGTGAACATTCAGCAAGCAGTGATGCTCTCCATGAGTCATCCTGTTAGTGGCAGCACCTTTGACAGACAGATGTACGACACAGCATTGCATGCACAGGGAGCCGTTAAACAGCTGCCCTTTACACCACATTAACGTCACCAAAAGGCACAAATAGTGTCACCAGACTGTCATGAGCCTGAGAATGGCAGGAGTTTATCATCAGTGACGAGTGGAGAATCCATGTGTGGAGAAAATGTGTGGGATGCTATTAGACATGTTATCAATACTCTATTCAAGCTGTAGTGGATGGATTATCCGAGGACACCATTAGAAACCTCTACAACTCCATTCCTCAATGTCTGTGTTGTATTTCTACCCAACATCATGCTGGCTTACTACTTCTGTAGCGCCTTCAGAACAGAAACCAGAGGAGTGGCCAAGCCCACCCCTGCTACAGACCCTCACCATGCTTTACTTATGTAACTTTTTTGTGGAACCATTTCTGCATCAAGGGTTTCCCCAGAGATGCAAGTCAAATAAGTAATTCTCTACCAAAACAGATATTGACAATACAATCAACAGCCGATCAATCACCAACACAGATCCAGAAGAAGTAATCATAGTTGTGCCAATATAGAAATCCTCTCTACATTCAGTATGAGGGTGGATTCCCCCCCATCAGTTAGAGGTCAGAGGTTAGTTAATATGAGAATGAAGGTTAATCTCTATGTTTGAAATGTTTCTTGTCTAAATGGGTGTGTTTTATTGCCAGCATTCAATAGAAACAGATATGACAAAGTTG
Organism: Acestrorhynchus altus; assembly: GCA_034509495.1. NCBI lineage: Eukaryota > Metazoa > Chordata > Actinopteri > Characiformes > Acestrorhynchidae > Acestrorhynchus > Acestrorhynchus altus. The sequence goes on from CM067508.1 coordinate 27,115,499, forward strand.
ATCTAATTTAGTGAACAATATGAAGTCACAAGCTATTAGCAGTTGAACTGTCAAACTATTTAAAACAAATATGTATATATATATATATATATATATATATATATATATATATATATAGAACAAACTAATGTGAACGATTTTTTTTTCCAGAATATGACACAGACTGACCAACACTATTAAGCCAAATCAGCAAAACTTGAAAATGCATTTTACTTTCAAATTCTGTGTTTGCAATTTTGGGGCTCCTTAAAATATATATATACATTTTTAAAGAAGTTTCAATTTTCAATGCTGATTTGCTTAATAATTTGGTCAGTCTGTGTCCTATTCTTGAAAAATTCCACGATAGTTATTCTGAAATTCAGATTAGTCTTGTAATCTGTAAATACAAAGTAAATAAATAAAGTATTACCAAACAAAATGGCTTTGAAATTCTATACCATGATGTTAAGGTTGCTATGGTTTGTTTTAAGTTTTCAGGGAAAATGAAGAGGAACATTTGAGAATAAGTTTGAGAATAAAAGTATAAATAATATTATTGTGTTAATTGCTTATTTTTTTTAGATTGTGCCATTTAAAAATGCACAAGAAAACCCTCAGTCTTTTATTATTTGTTGTTGAGGAATACATAAACAAAACTTATCATGCAGGTCTTGTTGATGTAATTCTACGGCACTACGCTCCCTGTGTAGGTAAGTGGTGGAGTGACCAACACTACTAGATCACAGTGACCTGCCCCTTATTAAAAAATTAGGCATCAGTTTCTGTGCCACCCCTTTGTGAACAACAGCCTCAGTTTGGCCACCCTATGACCTTTTTCTGGCTCCACAACTGTGTGTTATAAATGTACTTGCCTGAGTAAACATTTTAATCATTTATTTATTTTGTTGTTCCTGGTAAGCTTTGTCTTCCTTCCCCAACAGCACTGCGATCCACTACTTCTTTCTAGGTGCAGATATTTCTTTTGACAATAAAGTCTACTAATTAGACAATGAAACTGAAACACCTGTCATTTTTGAATATTGGGCAGTTTCACTGGCTAAGTGGAGCAGCCTGGTGGCCAATCTTCATTAATTGCTCATTACTGTTAAGAGCAGAATGTGAAGGTTCAATTAGGCAGGTAAGAGCACAGTTTTGCTCAAAATATTGCAATGAACACAACATTATGGGTGACATACCAGAGTTCAAAAGAGGACACATTGTTGGTGCACGTCTTGCTGGCGCATCTGTGACCAAGACAGCAAGTCTTTGTGATGTATCAAAAGCCACGGTATCCAGTGTAATATTAGCACCACCAAGAAGGACCAACCACATCCAACAGGATTAACTGTGGATGCAAGAGGAAGCTGTCTGACAGGGATGTTCAGGTGCTAACACAGATTGTATCCAAAAAATGTCATTCCCAAGACGAATTGACGCTGTATTGGCCGCAAAAGGAGGCCCTAGTACACCATACTAATAAATTATTGTGGTCTAAAACCAGGTGTTTCAGTTTCATTGTCCAACCCCTGTAATTGGTAACACTTTGTCACAGCTGACAGATGCTCATTGTAGTCAGCTAAGAGTCTTTCTGTTCTTGCTCTAGGTATATTAAACATCAACAACAAAATATGAAAAAAAAACATGATAGAAAAGCTTAGAATAAAATGAAGTTAAAGTGTGTGATGAATTGTCAGCAAGTAACCAATCTCAAAAAATATCTAAAATTCACTTGTTTCCAGTTTAAATGCCAAAGGAACCTTCCAGTGCATGTTTTTGCTGCTTTGCCCACATGTATTTGATGAATTTGCATGCAGACTCTGACTGATCAGTGAGTGGGGGTGGGGCATAATGGCATCCCTGATCCAGATATTGTGTTACAGAGGAAAATGAAAAAGGAGGGTCTATTTGCTCTTTCTTTGCTCATAGAGTATTCAAATTTCAGAATAAAAGTGAGAATAATGATTGATACATAAATAACAAAAATAATAAAGAACATTTGTTGTTGTTGTTTGTTTTAGGGTTGCTGTTTTTGAAGACCTTATAAATATTTTTATTAATCTAATTACTTCAAACAACTCAGCTTTCAGCACAAAAACACTCTGGATAATCAATTTCCATCAGGACTTCTGATATATTAATACATTTATTTTAGTTTTTGTTGTTGTTTTTGTTATTGTTTGTTTTGTTTTTTTTGTTGTTGTTGGGTTTTTGTCTTTATTAACAAACAAACACCAGAAAAAATGTAGGCTAAAGTAAACGTTTGATACAAAACATGGTCAAATTCATAAACACATTGAAATTCTCTTCATTTTTACATCTTAATTGAGAACAGTGTATCTGGTATTTGTGACTGTCTACTTAATACTTTCATTATGTTTTGGTGAATAAAAATATGTGAAGCTACAAAACATCACACAAAATTGGCCTCTAAAGGCTGATGGGCATAAAACAAAGAAAGAGGTCAATTGACAGACAGATAAAAGAATGAATGGATGGATAAACAGATGAGATGGACAAACAGAGGGATGGACAAACAACCATCAGAGAGATAGACAGGTTAGTCCACTTGTTGTTTTTGTTTGTGCTGGTTAATTTACCATAATCAGCTTTTTCTTGGTAAATGGAAAGCCATTCTACTTCTCTATGTGTAGTTCAATAAAAAGTGCCCATATTGGTCCACATTTGTAATCATTTATTGTTCTTGGTAACCTTTATCTTCCCAATAAGACTGCAATCCCACACTAGTGCAGCTATTTTTTGATGATGAGTGTAATCATTATGATGTGCACAAGTTTGGACACTCTGCTAAATAACTACTTGGAAGCACTCTTTTTGACAAATAATGTCTGAGGTGAGCTTGGAGTCTTCTCAAGGAATTTTCACCACTTCTCCTTGAAAATCTCTTCTACTTATTACTTCTGTGTAATTCTTGGGCCCAACACAGGATGTTTGAGATATGCCCTCACATTTTCAGTGTTTCTCAAGTCAGCAAACAGAGAGGATCATTCCACAAGCTTGAGTTTGAGGTTCTGTTGATAGTGGAATTATGTTTAGATTGTTGTTCTGCCAGTTTCCTGACTGAATATGTCACATACTAGTGCACCTCACAATTACATTTGAGATTCTGCATTTCCTGATTTTCATGAGCCATAAACATTCAAGACAATGGTTCTATATAGAACCATTAACACTTTAAGAAGCATTTGCTTAATTACAGGGTTCTTTGCATCTGGTAAGAGTTCTTCAGATTGTTGGAAAGTGTGTTTTACAGGTTTCTATATAGAACAGTTTGGAAAAAGGTTTTCTATATGGCACCATAAAGAGTTCTTCTACTATTACAAGCTTGAAATTTTAACAATAAGAACCATTTCTCATTCCATATACCCTTAAAATAAGGGTTCTTTAAGGGTTCATTGGTAACCATGAACACTTCAATAACTTTTTGCATGATTAAAAGGTTTTTTGCCTCATCAAAAGGTTTTTCTGATTGATGAGGAATGTAATATACAGGGGTTCTTTATAGACTCTTTTGGACAAGGGTGCTATATAGCATCAAAAGGTGTTCTTCTATTATTTCAAGTTTGACATTGTAACAATAATGGAACCCTTCTGGTGCCATTTACAACCCTTTTCAAAAAGCGTCTATATAGAGCCCTCTACAGCATATTCTCCAACAGCCTGAAGAACCATTTGAAGATGCTGTGTGTTCATGGTTCCATATAGAATCATGGATATTGAACAACCCTTATTTTAAGTGTTTAAACAATACTGATTAAAAAGAACAGTGCAACACCGCTGCCCCAACATCATTCAATTACTATTTTATTTTTCAAGAATTTCCTCATTTTTTAAACACTCCGGTTTCAGAGAGAGGTGAGATTTTTGCACTCAGGGTGGCCAGCAAGCTTAACGGGCAGATGGCCAGATTGTTCCAAAAGTTTCCGGGCCAGAGGAGAAAACATGCCACTGTGAATCAGGAGGAGGTTGGGCCGATAACCTCTATCCCAGAATAGCCCCTCTCTCACTCCAGTAGTCCAACTCTTTGTCTAGGAGCGTCCCTTTAAATCCCTTCCAGTCCACTTGTCTTGTCCCCTACATGAGTGCTCCAGAGTATGTCTGCGGAGGGGCTATCAGCAGAGGTCAGTCTTTACACCATCCTGGACTGAGCACCCAGTCTTACAAAGCTCCTGCCATCCCAACAACATGGCTTGAACCTAAAAAATGTCTCATGCATCAACATCAGTTCAGTTTACTTTTTAACAAGGCACTTTGTAAAGTATAAGTATTAAAGAGCTGGAAAATGAAATGTCCTTATTTTTGGTAGTAGCTATGATACCATCTAAGCTGAATAAATACAATACAAGGCAGCTGAGTACATACACTCACTGTCAGAAAAAGGAATCAACTGAAAAGCTACAACGTAGAAGAGTTCAAAATCAATTCATGCAGCTGGAAGGGCTTGAGAGGGCTGTCACAGGTGTATTGCATAGATGACCATAACACATTGTTGGTGGCAGTGGACAGAAGACGCCCTGCACCGGTGACAGCAGGGATCTGGGAGACCAACAAAGACCATGGAGAGAGAGAACCAATGGATTTTCCAACCTTAACGGGGTGATCCAGCGGCTAGGAATGTGAACACTGAGCAAGCAGTGCTGTCTTCCATGACTCATCCTGTAAGTGCCAGCACCATTGGTAGACAGCTGTGTGACACAGGCCAACATGCATGCAGATCACTATGACATCACATCATTATCACTAAAGACTGCAATGGGATTGTGCCGGAATGTCATGGAGTCACTCAGAATGGCAGTGGGTCATCTTCAATGATGATTTCCACTTTTGTCTTGGTGGAGATGGCCAACAATCTGTGGTCAGCACCGAGATGAACGATTTGTTTTCATATGTCACTATATCTAGAACATCAGATGCCAGGTGTCATGCTGTGGGGTGCAATTTCATTGATTCTACAAGTGGAATGGGATGGACAGCATTAGGAACTTCTACAGCTCCATGCTGAGATTTCTGGCATGTTATACTCCATACTGAAAGACAATACTTCTGTAGCTGGAGCTGAATAAATTTTGCCCATATCAGTAAAATCTTCATTCCCAATAGAGTTGTAATCTGACGCTTCCTTCTGGGTAAATTTACACATTTCTAGACATAATTTTATTGCTTAATTTTTAAAAATATGAACCAATTAATGTATAAAAATATGTTTATTAAGGCATTTCAGTTCTTTTTTGGTTATTTATGCAGAGTTTGTTTTCAGTCACATAGGCAGTGAGTGTTTTTCTCAGCAGCCATCATTATGGGAATATTTTTAACAAGCTAATATAAAAATGTCATTGACCAAACACTAAGAAGGCCGAGAAAATCCCACCAAAACCCATAAAAATGTCAAGTATATGGAAAGCTGGAGATGCTGTGAAACGATGTGAAATGGTCATATGAAATGAATTATCAAGACAGAAATGACATAAACATGTAGAAAATGGACTTCTTAAAAAGAAACAATATGTTCCATTTTTACCATAAATAGCAGCTTCAAAATTCTGTTGATGCTCCACTGACTCTAACAGGGACAATGGCATCTTCTATTGTCACTCCAGACTGGACCTACTGCATTATAATCTACATAATCTAAGTCCATATTACTCTACCACCTCAGTCCCAATTCCTTTACTTCAAATGCCAGTTCTGCATCTCTCAGTTTGTCCAGAAATGCATTTGTAAAACGTATACTTTGGAGAAATGCTGTTTGCTACTTTACTGTGAATTATGGAGAACTACACTGTCTTACAGTAGTTGGGAGCCTATGAGCAAAAAAAAACAGTTCTTGCACAATGTTGCTTTAATATCTGCTGTTTTAAGCCTTTATTTAATAGACTTTATTTTACTTGGAGTCAAATTTTTGTCTCATTTTCCAAAGAAAGTTGTGGTTCATTTTATTATTATTGCCGGTAAAATGTGTTTCATGAAAGCTGAAAAACTCACCAGGACACTTTATGGTTTGATGCTTTGATGTTCACAAGATATATAGCGTGATTTTCGTATTGTGTGTGTGTGACCTCAGGGATGACTGATAATATGATACAAGCCTCCTCAGTGTGCCAGACATTGTTATTAGTTTCCAATAACACCACCCACCTGACGTATAATACAGACTAATCCCATCGCTGGATATGATGTGTCAGTTTTGATATGTTTGTCAATCTGGCAAGTAAGGGTGTTTGTCGGTTTTGCTATTTGCATGGTTGTGGTCTTCTTATAAGCTTGTTTTAGGTGCATATTTTCTGGAGTTGACAAGCAGCGTTGCTCTTTTGGCATGGACACTTCAGTGTCTCACGAAAAGAGGAGTGTAGCTTTGCCAAGATTGACACATTGTTTTCAAATCTGCTTCAATATTTGAATTCCCGTGTCTTGAGAAGAGGGAAGACATCCAAGTTTTAATAGGATCCAGAAGAGAGAAGTACAGTAGAGGTTGCACCCTCTCTGTTCCTTGGTGCACGTTCACCATAGTTTCCACATCATCAAGCTCAGGTGACTCAGCCTCCTCACAGATAAACACATTCAAGGCCTACAGAGAGCATTCAAGGCCTATGCATATCTGTGGGATCTGTTATGGGGGTCTGTTTCTAATATTGGTGACAAATAGGTGGTTTATGTGGACAAATTAGGACATGATGCTGCTGATGTCCAAAGTCATTCTGACATCCTGTCATAAAAACTGGATGATAAATTGTTGAGATGGCTCCATTGTTCACAAAATATGCCCAGCCAGGAAATCCATATGGACCCCTTGTGGGTTTTAACTGGGTAGCATGGGTTTAATGTGCACATGGGCTTCTCCTTGACCTTTTGACAAGTAGTTGGTCTAGTTGAGTTACAGAAACAGTTGGGACACAGAAACAGTTATCGTCTATTACCTACAAATTTAACTTGTCAAAGGGATGTTTAAATTAAAGGAGACTTGAAATCCAATCATTCCTTACAAAGAGATTCCAACTGGCAGTCCATGATTTGGCTACATGAATGCTACTGTTTCACTCCCCTTCAATCTATAAAAATGAACCCTACCCACCCCTCGCAAAACTCAATGTCACTGGTGGATTGACAATAGTGCAACAGTATCTTGTGGGCATTGTCCTGGGTGTAAGGATGAAGGACTAGAGGATGATAAACCCAAACTGCAAAAAATAGATGAACTTCTGTCTGTGGCTACATCTACAAGGTGGAGCAACTATGTAGGAATGGACAGTGAGTGGACACAGTGTTTATACACTCCAGCAACACTGCTGTGTCTGATCCACTCTTAACTGCGTAACGCAGACTAACCCACTTTGTCACTTGAGTGCTGAGAATGACCCACCTCCCACATAATAACTGCTCTGTGGTGGTCCTGTGGGGTCCTGATCTTTGAAGATCAGGGTAAAAGGAGGATAACAATGTGAAAAAGATAGACAGTCTGTAATGATAGAACTACAGGGTGCTCCTGTATGGTAAGAGGGGCAGAAAAATGGACAGTAGAAACAAGGAGGTGGTCATAATGGTATGATTGGTTTTGTTCTGTATTTATCTTTCATTTGGTGTCCGCTTCTTGTAAACCTTTACTGATAATGGAATTTGCTTTCATTAAAAAGTTTGAACAACTGGGCCATGAGAAGTAACCAAACCATCATTCCTGACAAGGTCTTGCCCTCCTCCCCGTATCCTCCCTCCACCCATCTGACCTCTTTTACTAGTGACCAGCCACTCCAGTGAATTCAGATGTCTTTATTGGCATGACAAATATACATTCGTGTTGTTAAAGCATAAATGCAAATGAGACGTTAACCATAAACAAAAAGACAACAAAGCCCTCTGTGACCTCTTCTTCATCCCCTGTGCTGGTCCACTGCTGGACCTCCCGGCCTCATTCTCTCTCAGAGCTGTTTATTTTCGGGCAGTGTGGCCTGGGATAATTGGAGCCAGATAAGCAGAAGTGGAGAGAAACAAGGGATGTTTGTGAACAGGGCAGGGAGTCACGCTAGGGGGACTCTAAGCAGCCGACTGGACCCCTCCTCCCTTCCTACCTCTCGCTCAACAACCCAAAGGCATGACTGAACTCTGAATGCCGGAGTACGGTCCAAGAACATTTTTTTTTTCTTCCATTCTCCTGTTCCCATACATGCCTGTGCTCTTCTCTCTCTCTCTCTCTCTCTCTCTCTCTCTCTCTCTCTCATAATCCCTCAACTCCTTTGAGACAAGCTGCTCATTCTCTTTTCTCTTTTCAGACCATGTGCACCTGCACCCTCCTACATCCGACATGCTGATGTTACACAGGATTCCTAAAGGGTTCCTCTGATTCTAGGAAAACGCGTTAACTGCTACCAGACCTTTACATTATGCTGAGGTTTTAAAACAGACAAAATGGTTCTCTAAGTAACCATCCATTGAAAAGTTCTTTATGGAACCCAAAGTGGTTATTCTATGGCACCAATCCAGAGACCCTTTTTGGCATCTTCATTTTAAAGATATGTATATTCATCTAATCTAATGCATCAAAAATAATGAAATGCAGCTTTGTGTTCTCCTCACAAAATGATATTTACCATGCAAAGAAAACAACACATACACACAGAAGCTAAAGTGGATGCAGAGTATAAATCTGTGCTACAGATCCAAGAGTCTGAAGGGGGCTTTATGGCATTGTACGGGGGGTGAGGCTGGCTTACAGATTGCCCTCCAGGACAACAGTTTTTAGGTCAGCTGGGGAGTTAATGGTGAACACTTTGTGAGATGAGCTTCTCCTCTCCAACAGAGTAGCCACAGCCTCCCCTAAATCCACATGATTTAGGTATCCAGGAGCCATACGCTCTGGAGAAGCCACACCCGTGTTGATCTTCACCTGTGGGAGTCAGTACATAACAGTAGTTTCAGAAGGACACTTTGAGGGGGCACTGAAAGAAAGCTTATGGATTTGGCTTTGAGACACTAAAGCAGACCTGGTTGAGTTTGCAGGGCACCTCTGGGTACTCCTCTCTCAGAACCTGGCAAAATGCCAGTGTGCTGGCTGCACCCACAGTCAAGAAGCCCGTGCCTGGCATCAGCAGTTTCTCTCCAGCGCCACCTGCAGGACAAACAGTTTGGCCCATTATGCACCACAGTTCAATTTGGTCTATTACACCCTTGCTCCATAACAAGGTTTTCCCAGTCTTGGTACCCCACCTTGTTACCCTTGACCTACATATTTTGGTCTTCCAGGCTTTGACACATCTGACCCAATCAATCCACTCATTAACCGTGTCATACTGAAGAACATATGCAGTAAAGGACAGAGGTACAACAGAAATATGTATCTGAAAGCTGTAAATATAACAACTACGGAACCTCTAAATGTTAACGTATATCCAATGACATGTATCTTATATGACCCACCTGTGATAAATGTGTAGGTGCAGTTGGGGTCATCTCTCACAAGGGGGAAGAAAGCCTTCCAGGACACAAAAGTGCTGAACAGAAGCGTCTCAATAACCTGGTTAATGAGCAGAAACATGCACACAGTGAGGGTGAATGCACACAGTGGAACTGATGTGGAGTTTCACAAAGCTAGATTGAAAGGCCTGCCATAAAGGAAATAAGCTTTGCCCAAGGATTCTTAATGGTGTGCTTATGCAGGAAAACAGTAACCCCAGTCTGACTCATGGAGAGCAGTAATGTTGCCCCTACTTTATTTCATAAAAATTAAACTATACGTTCATAAAACAACTTTACCCTTTTATTAACATGCAGTTACTGCCTTTGCACAGACAGTTAGAAATGGAATTGTTTTGAATTATTTTTGTCATTTCTAGAAGGAAAGGTATTCAAACATTTTAGAGAGGTCAGCATGTTGAATGATCACCACTCCACCTCATCCCCAGTTCCCCATCTCATCCACGAGTATTGGATGGAGCACCATCATTCCACAGAACACAGTTCTACCGCTCCAGAACTCAATGCTTGGGGGCTTAATTCCCTTCTAGCCTACACCTGGTATTAGGCATGGTGCCAACTGGTTCAGTGTTTATCTGCTCTAGAGTCTTGTTCTATTGGCAGTACTTCTCTACATGGAATAGACAAGCTGTCCGTGTGCAATTGCACATCTGTTTCAGCAATGAGTGCAAATTAAAGTAGCGTGTTCACAAACATTTGGACATATTTTTTCCTCAGTTCTGTTTTATTTAAAAGTAAAACAGAATATGTTATTTGACCACATCTACCCAGACTGTATAGTCCATGTCCTTCTAAAACTTCAAATCTCCAAAACTGCAACTTTACTGGAGAAGGTAATAACTTAACTTTCAATGGAAGTAGGGGTAAAAAAAAATGGAACTGACAGCTTTACAGCACAAATAGACAACATTTAAATGTGACAGCCGCTCACCCAGTGGAGCTCTTTGACAGACTGAGTGTGTGGTGGTCCTCCCTGCCACCAGCTGAAGCCCAGTGAGGACACCACATCTGTAACCTTGCCCACAGAGCGCAGCAAGGCCTGCTTTGCCTCTTCTGCTCCTTCCTCTGAGCCTGTGGGGACACACACACACACACACACACACACACACACACACACTATCCTGAAACAGATTCACTTCTTACAACACAAGTGCGACAGGACAGGGTCAGTAAAGAAAGGGACTTACCGACGTTCCCCACCAGAGTGGTCAGGTTGCCCTTGGTGGTGGGTGAAACAAATGCCTTGAGCTTCTCTAACTTGCTGCTGTCTCTGGAGATCACAGCAACTTTAAACCCTTCAGTAGAAAAACTGGGGTTAATATCAAGTGTTAGAAAAGTATTAACACTATATGACAAACGTGCCTATCAGAGAATATGTCATTTCTATCCCTAACATCACTAATATCACCCAAAACCATTTTGGAGCTGTAATACTGCAGATCATGTACATTTAAATCTATATAAAGTTCTTTGTGTATTCTATTATATACTTTGTATACACCCATCTCTGCACATTTTAGTGGATGCCCTGCTTTAACATACCCCTTGCAATTCTGAGAGGGCTTATTAATGACTTGATTAGTTGAATCAGGTGTGTTGGGAGCAGGTAAGCACCCCCCCACCCACACCCCCCCACCCCCACCCCCGTCCGCCCCCAAAGTGTCAGTTCATTATAGCCTCCTCTATTTGTCTCACTCTCTAATCAGCCAGCTATTTGAACTCTTTGACCCCACCAGTAGCAGTATCCTTCTCTCTGCATCAATAGGAGTGAAATGAAAAATTAAATCTCAGAAATAAAACTCTGACACCTTACCTCTGTCCAATAGTGCCTTCACCAGGCCTGAGCCCACTGTTCCTGCCCCTCCAAGAGCAAGAACCACCCTGTCCCCGTTGGCCATCACAGCACGTCCAATCCTCTAACACAACACAACAGCTTGGTGAGTTTTTGGATGTGATATAGAGTTCATCCTGAGCTGATGGAGACCTTTAAACTGGTCGCAGGCAGCACAGGTCCGCCCTTCTGTCACTGTCACTGTAGCCACGCCCATTACAGAGGGCTGGAACTGCTTGTCATTTACATGTTCACCCCTCCACATCAAAGATGGGCATTTCAGGCCCAAACACAGAAAGATAAGCAGCCTTCACTAAAAAAGCATAAGAAACACTTCTAATGCAGTGCTGAAACCTGTGTTCGGTCCTTAGACCTGCTACCCATTATAATTCACTTCATGCATAAGACCTCTAATAAATAAAGGAAAACCGTTATGATCTTTGGGGCATTAGAAGCACGGGGAAGTCTATTCTGTGCTTTGGCGCACTCTTGTGGAACACTACAGTGTACAACCCATAAATGAGAGGGGATATGAGTAAATCAATTATAAGAATGTCACCTTAATATAAGATTAAGGATATAGTTCTAGGTTTATATATGTGTAATAATATATATATCACATTTACACATTTTAAACCTACATACAATTAAAATGAAATATTTTTCAAATGTTTTAAAGAAATAAATGAGGTAAATTTGGTTGAAGTGGATAAAGACTGAGAAAGTTTAGTTACATTTTCATATCTAAAAGTGAAAAGTCCATTTACTGTCTTATATATTGTAATAGCTTGTGTGCAAATGCACTATTCAATTGACAAACTCAATTCACAGAATAACCAATTAAAATAACTAATAGGGTGAACTTTGGAAACATCAGTCTGCTCCTCAAAGCTTCGTATGTGGAAGAAAGGTGTGCAGTTCAGTAAGAGATTGTATTGCTTTTTCTAAAGAAATTAATTTAATATTGTCATCTCAGAAATCTGCCTGGAAAGCTATCAGCCTTCCACAGCTTCTATCCTGTCTTTTCTTTCCTGCTTGCCACTGCAGTAACTGGTACATGGCACTGTCACATGAACATGCTGTGAAATGCTGCCTGAGAAGCCAGCTGGCTCATTTTCAAGGAAGTCTTCTGAGAGAGCAGTGCCATAAAAATATCTAAAACTGAACTGCAAAGTTCATCCACATATAAAGTTCTGAAGAGCAAGTACACATTTCTAAAGCTCTGCTTACTGGTTATTTTAATTGTTTATTCTCTGACCCAGTTGTGTTTTTTCTGCCTCAGAGGCAGAGCTGCCTTCAGAACTGTTTTAAGCAGGGAGTTTGCACATAAGCAGGGTAACACTCTATAATGTTGTATATTGTAAGTCTCAACTTTGAATGAAAGTAATATAAAAAAGAGCTTATTCTACTCTATTTCGAGCATTTCTATTGGTGAATAGATCCAGATGTATTTACACAGTGCGCAGAGCAGCTACACAGATTAAACCATGGAAATTGTCAAAAATGGAGGTACGTGGTTTCCACTGAAGCAGCGATATGTTAGTATTAGAACATTTTAACAGACAAATTCATAAACGGGAATTTTTATAACACATTCAGAATAGGCAACACATTTTCATACAGTACAGAAAATCCATGTTTAATACTGAAATACTGGCAATATTTCTAAATTTCATACAAATATAACTACATATAAAAACAGGCCGTTACTGACTGAATCTGAATGAAACTGTTTGACTCTGTTTAGTATTAATAGTAGTAATAGCAGTTTTTTGATTGTTTTGTATCTTAATATTTAATGGATATTGTCCTAATTCCACTCTGCATACGTTTTTGGATGCACTTTGCTCTCTGGTGTTGACCAGAGGAGGATGGGTTCCTGTCTTGAGCCTTGGTTCCTCTCAAGGTTTCTTCCTCCTAGCCTGAGGGAATTTTTCCTTGCCACAGTTTACCCACTGGCTGCTCATTTGAGGCTTGGACCCAGATTTCTGTAAAGCTGCTTTGT
>CM067508.1:27131296-27268796 GCA_034509495.1 Acestrorhynchus altus
CACTTGGCCTGGACCTCCTGTCAGTGATGGAAGCGTCCCTCCAGGCGTTGCCCCACACATCACAGCAGACTGGTCTCGAAAGACTTGCTAAGGCGTTTGAAGTGCTTGAGCTGGCAGCTCTAAACCTCTATGTGTGTCCCTGGAGGAAGGAGTACAGAGTGGTGAAGGTTAGTCTGTGTTCTGTGGCTTCATTTGAGGAAGTAAAAATTTCTCTCTGTCTGTTCCCCCCCCATCTGTTTATCTCTTTGTCACTCTCTCTGCCCGTCTCTCTATCTCTCTCACTCTCTCTCTATCTTGGAATGCCCAACATTTCAGCACTGCCATTCTTCTCTCTCCTTTCACCAAGTGAATGGAGGAAATTCCAAGGAATTCCCAATTTACTGAAATCAATTGGGAGGAAACAAGGGGAACTAGACATTACTCCCAAGGGGCTGGGAGTGACTACAAGAGGAGGGATATCTATTTTACAGCCAGTCCAAATATCCTCTCTTTCCCTTCACCAATCAATTGGAGCAAATTCCAAGGACTTCCCAATAATTTGATTGGATAACAAGATGAGGGGAATTAGACATTACTCCCTAGTGGCCTTTTTGCCCTGTTTGATAATTTGTGCCCTTACTCCATCTGTTTGTTATTCCAATAATGGATACATGCAGTGCCATATTATCATCATGCCTTACTGTGACAAATGTTCTGTTAAATATTTCGGTTCTATTTAAATATGCACATAGACCATAAAACATACATAAAGTCTTATTTCTTTTCTTCAGATGTTTTCAGGTATGTTCACCCACTATGTCAAACCTGCTCTGACATCCCAGCAAGCTGAAGAGCTGTTCAGATTGCTAGGATACCAACCTACAGGCAGCAGTGAAGCAGAGGAGCTGAGGCTTGGTTCTAAACCAGTTCATGCTGACTCTCTTCTCCAACTTGCTTGTGCTTTCTTTACTGCTCGTGTGGAGTGTCGGATGCTACTCAATACTGAGGCTCCTTTCGGTAGCCATGTGGAGTGGGAACTTCAGCTCATCCGGGAAAGGAAGCTTGGCCACAGCCTTCAAGTAGCACAGGAGAATGCAATGAGAAAGCTGGAGTCTGCTCCTCAGAGCTTAGAGCATGATATGACCCCAGATATCGATTTATACACAGATGATCATCAGGACGCTGGGGAGTGGGCAAAGACTGGTCACATGGCTGCACCACCAAACAGTTGTTACACTCCACCTAAAGAGACTCAGTTGTCACCCAGGGTTACTACTCAGTCAAAGAAGGAGAATAATGAAAACGCTGGTAAGGCTGTCTGTATCTCAACAATGACATACCAGATTAGTCCAAAGCCACATGTCTTGTCTCTTCAGAAGAGTCCAAAGCCATTGGAAAATGAGAATGACAGTGAAAAGCAAGTTACACTGATAGACGGTGCCCAGATGATAGCTTCAGAAGGGAAATCACAGGTGTGCAGTTGCTTTGAGTTTTATGACCAGTATGCTTATTATTGTATCCCGTGTTCAGAAATGCATAACTTGAAATGTCCTTGCATTAGAATATGCCAAGAACAAGGCCATAATTTAAGGCAGACAAAGCCACACAGAAAGGATGTGCCCTCACAAGGCTGGGAAAAAAACAAAAAAGATAGTCTGAAGAAGCATAGCTGTATGGACAAGTCCACCTCTGATGTGTTCTGTGTGTGTTATACCTGCCATAATATCCATGATTTCTTGTGTAAGGACTTTGAAAACTGCCAGCGTCTGTTGCATACCCTGCAAATTACTGGAAAATTACAGCCACCTCAAGGGGAATGGGTTGGGACTGCATCACTATGGAGACACACATGTCTTAGGGCAGAAGCCCCACCTCACTTAGTGTGCCATACCTGTGAGAAAGCCCATGACTGCTTGTGTGAGGAAGGACAGAAGTGCCTGACATCTGCTCATGTGGTGAAATACGTAGTTAAAGAAGAAGCACACGCACCTTCTGAGCCCATAACTTTTCACAAGTGCTGTACATCATCGCAGCCTACCTTTGTTTGCCTTACTTGCAGAGCCTTCCACGACATTACCTGTGAGATGCAGGCCTGTGGAAAACATGAAATTCAGAGGCTAAAGTCTGTTTGCTCAGTATGCTCAATGTCTAATGTTTACTACCTTTGCAAGTACTGCTGTGCCCAGTATTGCAAAAACTGTTGGTTTGCAAACCCCATGGATTGCAGGTGTGGCATGCCATTTGATAACTCTTCCTCAGTTTAAAAGTTACAGTTGCACTTTGTGTCTTGTCCCAGTCGCATAAAACTCCAGCTTTACATGAGAAACCTTAATTTCATTGGACGTCAGTGTAAAAGTGCTTTATTCCAAGTCAGTTTAAAGGATTTTTATTTGTCCATTCATCATGAATTTGACACAATGTAAAGAACTGCCAGATTCACACTATATACATTATAGTGAAATGCAACAAAAGCAGAGACACAAGATGTTGCTTGATCAACAGTGTTTAAACACACCTTTTAATTTGAAAAGTATATATTTTTTCTCTTGCTACTGCCAAATCATTTATCGAAATTCACTACAAAGAAAATTGTTTGATTGTGTTCTAATAGTTGTGAGTGAGAAGACCTTAGATGGCTGACACAGTCAAGAGTATGTTTTTTAAAAGCACCAAATGCACATATGATTGTCACAGATTCCAAGATTATTTTTTAAGCATGCTTTTTGAAAATCTTTTTATTTTTCCAATAAAAAGTGAGGTTTCACTGATCTTTGGTTAATGGACAAATAAAATATTGAGAAGGGTATTTCTGCAGCCCAACAGCACAGCACTTCCAGCCCCCCAGTGTCATTACTGGACTCACCTTTCCATACAAGTGTGCCTGTGTGGTTCATTGCAGAATTGCAACTACAGTTTCCTGCCCTTCTGAGATGATTTTAAGGACATTACCAAAGTACAAAATGTGGTGGTGATTTTTTTTTTAGAAGGGGGAACTTGTGCAGGTGCATGTGTTTTGTTTTTTTTTTTGTTTTTGTTTTTTTGACAGATATCATGTTGTGTAATGGGCTTTGTAGCCTATTAGTTAGCTACAATTTTGGTCTATTTTACTGATGTTTTGAACCCATAGGTTTTTCTAGTGTCATTTACTAAAGTAATAAAAACACTCCACTGGTTATAGCTGACTAATAATGGACATGCTAAATTGATATGCTTGTCATGTCTGTGGCTGCCAATTACAAATTACAGTGTAGAGAAGAAAATATTTTTTTTTTCTTCTGGCTACATTCCAGGCAGGTAGCCTTTGAACCCCAACACACCTGTTATCAATAGAAACGGAGTGTTTTAAGATACACCAGTTTAAAAGTTCATCCATTATGAGTTTTTAACTAAACACATGACATGACAGTCCATGACAGTTTTACATCACCGTTTGTGTAGCAGTGTTTACAGAGAAGATATTAATACCAAAACAGTCTAAATCTCAGCGTCCCAAAACTAGCCAATATTTACATTAAAAGGGACCCACTCACTGTTTAAAGAGAAGCAACATGTTTTACATGTTTAGTACTATTACAGAATATTCTGCAGTGTACTTTTTTCAGCAGTGTCTGGAATATTGAAACTGTAACAACTCCAGAATGTTTTGTCTATGATTTCTGCTTGTATACGGCTTTTTGTACAGTTTTCAGCAACATTTCTGTGTGTTTTTGTTACTTCCACAGGAATAAATGGGATGCAAAAGCTTTCTTCTGTCGTAATGATACAAATACACTAGTAACACCCAACTAACCACGTAGGGTACCACAATACTACCCTAGGGACCATCTGAAGTACAATAGAACAACCCAAAAACTCCTTAGCTTGCCTGCAACTCTCACTAGGAAACACCTTAGCAGCAACCTGTAATTCCACAGAAAGCACCTGACATACCTTAGCATCTGCCTAGAAACACTCACTTAGCAACACCCTAGCGACCACCTGAAATACTGTAGCAGTAATATTAAAATTCATCTCGCAGTCTGAATATCTTTCATACCATATCGCAGTGTGCAACAAAATACCAAAAAGAATGATTTTAAATATACTGTGAAATAAAATATTGCTTAAAATACATTGAAGCAATGTTTATAAACTTGCTTATAAAAATGATCAAATAAGAAAATACTGTCATATACTCAAACATGTGTCTTAAAAAAATACAGTGGCATGTAATTTTTCCCTGTCACTGTAGCCTTTGGCTTGCAAAGATGCTGGATTCCGGATGTTTCTAAAACACAGTATTGATCAGATTTTAAGCTTGAGCACAACATTGAAGCCTACTTTCACATTACAAGCTTCTCTGAATTCTACTTGGCCATCTAAAAAAATGTAATATTAATAAACTCATTTGTGACCAGTTTCATTCAAAACTGCAAAGCTTAATTTTATTCATTACATGTAAAGTGGCATTTCAAGCCTTACTTGATTTACTGCTGATCAGTATGACATTAAAATCAGAAATCCAGAATCTCAAAATATTAGAAAACTTTCATTCAAATATGAATAGATTACTAATCATAGTGTCAACTTTAAAACAAAAAGCTTGAAATTCATCACCTTAAATGTAATAAATATAAAATATATGACAATTTGTATTAAGTTATCAAAAACCTTTTTTACAGTTTTATTTTTTGAGCTGCACTAATATTTAGATTTGGCCATCTTGATAGTTAACATTCATAAATGTAAATGACCTGTATGTCTTTAATGTTAATGAATCTGTCCCTGAAACAGTCTATAATGAAGCCAAATGCTGCAAAATGTGCTCTGGAACAGCGTATGGTTTAGCAGCCTTGAAAAAAATCTGAAAAAAATGAAAAACATTGAGGCACTTCAGCCTGGAAATGTAGCTGAAATAACAAGAGACACACATCATATATACATATTTTAACAGTCTTGTTCATTTACATTTTCACAGGTTATCTTTTAATAACTGGTTGAAACATTACGTCTTCAGTTCCAGACTGTATCCTACATTTTCATGCAACACAGGGACATTCTCATAGGGACACCTGACATCAGCCAGTTCAAGACTTTCCCCAGTTTTGGCCAATTTGGAGCAATGGTGAGTTTCCTTAGCCTCACAATTTGGGTAAACTAGGAATTTGGTCCAAACAATTGGTGACGTGAGAGTGAGTTACTGAATAAAGACCTAGAAGTGGCTGATATTTGGACTGGACAATGATGGGGGACATTAAAATGAAATGCAAATACAGAGCCATTAGCATACAGTTACCTGCTCATATAAAAAAGCGTGACATTGTAGACCTAAAGAGACTTTAGACCATTTGGAACAAAATATTTTTAATCAACAGATCTGCTATTCATTGTACTGTTCCCAGTTCACATTAAGGAACGTTTTACTGTCCATGCGATCAACGTAAAGAACTCCACCAAGGTGGTCCATCTCATGCTGCAGTATCCTCGCCGGCCAACCACTCACTTGCCAGGTCACAGGCTCAGCTTTCTCGTTCAGTCCTTTGGAAAGAAATGGTTTTTAGATGATTATCACACACTACTACACACTGTTTGCAGGTTGCACCTGATCAATCAAGACTGTTACCTGAAACCTCCACAGAAACATAGCGTGGCACACAGGCAGAGAACCCTGAGATGCTTTCACAGCCTTCTTGGAAGGTGACAGTCTGTCCATCCAGGATCCGGAGCTGAGGATTAATGAATATCTTCAAGGGTACAGAGACCAGGCCACGGGCCTTGATGGAAGCAGGTGTGCTGTCCTCCAGCATCTTTTCTGGATACTCCACAGCAATGATCTGGAGAGGTACCCCAATCTGAGGGGCACTTAGTCCCACACACTCCAGTCTGCGCATGACCTTCACCAATGTTTTTATCACCTGCTGCACATCTGCCCCCACAATTGCACCTGGATCCACCGCTGCAGCCTTTGAGCGCAGCACGGGGTCACCCACCTGACAGACATGACTGTATGGAGGGGCTGGGGGAGGGCTGATCTTCCTCCTGAGGTACTGAAAGTACGAGCGGATTCTGACGCTCGAGCTGTAGCTGCGCAGAAGAGCAGGAGGTGGGGAGAACCTTCTAGAGAAGGGGAGGAGGTCATTAGTAGCCTGCAACCTCAAGACACAAGGCAACAGTGTCCTGAAGTGCCTGTTCATGACCAACACCAGCGTGAGGGCAGCAGTGGGACTATGGTCCACCTGTGAATAACACGTGCACAAGCATCAATGAGGAAGGTCAACAAAAGCACCCGGTAAAACGGATCGAAACAGCTCACAACCTCAATGACTTTGCTTACCTTCACTTTCAGTCACTTCTGACTATTTAAGGTCCGGTATGGCCGTGAGATAGGCGCGTCCATTTTGTTTTTCAAAATAAAAGTCACCATGCGTTGACCTTATCTTTAATAAATGGAGCGCACATCACTTCTGGACCATCACGGGTGTTGTTTGAATTTGACGATGGACACGTGTTTAGGTCTTTTTGAAAAGTGTGGTAAGGTACATATATTAATATTTAAATTGTTCTGAAAGGTTTTTTTTCTATCAGCTGGTTCCAAAAAAATGGATATGAAATAAAGATGACTGTCGGGTTTAATACGTTTTCAAATTACATGATGTGTATAAAAAAATGTTTTTTTTTATTTTTTATTTTTATGCATTGCTGCTGTTGTGGACTGCGCTGACCCGGGCCCTGCAGAAGCTACTTAATAAGGCATTGATCCGGCGCGTCTGACAGTGCTGCTCGTACGGACCCTTGTGCCGGGCACATGCGCAGACCGAGCGCTCGTGCACAGCGTCACGTGCCCGCTGTTTGTGTCGTAGTCGAACATGGCGCGGACGCACGGACGCCGCTGAGGAGCTCGGATTCGCAGCAGAGCGACGGTTTAGGAGAAGACGGGGGGTCGTGCGATGCGAGTGTGAAATGGTCTCGATCTGCAGTTGGACCGTTTCTGTCGCCTCATTAATGAGTGGAAGGACAGCAGGGCTGAGGAGCACCTTCACTGGCTTTCATAAACATTTCTATAGGACTTCAAACCCCTGAGTGTGGAGTAGCAAGAGCAGGAGATACGTGGTCTGTGCGCCTGTTACGGGAGGACATGATGGCTGGGAACGTGAAAACGAACTGTGACCCACCGACAGGACTGGAGAGGTTAAAAGAGGAGCACAGGAAGGTAATCCAGAGTGAAACCTCCTCCAGCTTTTCAGGGGCTCGCCGTTTAAAGTGGGAGAAGAAAGCAAGAAGCTCACAGTTCTGTGTGCACGCGCCTCTGTGACCTCAGAGCTTCTGAAAGGGCTCAGTCACGTGATGTGGGTTTGGGTACTGGGGGCCTTCACCTACCCATCTGTTTGCTGAGTTGGCTCTCTTCCCCCTGCCTGTCTTTCTATCTGTCTGTCTCATGATTTTAATAACCATTCTGTAACTACACACTGTGGTCCATTTATTTCTCCCCATACTCCTCCTGATCTCCAGTGGTCAGGACCCCACCGGACCACCACAGAGGTACTATATCAGGGGATTTCCCTGCTTTAACAGACATACTAAGCTGAGCACTGAACAGGTGAGTTGAATCAAGTGTGCTGGAGCAGGAGGCTGGAAAACTGTGGTGGAATCTGATCCTCTAGGATCCTTATGTGGTGGAGGGTCATTCTCAGCACAGCTGTGACCCTGGCATGGTGGGGTGTGTGTGTGTGTGTGTGTGTGTGTGTGTGTGTGTGTGTGTGTGTGTGTGTGTGTGTGTTGCAAAGATATGAGAGTTTCAGACCCAGCAGTGCTGCTGGAGTGTTTAAACACTGTCCACTCTTTGTTCACTGTTAGACGCTCCTTCCGAGATGCTCAACCCCCGTAGATGTGAAGTCAGAAACAGACGCTCATCCGTGTGAGTTGGTCTTCCTCAAGTGCTTCATCAGGGCTCAGTACGCTTGCCCGTAGGATGCTATTGGATAGGTTGGTGAGGGGTTTAAACACTCCAGCAGCACTGCTGTGTCTGATCCACTCTACCAACACAACACATGCTGACACACCCCCACCGTGTCAGTGACGCTGTAGTGCTGAGAATGACCCACCACATAATACCTGCTTTGTGGTGGTCCTGTGGGGTCCTGATTATTGAAGAACAAGGTGAAAGGAGGAGAATAACGTTTACAGAGGAGCAGATTACAGTCTGTAATTCTAGAACTACAAAGTACGCCTGTATGGTTAGCGGAGCTGATAAAATAGGCAGTGACAAGGAGGTGGTCATAATGTTATGGTTGATTGGTGTGTGTAAGTGATTACAATGTTATAGCAAAAAGATAACTTTATCGCTGAAAACTGTACAAATGGAAATGGGCACTAGTACCATGTTGGGCCTCGACCCTGCATACAAGATGGGATCCGGTACAGCATGGAGGTACAAAGGTTCCGTATGACATCCTGTGACACATTTACTTGCAGACGGGCCTGTAGATCCTGCACACTCATAGGTCCTTGAAGTTGGTATCCCAGCTGATCTGCAATCTGGTGGACACATTCCTGGGAAATGCTTGTTATGTAGGTGAGCAATGTGTGCCCCCAGGATCTCCTGGACATATCGCTGATGGTGATGTCCTGGTCTCGATCCAGGCATATTACCATGGTGTTCAGAGCGCCACCTTGTGGAACTCCAGTGTGGAACATGACAGCATAATATCTAAAACTACTTTGTGACCAGCTGTATATGCTGGTTTAAAATCCTGTAAATTCCTCCTGCTGTAGAAAAACAGCACCCTATAAACTAGTTGTTTCAGTATTGGCTGATACTCATTAGAAGCTTGGATCAGATTGACACAGATATCCCTGATTGCTGAGTTGTTAGTGTTCCTCATATCACTACTAGAAGTCAACAACTGTTAAACATGCAATGGCTCCCCAGCTCATCACACCAGAGGATGGGGCAGTGTGCCGCTACACAACAGAGCAGGATTTCAGTGCTCACCATGAGACCTCCATACTCATCTGACCATCAACCATCCCAAACAGAATCTGGAATTATCGCTAAAGGCAATCCAGGTGTTTTTGCTGTGTGTGTGCCCTTACCACTGCTCCAAACACCTCTAAAACTGCCTGCTCAGAACAGCCTAGATGGTGGCAGTTCATAGAAATGTAACACCCTGCTTCTCTCAGTTCAATGATTTCCCTTCTCTCAAAGTCTGTCAACTGTGCACAATGTCTCTGAGGCATGTCTAACAATGACCTCTCACCAGGAGGTACACTACCCCAAAGTAGCAATTGAGGACATTTTTATTGGGTAGTGAAAGAAGAATTTTTGCCAAGATCCAGCATCTAATCAGACCATACCCGTTTATATTTACTTGAGACAGAACTGCGTGGTAATCTGATGTCTTTTTTTTTGTTTTGTTTTATTCATTTATTTTTGAGTGTATTAATATTTTGTTCTCATGATAAAGTGTCATAGTGTGCTTCAGTGGTGAGTATTGTTGCAATTATCTTCACAGGTTTTTTTTTTTATAACAAATAAGTTGATGTATTTGAACAGGTGGTGAAGGACTGCAAAGGACAGATCACACATTGGTGAGTGTTGATACTCCAGATTCTTAAAAGTGCCCATGTAGGAGTCATTGTGTGAATGTTGTAAATATCTGTCTAAGCATTGGCCCATCATCAAGAGACTGAGTTTAATGGTCACATCCTTGGATGGTTGGGAATCCAAGAGAGTGTAATTGGTTTTAATCTCTGGGTGGGTAGGATGGCCCACCTTGATCTGTCTATCAGTGTTATAATGTTCCCCTCCAAATACATTTAGCCATGCGGTGATTTTGTGTGAGTGACAGTTTAAAAATATACGTGGTAATGCTGTACCTGAGGAAGCACGTTATAACCGTCCCCTTTCCAGAGCTGGTAGCATTGTGAGATGATGGAAAAGTGAGATAGTGGAAAATCTAATGGGCACAGTGTCAAAGTCCATTTCCAAGTCCTTCTTCCAGGCATTATTTTAGAGCTTATGACTATTTGTTTCCTACATACCAGGAGAAAGGTGGAGAAAGATTATGAAAACTTGCAAGAGCGTCTCGTCACGTTGCCTGATAAGCTGTCTTACGATATAATGGTAAGTAAAATGTATGTAACCATGTTGGAGATGCTTTTTTCATTGTTATGATCCTCTGATGTTTTCAAGGCATGTACATGACAGGTGTGCATCTGTCCCCTCCTCTAGTAATTCAAGGTTATCAATATTAAATGTATAATTCTTCTTTGTGTCCATTAAACATTTCAGGTACCGTTTGGCCCTTTGGCCTTCATGCCTGGAAAGCTGGTTCACACCAATGAACTTACAGTTCTCCTTGGAGATAACTGGTTTGCAAAGTGTTCTGCTAAGCAGGCTGAGACGCTTGTAGAACACAGAAAGAAACGTGAGTTTCTGTTGGCCTTGCATTTTCTGTACACTCTTAAGAATACCAAATGGTTCTTTGAGTCATAGAACTTTTTGGTTCCATAAGGAACCATGTTTGTAATAGATACACTTTGTGGACTAAAGTATTGGGGCACCTGCTTATGTATTGTTTCTTCTGATATGAAGGATATTAAAAAGAGATTATCCTGCTTTTTTTGGAGTAACTTACAGAGCCCTTAATTAAGGCTGGAAATGAGAGTTAAGTTGTGGCCATGGACTAAGTAAGGGTTGCCACCACCATTTCAGCAAGTTTTTTTTTTTTTTAAACAAAACCTGGGACATTACATTAAAAACTAGATGCTGCATTGTTCAACACCTTAGGAGGTTATGAATCACCTGCAGGGCCCTATAGTAATGCTATAGTAATGCTATAATAATGCTATAGTAATGCTATAGTGTGTCTCTAGTGTCCGAGGAATGCTTTCTAATAGATGTTGGAGTTTTATCTGCTCCAGAGAGTGTTTTTCTACTGATTTTTTTTTTCTGGCAACTTTCAAACATCCATTTGAAGCACATTTATTTTAAACATTGTGTAAAACAGATTGAATAACCATTTAAAAAATCTGATGTGTTTCCACAAAGTCCACCATAACAAACTTGACAGGTGTGTTTTGTGAATATTTTGTCTCTTTCCAGATGTTAAGAATAAACTCGATGATTTGCACAAAGTAATGAAGAACTTTCAGAGCAGAGCAGACTTCACAGATGATCTTGAAAAAATGACTAATGTAAGTCTATCACATTCTCAGCTCTGCAAGTCCTGATTCAGCCACAAAATTCACAGAAGATCTAACTTTTCTGAGATGTTCTCTTTTTGGGACTCTCATAACAGGCTACAGGAGATTTTGTGGACATTAGAGAGGATGTGGAAGAAGAGGAAGCTCTTACCAAAGGTAACTTCTAACATTAAGGTGGTGCACAATGTAGGGGTGTAACAGTGCATCAAAGAATCTTGAGTGCAGCAGTCATCAGCCCACTCTTATTATAAAGGCATCTAACATGTAATCTTTTTCAGGTAAACATCGTGTTGCCCACAAGCCGAAGTCTAAGCCTAAGGAAGAGTATGTGGTGTCATTAGAGCAGGAAAGAGAAGCTGGAGGAAGCAGTAAAGGAGCACTGTCTGAGGAGGAGCTTTGGGCTCGGCTTGATGAGCTGGAGCGTCTGGAGGAGGAGCAGGATGAGCGAGACAGGTGAGAGGAACACACAGGCCGGAACTAGATGACTTTGAGTATATTTTGGAGAAACATAGCTGGTACTATAATAGATTAGTGGGTGTAGAATTAAAGAAAATTCTTGAAGGCTTTTGTTCTAAAAGCAAGTGAAGAATTCCTCTTTATATTGTTTAATTACAATGAAGAAAACATTTGTAACTACTGTCTAGAACTAGAGAGAAAAGATGGAGATGGTACGGTGCCACATTTTCTATTTTCATGCTTTTTTTTTCCCCCAAAATATTTGTGGACTAACTTCTCCTGAGAGCAATTAAAGGTGCAGGCACCCTATAACCCCATAGGAATAAATTCACAGTTAACTGGGTGTGTACTGTGTTTTTCAGCAGGACTGGAATGGACTGGTTAAATCATAAGATAACACTTTGTTAATCCTCTAAAACGTGTAGGCTACCGAAGCTGGCATTCCAACTGGTCTCATGAATGCTTGATTTGTGATAAATCTGGCAAATTACCAGGCCAAGATGGTGTTGTAATCTGGCAGATACTCCTGGGAGATTCTTGCTTTGTTTAAAAAATAGTACTATGTGACTATTTTATCCAGTATTTTTGCTGATATCAATTAAATTCTGGTCTGTTAGCACTATTAATACCCACTACCTATCCTCCTTAACAATAGAAAGCAAAATACTTCCACTAAGATTTAATTAAATTATTTTTTGTACTTCCTGAGCTGGACATCTTTTTGTTTTTTAAGACCCACATCATGACTAACTGTTACTGTTCAGCTTGCTTTACAGATCACTCCAACATTGTATGGGCTTTTTTCGTAGTTCATTTTAAGATTATAGGTTTTCTTTTCCTGGTTGTAAATGTAGTTTGAGTTCTTGTGAAAATGTCATGAAATTGGCTCCAGCCTATTCAAGAACAATAGTAATGAAAATCTATGCTGAAAAGTGGTTGCTTTGTGATTCTTGTACACTAGTTTGGCCAGCAGATGGAGGCAGCAGGCAGTTTTAAGTGTTTTCAAACCCACAAATTATTATAGTTTAGTTGGTTCAGAAAGTTTCAGAAGGCCTCAGCACATCAGTACCTGTAAGAGATGGAAAAGGCATGCAGCCAGTCCAGACCGAACCAACAGAATCATGACAGCTGTGGAAACTTGGACTGAGATACAGCTGTTTCTAAAATGGTACAATGTGACAGTAAAAGGAGTACAACCCTTAATGAGCTCATTTACAGTAATGTGTCCTGTATTTTCCTTTGCAGATTCATGTTTATTCTGTAAATAATGTGTTGATTGGACAAAATTGTGAGGTTTGGTAAAATAATGTTCCAGTGTCACTAAATGTCACAATTTCTGTCTGTCAGGATGGACAGCACAGACACTAATGGCGAGGACACTAGTTCATCTTCTTCAGAGGAAGAGAAGGAAGCAGATGCTGGTGTGGAACCTCAAGTCAATGGCCACAGCCAGTGTGAGGACCAGACTCCCATCTCTCATGCAGTCCAGGTCAATGGCCTCACCAGACCACAGCTTGATGAGGCAAAAAAAGATGAGGAAGAGGAGGATGGCAACAGTCTGCCAACTATCTACTTCTGTCACACTGTTGAGCCCAAAAAGGTAAGAAGAGACATCGAGTGTGTTTGTCTGAACAATGCACAGTTTCAGATTCTCAGCTTGGAGCTGTTTATATTGAGGTAAGAGTAAGGAAGTAATCATCTGTCTTGTGTTGCTTAGGTGAGAATAAACACAGGAAAGAACACCACTCTGAAGTTCAGTGAAAGGAAAGAGCAGAAACAGCAGGGCAAGCGGAAAAAGAAAAATGGCAAAACCAATGGTCACTCGATTCAGGAGCACCATAAGATCACCACTCCTGCCGATATCTACAGGTAGCAGTCTGCTGACACTTGTATATTATACCCTGCACTTTTATTACATACAATCTTTATTGTAATACATTCTGTTGACATACAATCTATGTGTATGTGTGTATACGCACATGAATATTTTCTCTGTGCTGTCAGGCTTGGGCAGTGGAACTGTGTTCTCTGGAATGATTGTGCACCATCCACTTGGGAATGTGCTTGGGTGGTGATCATCCAACATTCTGAACTCACTATAATGCTCTTGTCACTGAGTGCAATCAAATTGTCACAGCAGTGTACCAGAATCTATTAGAAAGCCTTCTCTGGACAGTGGAGATATTTAATGCAACAAAAGCAGTTTAAACCGTTATTAATACCCTTGATTTCATAATGAACAATGAGTGAGCAGGTGTCCCAATACTTTTGTCCAAATACTGTATATTATAGGGGTACAACAGTGTATGTGAAAAGGCAACAGAAAAACTTGTTAATGTGTTGAGCTAACTTGGATTGTTCCGTGACTCCAAGACAGACAGTACAACTTGTAGTTTGTAAACATTGTTGGATGTGTTTCCATCAAACTCCACCAACACACTGTCCTCTCCCGATCCGGGGAGATTAATAAGTTGAAATAATGTTAAAAGTCGAGTGCTTGTTTCTCTGTTGTTTCACTGCAAACAGAGCAGTGAGAGATAAAGACAGAAACAGAATGTTTTTATTTTGGACACCAAGAGAAAAGAGGTGGGCGTGATCTTGAAGAGTTGCAAGTGTGGTTTGTGAATGACTGGAATCTTGTGTTTCCAGGGTATTTGTGGACTTAGTGAATGGCGAGCTAGTCCCTAGGAAATCTATTCTCAAGTCACGCAGCCGAGAGAACAGTGTGTGCAGTGACACCAGTGAAAGCAGCGCCGCAGATTTTGAAGAGCGACGTGCTTTTTTTGGACGCACGCAGAGCCATGACGAAGCCACCCACAGTGACGCCAGTGACGGGATTACAGAAGAGGACATCTCTGCTAGCATAAGCCTTTACCCTAATGGACGCTTTGAGGTACAAAATGCCATTTATTGTGGTTCTACATTAGCTTTGAACTATTTTTCTTATTATTTTTCTGTTTTAATTTGGTGTAACAGTGAAATTCTTAATTCGGTATTAAAACTGTGAAAATGTATCCTGCAGATGATGCAGTATTTCCAAATTCCACCAGTGCTTGTTGGTTGTAGACATGAGAATGATCACGTCAGAATACTAGTACAGTGGTTCTCAATCCTGGTCCTGGAGTACCACTGCCCTGCTGGTTTGAGGTTCCCCTAATTCCACCACACCTGATCCAACTAATGAGCTAATTGACAAGCCCTTTCTGAGACAAACTGGGTGTGTTCCAGCAAGAAACCTCTAAAAACAAACTGGGGAGTGGTTTTCCAGGACCAGGACTGAACAACTGTACTAGTAGCAGGGATTTGAATATTTTGATAAAGTTCTCTTGAATAATGGTGCTCCATCCAATACTTTTGGGATAGGTTGGTGAGTTGGGAATGAGCTGGGGTGGTGCTCATCCATCATCCTGGCCTCACAAAGGCTTTTTTTGCTGAATGCAATCAAATCCTCACAGGAATGTTTCAGAGTCTAGTGGAAAGCCTTCTCCAGACAGTAGAGACTCCAACAAAAGCAGAACATGAACTTTTTAAATATGCTTGTGCTAAACAGTGGCTCAGTGGAGCAGCACAGTGGAACAAATGGAGCTGATCACGATTGCTCGTATAGCTGCTGGCTAAACCTGTGGTAGTTACAAGCCACTGGACGTTATGAGGCTCAGATGTTTTCTCCCCAACGTCTCATTAATGAGAGGCTTATGTTTGTAAGCAACACAGTCAAGGATTATTCCATGAACTGCACAAAATTCAGTTCACAACAAATTAGTCACAACTAATTCAAAATTCCGTTTGTGTATCTTTATAGAGCTTAAACCCACTTAAACCTGGTTCAGATACTCAGTTGTTTTAATCAGCTCATACGGACACGTGCAAATTCCATTTCGGTCACAGCCATAATTATTTTTGTTTGCGTGGGCATGTGAGAACATTAGTGCATGTCAAGGAGTTGGAATATTGTGAACATGTCCATTCATTACCAGATTTTTAGTTATTTTTATTGTTGTTATTATTATTATTATTACATTTTGAGTTTGGGTAAATTACAATTCAGATAGTATCAGTGTTACAACAAAAAAAGGTATGAAATGCATTTAATGAATAGAAATATTGCAGTTTATTTTTTTATTATTAAATTATGACTAAAAAGAACTTTCATGACATTTAAATTCCCCGAGATACACTAGCAAGTTGGTTAATGTGGATGTATAAACATTCAATCAAACATTACAAAACGTTTATGCCATGTTCAGTTCTGTGCAGTCTGTGCTCACCATAATACTTGTGTTTCAGGCTTTTTCAGGCACGGTGGTTGAGAAGGATCCACTGCCCTCATCTATCCCTCACCTTACTATCGCCCCTCCTGCCCTGCCCACGATCCCAGAAAGGAAGCAGGAAGAAGTTGGCTCAGAAGTGCCCCAGGAGCCCACTAAAAGAGTGTCAAAGTTCAAAGCTGCTCGGCTGCAGCAGAAGTGACAGGAACTCTCCGGGGTCCAGTGGTTTCTGTTTTTTTTTTTTTTTTTTTTTTTTTTATAAAGCTCTTTTTTGTATGACTAACACTTGCGGGCTGTGTTTCTGTTTGCTGCTGTCCTGCACTGTCTTCCTAGAGTCAGTCCAGTGTGTTTCTACTGAATATGCTCAGTGTGCTATGCATCTAAAAATACTCTTTCTTCTGTTTGATGAGGGTCATGGCAGTGGAAGTTTGCTCAACCTTGGCCACTCTTCTGTACTAAATCGTCCAGGCACTTTTTGGTGGCAGCTGGACCATTTTCTCAAATATCCATCTTTGTTGTTGCCTTGTGTGTTCCTGTAGACCACTTAAGTGATCATTGTGAACATAAAAGGGTAGCATTAGATATGTTTTCTTTGAAGAGGTTGTCGTCTTGGTGATTCATTAGTTGCTGTTAAGACTTGCCTCACCGTTGCTGTTTTGTACCTTTCAGAAGCTTTCTCACCCTGCCAATGTCTATGGCCAGTGTCTCTACCTTCTGTATGCTTTCTATAGAGCTTATTTCCTCTATGGTTATCTTTGTTTCCAGTTTTTGATTGTAGACCAGCTTTTGTAGACCAGTGACTGCCTACAAATGTTAACTGGAAAGAGAATAAATGATTTTGGCTACAAACTCTCACTGTCTGCAGTCTTCTGTTGTGGTAATTGTTTGAGACCTATACCAGTATTGATATCTTGATATAAACAGCACTATAAAGTGTTTTTAAATAACGTACTGTTTCAGTCGTACAGAAACCTTTTTTTAAGACTTGGTGTATATAAAGAAGAAATGAAAATCAAATCACAATATGGGCCAATCACGAACATGCACAGAGTTGTCCCGGCCACTCCTTTGTTATCTTGGCTCAGGTTCAGAGCGCTCTGGAGCAGGTTATCGAGGATGTCTCTGTACATCACTGCAGTCATCTTTCCCCCAACTCTTAAGGAGTCTCCCGGTTCCTGCTGCAAAAAAACACCCCCACAGCATGTTGCTGCCACCATCATGCTTCACTGTAGGAATGGTATTGGCTAGGTCATGATGCTTGGCATTCAGTCCAAAAAGTTCAAATTCAGTGGGGAACTTCAGTGGTGGGTGTACCCCAACAAAAATGTCACTGTCTTAACTTGTCAAGATCCCTTGAGCATCAATTACAGCTTGACTACATATGCTGTACACAAGTCAAGGCGTCCCACTCTTCTTGAAGGGTGGCCCTCAGGTCCCTGAGGTTCTGGGATACAGTAATGATCTTCTACTCACCTGATCCCACAGGTTTTCTATGGGATTCAGCTCTGGAGAAAGTGCAGGCCATACCATTTGAGGTACCCCAGTCTCCAGCAGCCCTAATGATGTGACTTGTATTCAGACGTTTAGAGAAGGTCACATTAAGATCACCTGTAAATGTTAGAATGCATTTTAGGTTCATCCTTCAATTTAAAATATCCCTGATTTTTTTTGTGAGCAGTGTATTTGTGATGTACTGCTGCAGTCACTAGAGGGAGATAAAGTTCTGAATAAGCCATTTTCTAAAACCCTCCAGAGCTTTAGTCACTAAAAAGTATTTTAAAGTACTAGCTTTCATTATCGTAATACGTTAAGCACTCCTGCCAACTGAATTAGTATTTTTACATGATTTATATTCATTTAAAGCTTGGCCATGTTCTACCTGTGAACAATGAGAACATGGTCAGATATGTGTAGAACAATGCATGTAATGTATCTGCTATATGACTTATAACGTCAGAAGTTAGATGACTATTGAGCACTACAGGAGCTGTGCTGTCTTCATCAATCCCTGTGTTTTCTCCTGTATTGGAGGCTTGTTTGATTGCAGTTATCCATCAGCACTTCAGTTCATTGGCATTTAGACTTGGACAGGACCTGAGTCAGCTGCTGGACTGAATGCTACACTCTGTTACGTTCAGCTAGACTGAACAGTGATCATTACCTGGACTCCTAGAAAAAAATATATATTTTTAGTGTAGTGTGGAAAATTTGAAGTTCCAAATATGTTCAAATGTAATGAGCAAGTTTAGTAGACCCCCATATGTTTCAAGAGCAGAAACTTGGGTCTTCACTATATAAGTTTGGTCTTCACAGCACAGATTTCAAGAAAAGTGCCATGCCTCAAATAAGGGAAATTCCAGAGAACCTCAAAAAATACTTGCTGAAGGTCACCAGGCTGGAAAAGGTTACAAAACCATTTCTAAAACATCTCCAAACATGCCAATAGGAGGCAGATGTACAAACATTCAATCCAAGGGGTAGTTGTCCAACAAAAGCACTCCAGTGGTGCAGTGAATGATATTTTGGGGCACAAAGAATACCAGGGTAACATCTAAGGACATACAGGCCTCTTTTGCATTGAGTAATGTCAGTATTCATCCACCATCAGGGGAACACTGCACAAAAGTAAAATAATAATAATAATAATAATAATAATAATAATAATAATAATAATAGACCACTTTTGGAGTGAACCAAAACTGTTACTTACTTTTGTAAAAACATAATAAAATATCATTTGATTTTTTTAGAATATTGATCATGTGTATTATTGTGTAAAAAATGTGTAAAAAAAAAAAAAAAAAGAGGACATACAGGCATTTATAATGCTTTGCATATTGTGGCTGAGTGGGCTTCAAATAAGCCATAAACTCTTAGATTGTGGCAAGGTGTTTTTGAGTTAGGGTGTTAAATATCTCTCAAATATTGTGTAGTAACTGTAGATGTCCGGGCTGGACTTTTTCAATCTCAAAAACATAATATGTCTGGGGGGGGAAGAGAATGTATGATCTCACTAGTGTTACTGTAAGTGGATCATGCAGCAAGACAATGCTTAAAACAAAATTCAGTCTACAAAGAAATGTTGTAGCAGGAGAAATCCTAAACCCTTCATGGCCAATGGAAAGATCTAAAGAGAGAGAAGCCTACCCACATCAGTTTAGCCACATACTGAAATGTTATGTGTTAGGTTTCTTTATTTCTTAATTTCGGGTCAGATCTTTGAGGAAATACTGAAAAATCTAAAGAGTTCAATGTCAAAAGTAAGACTGCAGACTCCAAACATAACTTGGCAGATTGGCTACACCTGTCCTCAATTACGTACAGTACTTTTTTGTATCTTGTATTTGCAATAGTTCTCATCGCTGATGATAGAAGAACAACTGAGCTAAGTTCTTGTACTTCAACCTCATTAGACCATAAACTAAAGGTGGCTAATGTCCAGCCAGTCTTGCAGCAACAAGAGTCACTTAGACTTCATTCTCCCCCGCAGTACTGGAGGTCATGTGTGTCTGAAGTTGTCAAAGCAATGAAGATTACACTAATGATCCCCTCTATGCCTGTGAGCTCTATGTCCACTGCTTCTTTAGACCAGTGCACTGATTGTGTGTTAGGCATTTTTGGAGGGGAGATTCTCTCTCTCTCTCTCTCTCTCTCTCTCTCTCTCTCTCTCTCTCTCTCGCTCTCTCTCTCTCTCTCTCTCTAATGCCCTTCCTCAGGTAATGGTATTGATTGTAGCAGGCTTTGACACTTGACAAAGGCTATTTTGTCACATAATTGAAACATCTGGCACTCATCTCTAAGTCACAAACATTAAAAGCAATTACGCACTCATTAGTAAGGTGGTTAACACATCTAATGAATAGCATTAGCATACAGTTCAGTTAGACACAAGTGTTTTTGGCCTTTACATTCACAAGAGGTTGGCAAACCACCTTTGAAATTCATCGGAACAGTGTTATTTATTTTGGTAAAATCAACACAGTTTATTAGTAAGACCTGCACACCTACCCACTGATGCAAGTATTCAACCAGCTGATCATGTAACAGATGTTCAATGCATAAAATAATTCAGATGCAGCTCAGCAGCTTCAGGCAGTGTTCAAATCATCCATCAGAATGTGGAAAAAAGTGGCCTCTGTGATTTTGTGAGTAGTATGATTCTTTGTTCTAGTTAGTATTTCTAGACCTGCTGAACTTCTGGGTTTTTACCACAACTGTTTCAAGAGTTGATAAGAATGATGGTGCAGTTATGAAGAAAACATCCAGTGGCTCTTCTAAAGATGGAAATGCCTTGTTGATGATGAGCTCCACAGTAAATAGCCATGCCCGTTCAAGCTGACAGAAATGCTAAAGCAACTCAGATCTTCCAATCTGTATAATTGTTGAGAGCAGAAGAGCATCTCAGAATGCACAACACTTCCAAACTTGAGGTGGATGGGCTACAGCAGCAGAAGGCCATGTC
The DNA here is from genome assembly GCA_034509495.1 of Acestrorhynchus altus. Taxonomy (NCBI): domain Eukaryota; kingdom Metazoa; phylum Chordata; class Actinopteri; order Characiformes; family Acestrorhynchidae; genus Acestrorhynchus; species Acestrorhynchus altus. The sequence goes on from CM067508.1 coordinate 27,151,646, forward strand.
AGGTTTTATTTTCATCTGCTAAGAACAGAAAACCGAGGCTGCATTGGGCACAGGCTCACCAAAACCTGGACTGTTGAAGACTGGAGAAACATAGCCTGGTCTGATGAATTTTGATTTTGGCTGAGGAACGTGGGCCCATGGGCCCATAATCTATGACTCCTACCTAGTCAACAGTCCAGGCTGTTGGAGGATGTGTAATGGCCTTGGGCCTTGAATGATACAGCCTACACTGATCAGTCACAAGTATAGCACCACCTGCCTAGCACCTTGAGTAGTAGCACCTTGGTCCCAAATGTCCGTCATGAGTCAGCTGATCATTCAAGGCTCCTGTGGTTTCTGGCACCAAAACAGATCAACAGCAGATCAACAGAAGTTGGATTGGGGTCTCCATGGATTGCATCAAAGAGCTGTAGGTGCCCATGAACCTGTCACCCATTCACCAATGTACACAGGAAACCACACAAGACCTGCCACATGTTTTGGACCCAATCATCTCAATGTGGATCTTGTCAAAGTGACTCACATTCGTGCACTTGAAGAACTTGAAGAAGTGACTGTTCACTTGCTACGTAATATGTGGACCCCAACCCTTGACAGAAGCCACTGTAGATGAAGATAATAGTGCTAATATATTATAGTTATAGCTGAAAGTTCTATTGGATTGTTGTTGCTGACCACCATTCATGACCACAGTTTACCTTCTAACACCAGCTTCCAGCTTGATAATGCACTATATTGTCTTTAAGCTCACTGTCATATTTATGAAACCACACCCAGGCAGTCATTTGATCTCAAGCCATTCTTGTTTCATCGAAGCTTCACCACACAACACAACTGGGATGTGGTTTAACAGAAGACACAAAAGATTTCCAGGGAAATTGGCACAAATGTTGAGAAGCAAATGGACCAGAATATTAAAACGTTTGTGGAATCAATGCCAAGAAGAGCAGAATCTCTACAGAGCATTAAGACGTGTTCTTAAGCATGCACTCAGTGATTAAGTCTTCAACACATATTGTCTCGGTGTTTATTAGAAACTCAGAAATCTGAAAGTGGCCAGCTGCCAGAAGCTTCGGATCTGTCCCTCCCCCTCAACCCTTCCGTTGCTGTGGTTTGACAGTGCACGGCTATGCATGTTTTTGACTTGGAAAAACAACAGATCACCTTGGACAGCTGCACTGCCTCTCCTGTTTCCACGGCAATGCTGCTGATTGACAGTTGGCCTGACAACTCCATTCAGCCACCACCTGCTTGCTGTCAATCAGGCCTGCCATCCTGGGGCTATTGACAGAGCTGTCAGCCTGCGTGAGATGTGTCTGTCAAAGCCCCTCTGCAGTTTTGCAAGCTGGGTAACATCTTTTTTTTCTCTCTCTTCCAGTTCTTCTCTTCCTACCATTTAAACAGAACGGTGGCTGGGGTCCCTGTTATTTATGTCACTCATACTAATAGCAATGTATTTACTATTGCTAAAGAAGTGGATGGAAAGAAAATGAAGGTATTATGGTAGTGTTCTGCATTTAGAAGTCCGGTGTCAGAAGACCCACAGTTATGAACAGTAGTGGAGAAGAAGCTTGGCTTAAAGAAGGATGTTGCTTCTTTTCTGGACTTGATGAGACCCTCATAGCACATCCTAATGTTTTCATAAACCTTTATAAAAATGCTTCCCTTCCCTGCTGTCTGCTGGTCCAAAGACCTCACTGGATTTCTCTACACATTTTCCAACATCTCAATTCTCTTTAGATCTGGAGATTCATTCATTACACCACCTGAACTTCTGCTCTCTTCATCCCACTTCATCAACCGATGAAAGGTCTTCCATTGTCTTGTTGGTCAGGTCTTTTTGTGGTTCACTGTATTTTATATGGAGGAAAGATCACAGCCTAAACAATTTCCAAAAGCAGAATCCAGAACATAGCAAAAATTGCTTGTTTATATTCATTGTTACAAAATAAATTTGGCTGGTTAGAGTACCATATGTTTCAGCTAAGCTAGCAAGAAAGCTACATAACTTACTCACAGAGCAGTGGCTAAGGGTCTCATCCCTTGTTTTTATCTACCTCGGGGGTAACATAGAAGCTATCGGACCTATCAGGCATCACTACCCTGGAGGTAACATAGTGGCTATTGAGCCATGGCAAGTAATTAGCTTTATCTAGGTTACCATCAACTATGTTACAAGTTCATAAACTGCTATTACAGTTGCTGCTGCTAAGCAAATCAGCTGTGAGTTCCCGTAACAGAAATTCATAAGGCAACAAAACAATACTGACCTATTTCTCATTCAGTTACCCACCAATCATGCAGAAGTAGAGCTGCATCCTCATCCTTTGAGGATGACATGAAGTCTATCACTGTTCTGAAGTCTCTTGGTCTCTCCACCATCCAAAAGCCTCAATGTTTACCTGTGTTTTCACTTTTGTGTGATCTAAGAACTTTGTTCAGCCTGTTCAGCCTTTTGTTCATCAGATATTTTCCTCTCTGGCTGTTTTTCCTAAATCTATCCTTGACCAATTATGTAAGTTCAACATGTACCTAGCTGGCACGCACTGGCACACATCCCCTGCGCTTCCACCTCCCCTTCCCCCATGCTGTGCACAAGCATCAACGGCCCCTGTCGATGAGTGTCTGGATTACTGTTGTTGGCTTGAGCCAAACCACTTTCTTTGTTTCCCATTTACAGAGTCAAGGCACAACGAGGGGAAAAAAATTGCTGAATTTTACAAACAGTATAGTGAATTGAAATCCTTCAAACATAAAATATTGTTTATACTGTTACTGATGGATTGTGCTAATAAACGAATAATATATGGGTTTTAAAATGTTTGCACTGGAAGTTTTGCATAACTTGTGTTTGCTCCATAAATGCTTGTTGTTTTATCTGTTTGATCACAGATATTAACACAAATTTTAAACCGAAGGCATTAAAACTGTCTTTTCTTGTTTCTTACATATTGAGCCGTCGTTATAAAGCAGAATAACCTTGAATTTCCACATTCATGGCTGTCTCCCTTGAGCTTTTTATCACAACATCAGGAGCCTTCTTCTTTATTATGGGAAAATCCATGCTGTTGTTTCCTCAGGATGACCCATATGACCCTCTTGACCTGCACAGATACATCTGAAAAATATGTCCACTCCAGCCACATCCCTCCCCATGCAGAAGGTGAACCTTGCTCAAACCTAAGCTTATGAGCTTCTTAATGAAGGATTTATTATCTAAACTATACTGCTATTGTATGACCTCTTCAAATCACCGATTTTCAATGATGGTTACATTTACATTATGTGAAAACCAGTTCACTGGTTGTTCTTAGAACGTTTACATTATGTGAAAACCAGTTTATTAGTTTTTTCTAGATGATGTTGGCTGAAGGATTTCGTTTATAGGATTTGTGAATTGAGCAGTGGCTGCTTGCTCTAATTTGTTCTACCTTTGGATGCTGGTGTGGTTTAAGTACAGTGGAATGCAGAGGGAAGTTTAATGATTTAATGATTCCTTTCTCCTCCCCTCCACCCCTGTCTCTCCTCCATGTTTGTGTGTGCCATCAGCCCCGCAGAGCTTTGCTCACACCTGACAGATGACGAGCCCCAGCCCTGAGGCTGACGCTGTAATCAAAGTCCTGTCACACCTGTCAATATCCTGCTATCATGGCAACATTGGTTGTGACTGATGTGACGGAGGGTGGTTGGGGAGGGGGACGTGGGGGTGGCTGTCCTAACACTAAAAAATATTGAAATAAATAAATTAGAATGTTTAGATTAACCAAGTTAAGTGATTAAAGGAGAGCGTAAACCCTCTAAATGTAACAACACATATAAAGAAATACATCCCATCTGTACCCATAAGAGATTTCATCAGTTTGTTTTCCTGGACTCCTGTATAACTGTTCTGTCAACCACATCTGCTTTGAATTTCATTCTTTCAGAAGTTGAAACTCCAATTTTTGAATAAAGGGTTCTTCCGATTGATGAAGAATGCACTGAATGCATCTTGAAAGAGAACTTTCAATTAAGGATTGATTGCATGATTAAAGGGTTCTTAGCATCTTGAAATGGTTCTTCATAATTATGGAGAATGCACCATAGAGGGCTCTGTATAGCACCAAAAAGGGTTCTTCTATTATGAAAAGTTTGACATCGTAACAATAGTTGAACCCATTTTGGTGCTATACAGAACCCCTTTTCAAAAAGGTTCTTTATAGAACCCTGTAGCACATTCTACAATAACCTAAAGTTTTTACTCAAGAACCCTTAAAGAACCCTATTTTTAAGTGTATAGAACAATTTTGGTGCCATATAGAACCCTTTTCATAAAGGTTGAGAAAATATGTTTGTATTTTTCTGTTTGTGTAAATATGTGATAATATAGCAGCACAGCAAACCATAGGAAGTTTGACTCTGGATCATCAAACATAAGTCAGAGGAATTACTCAGTTCTGCTGGACTGATTTAGAAAATAGTCTCAATAAAATATTCTCTTTGATATTGCACCCCTCGCTAGACAAGTCAAGCAATGTTTGTAAGTGTAAGGCCTAAATTGACTGACTCCTGTCAATTTAGGCCTTATACTTACAAATTTTTTTGTAAGTATAGATTTGTCATCTACATGAAAATAGTAAGACATACGAAGGCCGAAAGTAGCTCACTGACCAAAACTGAATGAAGGACGTGCATCTACGTTAGGGCACAAAGATGCAGAAGGAGACAAATGTGTGAAACATTTGAGGAGGAGGTAACATCCTCCAGGGCATCTCACACTATGTTATCAAATGAAGAAGAGCCACTGATATGAATAGAGTATTGAGGGATATGTGTACGGAGCTTCTGTAGATACAGAAAGATGTACAATTACAAACAGGTTTCAGGAAGCAAAGGCAGATTCAGGATTCAGAGAAAAATCACTAATTAACTACTGAACATTATTAAATAACCAAGTACATTCAATGTGTAGGTAAATATAATTAGATATAAAGCAAAAACAGGCCTGTTCAATCATGGCATTAGCAGCTTCACACACCTTGTTCCTTTCATCGTCATTTTCATTAGTTGTGACTGGGGAGCTTTCTGGTCCGTTGTATCGGAGTTGGGGATCTGACACTTTTTTCAAAAAGTCACTGTTAACTTGTGGCCCAACACTGTATATCTCACCTCCTAACAGATGCCACTGTAATCAGATAATTAATGTACTTCATGTTACCTGTTAGTGGTTTTAATGTTATGGCTGGACAGGGTAACATATGATGATTGAGATTTTTTTGGTGGTTAAATTCCCTTCGATTTCAAAAAGACACTGACAGAGGAATGCCCGGGCTAAATTTATTTATTTATTTAATTTTATTTTAGTCCTGGGGGATCCATGCACAGCATAGTTTCCCATATTCTCACACCTGAGCAACACATCATCAGGGCTTTCATGAGATTGTTTTTCCCTGGGAGTAGAGTTGATAAATACAGCAGAACAATCCAGTTGCTATACTGTGTTGTAAATAAAACATGCTATTATTTATCTGTAATACCTCTCATAGTTAATGCATCACACAGATGTGCTCTATAAAAATTGCGCTTTGAATGTTACATGATTTAAATGTGTCGTCTGGTAGTGCAAGAATAAAAGGTGGCACTTCAACACAGTTGTTGCCAAAAGAAGTAAAGTGCAGACAGCGATTGTGTTGACGACATGAATTATTAATGTGCAACTAAATCACACATTTGTGATTGAAAAAAATAGATTTAATTTACCATTTCTTTGTTAAGGAGGGTAGCCATGGTGTCGGGGGGAAGGGAACATCGCAGCATTGTTCTCATTCTTGACTCTTGACTCTTGACTTTTGACTCATGAGCCAGTCATGCAGATTCTTCCTTTACAATATCAAGAGAATTTGACCATTTCTCTCTAGAGAGGCCATTTGGGTGCTGGTTCAGTCTCTTGTCATTCCAAGACTATGACTTTGATCATCAAGTACAGTTCAGCTTGACCCACCATCCCTCAAGATGGAAGGCAAGCATCCAGACTCCTTGCACCAAAAAGGTGGAAGAACTTGTCCTGGGGGTCTGAACAGCTGAGTCACTTGCTGTCTTCAAACATTATCTCAAGACTCATGCCTTTAGTATTTAACACATTAAAGAGCATTTAACACATTAAAAAGCATTTAACACATTAAAGGCTTATCATTACACTATGTCTTGTGTGATGAAGTGTAATATGTTGAGCATTGGGTATCCAGGTCTCCATTCTGATATTTGTTTATGGCAGCATCTATGTTTGAGGCGTCTCTGGATTCTAGCCTCTACAGACTCTTGTGTATGTCACTCAGATAAGATCGTCTGACAAACAGCGTAAATGTAAATGTGAAATGTAAGGTCGACTGACCTGTGTACCTGGGGCCCTTGGTTGGACAACCTGTCTCTGGTCAAACAAGGAAAGAATAGCAAAGCCCCCCACCCGCCAACACCCCACCCAACAGCAAAAAGGTGGATGAACGGCTATACCCCTAAAGGTAGCAGAAGGGGCAACAGAGAAGTCTCCATAATGGCTTCATTACACATTTGCAGCTGCTCACAGCCCAGCACGGCAACAAATGACACTATTCTTACATATGATTCACAGTTTCTGAAGGTCTGATGAATTATTGTTTTGGTTTGTTCAGTTTTAAATAGTATAATAACTGACAGGGCTTGTTATTGTCCTTACTTGACCTGATAATAAACGTAGCCTTGTTTTAGAAGCATTACAGGTAGGGCGCACAAAGATGACACCTCCGCCTCACAGTTGCTGACATTACTGGGCCATTTTTATCTAAAGGAACAAGTCACCCTGCCAAGACCCTGATGCTCACAGCTTTGACAAGATTCCACACCTCTTTGACATGAGTGTATTCTGAGGCCCCTTGCCAACACGTTATCACGTCTCACAGTCATTCTTCAGCCTTGACCTGACACATTGAAGGTGTGCATTGGACAGTCTGAGACCAGTGAGATGAGAAACTGTGTGTATTTACAGTAAGAAAATACCTATGTTTTATTTGCCTTTTTGTCTCAGTTCTCCATCCAAACTGGATTAATAACATGACTGGCCAAAAACAAACAAACAAACAAACAAACAATCAACACCATTGAACAATACAGTTAAAATGGCTGCATCTCATTAGTGTCTATATATATATATATGTGTGTGTGTGTGTGTGTGTGTGTGTGTGTGTGTGTGTGTGTGTGTGTGTGTTTCCAGTACTTGATAAATGGAATTTAATAAGGAACCAATCTCCATCTCTGTATGAAATCTCATTAATTTCCAAACCTCCACAAAGGTTAGTGCAGTTATCATCCAATACATACTTAATCTAATGGTTCCTGTCAAGGGAGCAGCAGATGCAGTTAAAATGTGTTCTTCTAATAGAAATTCTTCTTACTCTGTATTGTATTTATGTTGATCTGTATTTATTATAAACATGTAGGACCAGTACGCCTCATCGTGGACTATATTTACCTTTCATTTCAGGAGTACTGAAAATAGAAAAGTCAGTTACACAGGACTCTTTTTAAGTTTGAAGACACTGGTCGTTATGGTGGTGGTCCCTGAAAAGAAATTCATCATTGCATTTAGCTGACGGTCTTATCCAGAGCGACTTACAAGGTTATTCAGAGTAGTGTTTGGAGTCTTCCCCAAGGACTCTTATTGGTGTAGCATAGTTGCCCAGACAGGAAATCAAACCCCAGTCTCCCGCATGGTGTGGTGGCTCATTTGTGGTTTTATCCATTGCACCAACCTATCATTGCTTAAGTACGTATGTCAGATGGTGGTGGGCAGTGGTCATGGTCAGTTGCGGTGGGTGGGGAGTCAGTGGTGATGGGTGGTGCGTATTGTTGGTGGTGTTGTTGATAGTGGCAGTAGTGGACAGTGGTGATGGGTGGAGAGATGGGCAGTGGGCTGAGGTGGCGGTTGAGTGGTGGGTTGTGGCAGTGGTGTGTTGTTGGTGGGTTGCTGGTGCATTGTGGTAATACTTGTGTATTTGGCAGGTAGCCACCAATGGTAATAGTGGATAGGTTGGTGGTCGTTGTGGACGTTTGCAGTAGGCAGTGGTGAATGGCGACAGTGGTGGTCCCTGATGAGAAACACATTAAGTAAATATCATCATTGCTTTTGTACCTGACAAATCTACAGGTACTACCACACTTACCAAATAAATGACCCCGTGTTCTCCTTCAGGTACACAGGCACAGAAAATACACCCCAATGCCAAACCAAATCTTAGAGAAAGTTTCAGGTGGGTAGTGGTCATGGTCAGATGTGGCTTGTTGCGGTGGCAGTGAGTGGACGGTGGTGGGTATAAGGCAGTAGTGAGTGGTGAGTATTGGTGGTAGTATTGTGGGTGGTGTCAGTGCTGGACAGTGGTGCTGGGTGGAGGTGAGTTGTGATGGGTAGTAGGTGGCAGTGATGCCTATTGTCCTTGCAAACGTTGGCACTGCTGTAGTTTAGCTTAAATTCATCAGCCCTCGGAGGCCCTATGCTACCCATCACCAGCACCACCCTCCACCACTACCCACTGCCAAAGCTGTAAAATAAAGGGTAAAAAGAAATAACACCATTTAAGATAAACACATCAGAATTCATCATAATTATAGACTGCTGTCCATCTCTTTCTCTGCATACTTTGTAGGCTTCTTTAACGCTGTTCTTCAATGGTCAGGACCCCACAGAACCACCACCGAGCAGGTATTTTGAGGGTGGTGGGTCATTCTCAGCACTGCAGTGACACTGACAGGGTGGTGCGGTTGTGTTAGCGTGTGTCGTGCTGGTACGAGTGGCCATTGCAGGTAAGCTCTTGAGATGGCAGCAGTGCTTTTCCTTGAATGGAAAGGGTAGGAACATTGATTGTAGGAACTCATTAACATAATGTTGGGTTATCAAAGTTCATGATGACCCACAATACTAACAGACACAGTGGCTGGACTTGCTTGGGGTTTGAGATGGTTATCAGGGATGTTAATGGCCGGGTTGGGCCTGCAGGGCTTTCAGATGCAGTGGCCGGTCTCCTTTAAAGCTTGTGCCACTTAGCAGTGATATCATATAAACTTTTACTTTGACTTAACATTAGCTTAGTGATGCTTTTTGTGGTTTAGTGAGGTGTTAATGACTAGACCAGGGGGTTGTTAACCTTCTTCGCCTTATGGCCCACCTGTTTGTCATAGCAACACTGGTAGTTAGTTACTGATAGCTAACAATTCACATAATGTTATTTTAATATGCAATGAAATACCAACAGATCCAACCCTGAGACCATTTTATTAATAGTCAACAAGAATTTCCAGTCAGAGCTAAATCTACACTGATTATAGCAGTTGACTAATGGTATATTCTTGTAACTGTCTATGTAACCATAGCACTTATGCACCCTGTAATATTTGGGAAACCTGTCTATAGGAACAAGCAAACTGTGAGCTCTGCAGTTCCTCAGCCATGCTGCATATCCTTCTAGGCTGTGGTTTGTGGAAATATCCTTTACTATTTTCAGTATTGATTGATTTGATGTAACTGCTGAAAAAATCCATCTTTTGGTGTGTAGAACTTTAAATAAAAATTGCAGTAGAGAATTATCAACAGAGAAAGAAACAAAAATTCAGCAACGGCTATGGGACATAGATTGATTTCATGACATAAAACAATATATTTTATTATTTTCTGAATTTTAAGGTATTTTTCAAGATGCCATTGATATCTGGCAAAAAAACTTGTATCTCACACACATGTACTTAAGAAGAGAAGGAAAAACCCTTAATTTTCAGTAGAAATCAATGTGAAAAAATTATATTCCCTTTCAATTTTATTCCATTTTAGAGCATTTCTATTGGTCCATTCATTAGGACACCTTGTACACAATGTTAAGAACAAGTGCTAAATTCACATTAAAACGAAAAAGGAAAAAACAGCAAAAATGAAGATAAAAGGTTTTAGTGACAGTGACGGTATGTATTTAATAATCACTGATATGATGCATTAATGTGAAATTACTATTAATGTGAAATTAATATTAATTATTTTATTGGGTATATTTCAGTGTATAATGCGGTTCTAGTGGAATAGAAGGGATTATTAATGTTAATTATTATTAACTTCAACATTTTATTTAGAAGATAGATAGGTTGTTTTGATAAAGGTCATTTTATAACACTCAGTCTCACATAAACCCTTGTATTTGTGTTCATATCTGCATTCTAAATGTTAAACTGTCACAATCATATTACTTGCATGTGACATTTTCAATCAGAAATCTAAAATATCTGATGAGTATTAATGAAATAGTAATCAGACAGTATTAACATTAGAAAGGCTTGGAAATTGTCTTTTTGAATTAAATTATGACCAAAAGAACATTGTTATGACTTTCTATTGTTTGAGATGCTCTAATAAATATGTATTTTAAAGTGATGAGACCTGCAGAGAAATGTTACACTGTATGCTTTGCACACAATCTGCATTTTCTAGAGGTGAGAACTTTCCATGGAAGTCAATGTAAAACAACTGTTTCCCAAGTCATTTTGGAGCATTTGTATTGGTCCATTCAATAAAAAAATTTGCGCACAATGTAAAGAACAAATGCTAGATTGATGAAAAAAAAAATACTGATAAAAGGTTTTAGTGAGGGTTGATACGAAAACATAATAAATAGATGTCATCAATAAATTGCTAGATGTAATAAATTTTCTTTTCAGTGTGTAAGCACATTATTACTCGCAGCCACCCGGCATGATGGCCTTGTTTGCAGTCTCTGTCCTCAATGAGACTTGCTTGTGTCCGCTGTCTCTGTCCACATGTCTAATGCAGATAAATGCTGGCACTGATGTTGAGTGAGCAGCTCTCCACCACAGTAATGACAAGTCAAAGAGCACGTTTGGACAGGCCGACAGATGTCTGTTCCGTGATCTTCAAAATGCTGGATTTCAACTCCTACATCGTGTGAATAAATGGGACAGGAAGTGGCAGTTTGGCAGCTCCAACCAGGAGTGTCATGCTGAATTGTGTCCGCTGCCAACTCCGTGTGCACAGAGCGGCCCAGGAGGTCGCAAGGAGAGCTAGGCTCATGCATTTCTGGGACACAGAGCTTTAAAAGCCACCTATGCATACGGTTGGAGAGACAGGCAGTGACGTCCGAAGGACAGTTATGAGACTGATGGTGTTCCGCACAAACTCTGATCGAACATGAGTAGATGTCTCGTCAGATCATCCTCCTGCTTTACAATGTCAAAAACCTTGCCATGTCAACCAATCTGGTGGCACAGCCCAGGATGTTAACTCGCATGAGGGATGCTAAGTGAATCACTACAAATGAATTTAATTCCAGCGTGCTCTTCATAATCTGTTGGCGTATGAGAAGTAGGAAACATCATTTTCACTGTAGTTTGAATTATAAACCGTTTAGGCTGTATTTCTGATGGAGTCCTTGCATGTTTGTGTTTTCTAATGTGTAACAGCGGCCTTCCAGTAGCAGGTCTCACAGGACGAGTACACCATGTAACAGTGCTCTTTCTGGATGTATAGTTATATACTCATATTATTTTTATAACTCATCATTTATTATTTCACTTATTTTCAAGTTTCTTTTACAGTCATAATAAAAGTCTTTCTCAGTCAAGTTTTACACCTGGGGTTTTACATCTTAGAGTTAGTAACCCTAAGGGTATGTTTTGGGTCCTGTAGGCCCTTTTTATTTGACCTATTTAAAAGGTCAATTCTTATCAGCATGTGGCTTCTTTATTTAATGCTATTTTATTTGATGACACTATTGTTTGGGCCTGAGTGATGCTGATTTTTACTGTGGTGCCATTTTGCCATTTTAAATCATTTTCAGACATGATTTAATTAAATTGTAAACAAATTAGTCAATGTAAATAAATCAATACATCAAAGAAATGTTCACATTCAGTCTATTATTATTATTTGTTGGTGACATCAACAGTCAATCTTGGGATTTCACCGAGAACAAAGGAAGAGGAATGAGTGAAAATTGAGATGCAGCTTCTTGTTGAGCATGTGAGTCTGCAAACATTCCAAATATTTCAGCATTTAAAATTGATGTCATATTGATGGTTGATAGTATTTTAATGCTGCTTTATTCTGTGTATCAGAGCATGGTGACATATAGATAAACAGAGGTTATTATAAAGGACACTTTGCCTACATATTGTCGCTCTCACACCATCCCTTGTATTTTATATTCATGACGTGGAGATTATTATGTTTAAAGTATTAATAAAATAGTAAACAGACTGTATAAACATTAAAATGTCTTGAGATCTTTATGGTCTTCATGAATTAAATTATGAACAAAAACCTTGTTTGTGATTTTCCATTGTTTGAGATGCTTTAGTAAATATACATTTTTAAAGTGGAGAGAAAGGTTACACTGTATGACCCAATCCATGCAAGCTTTGTACACATTCAGCATTTTCCAGAGTTGGACATGTTTCTTATACTGCTTAACGTCTTGGACAGCAGGACGTAATGGATTGATACACAGATTTTGACATGCTATTTCAGCATGTAGCTCACTGTAATTGGTCATGTCATCGAGCATTAAATTAGTGATACATGGAGTTGTGCCCTGAAACGAGTGTCTTTAGCACATCTGTCAGATATCAGACTAGAATGTTCCTGACAGCTGTCCAGGGAAATGACAGGGAATTGAAACTTGGCTGCATGAAAGTAGTCCCTGATGCCCCTGCTTGGTGTTGTGGCAGAACTCCATTTGCCTTTTTCTGCTGTTCTTTGCTGTCTTTCCCCTTCATTTATTAGCTTTCACTCTACTGTAGTTTTGATTAGAAGCTATAACTAGAATTATGATAAAAAAAATACTACTGTGCAGATTTCAATTATATTGAATTCATCAGGATTCATTTGCATTGTACATATAGATCATTCAGTACAACAGCATTTTTAAAAACTAGTTTGGTATGCTCTACCCTTGTTCTTCAATGGTTCTTCAGGGGTTCTTCAATGGTTCTTTATTATGGGCAAATATTGTATATAGACCATGACGAATCATTTTTTTATTGACAAATTTTCTACACACTGGTGGAAAAGTGTTTGAAAATGGATCTATAAAAATGGGTTCTATGTGCTTCTACATAGAACCATTACAAACTGGTAAATTGTGTAGATAATGAGGTTTTATAGATGGTTTTACAAAATGGTTCTGCCAATAAGAGGTCAATTCTCCAAATCATTTTTAGTTCTATATAGAACCCTTTGTTGCTGAAAGTGTAGGCCAGTACCTCATAGCCCAGGTTCTGGAGTACACCCAGCCCTGCAGATGTATTGAGTAGATGATGTGAAAAATGATGTATAATGTTGTATAAGTTACTGAATAGTTGAACATTCTTTGAAGAGAAGCAACCCTTGCAGAGTTTGAGAGTAAGTCAATCACAGTGGACTCAGTGGGCAGTCAGGCAATGGGCAGTGCAGCCACCTCCTCTCTGTCCTATGACTCCTCTGGAGCTGTCACACACTGTCATGTCATTTCAACTCGAGCCACAATGTGAACTGACATCTAAGGAGAGGGTGAGCATGGCTTCTAAGAAGGCAGACCGAAATGGAAACTGTGACTATGATTCTTTTATTTGATTACGTCCATAAAAAATGTAAATACATGCAGTGGTTACGTGTGATGTGTAAAAAAAAGAGAAAAGAAAGAAAAAATAGACCGATTTAGGTCAGATTTAGATAGATCAGATTGCTTTCTACCCTTCTAGCCCCCACCTGGCATTAGGAATGATGCCAATAGGTTCATGTTTATCTGTTCAAAAGAGTCCTTTTCTATTGACAATACATCTCTGTGGAGACTAGACAGACAAGCTGTATCAGCAACGAATGCCTTCATTAGATGTGGTTTCCACAAACATTTGGACATGTAGTGAAACAGTGTATGTCCATGTAACATTTGAGCGCACATGCACATAACACAAACCCTCCTTCCTTTGTTAGACATTTCTGCACTTTATCTCAGATTTAAATGACAAGAGTAGGTGCCATACATGCACATAACGTTTTCATATGTTTCTTTTTTTCTTTCTCTGATTCAATCTTTCGTTTCAGCTTTAACTTTATGATAGACATTTCTGTCAGGATTCTTGTTCAAACTTGTCTGATCAGAATGAAGCTTATCACGCTGTCAAAGGCAGCTCTCTTCTCATTAGTTGGAGCTCCTGTCTTCAACGTACGCTCTCGAATTAGATTGACATCCAAACTCCTCGAATATACAAAGCAATTTAGATGATATTCATTAGAGCAGTGACACAAGCTGATGGGACTCTGTCAGAGAGCACTTCTCTCTCATTTTCACACAGTTATTTGATCATAACTGAAGCAGTACTAGAACCAATGGATTCTTTTTTTTCAATACCAAAACAACAACGTTAAAAAGACTAAGGTTAGACTATGGTATTCAGAAAGGCTTCAAACTGTAATGTTGATGTATTTTGTTATAGTACTGGATTCTAATCAGGGGGATAAACTGTCATTTAATATTTGTTAGAGTTAAAGTGACAGATTTCAAGCCCTTTTGTTTTAATGTTGACACTGGTAATGTTTTCAAACTCTAAATTAAATATTCTAATAATTTGAAATTCTGAAAATTACTGATCAACAGTGAAAGAAAATAATGTCACTTTACATGAATGTGAAATATTTGATATACCTAAATAATTTCTAGCACTTTGAATGAAATTATACTTCATGTTAAAATATAAAACATGACTTTACCTTTTCTAATTAAATTATGAACATGAAGGGAATGTTACAATAATGTAGATGATCATGAAGCATTATTTGTAACCCTAGCTGATGAATATCAAATAGATGATGAATATCAAAAATATATTTCAATATTAATAATTCAGGGCAATACATTATTAGCATTATTTTATACTAAACTGCAATTATAAAATGCAATTATGAAAACTGTGTGAAGAAGCATATTTTAGTAAATAAAAATGCTGTTTATTCATAATTATTTTCACAGCATTAAAGCTCATTACATATGGTAATGCATCGTTTTTTATTTTTGTAATTTAATTTTCAAAGGTAAACATATATATTTATTACATTTAAAGTGCCACATTTCAAGCGTTTTCTGTTTTAATTCTGTTTGACTGTTTAGTAATTTATTCAAACTAAATTAAATATTTTAATAATTTAAATTTCTGGATTTTGAATTTTCAGGAGCTATAATCAATACTGATCAAATACTGTAAACAAGTAAAAAGCAATGAAATATGACCTTTTACATGTAACAAACTTAAAATATGAGTTTGATTACATTTTTGAATGAAATTCTGAACATGAATGATCTTCACATTTTTGAGATACATGAGAATAGATATTGTTACCCGAAATTATGTATATCATGATTTAAATGATTTTTGACGTGCTCAGCAATGGCAAAACAAAATGTGTTTCATTTTTCAATCAAACTTTATTCAAACTGAACAATTTGTACATTTTACAATATACAAATAAATGCCATGCTATGTTATTTTAGTGGATATACATTCAAAATTCAGATTTAAAAGATTTGAACAAAATTCAGAAACTGAAATGCAGAAACAGAAATGTAGATACACCAGTGAAATGATGTGCAGTAAGTTTAGAATTGCCACTGAAACAGACAGTAGGGTGTCTTTTGCTGTGTTTTAAATCTGTATGTTGACACTTCAGGCCAGTGGTCTCCAACTCAGCTCCAGCTAATTACTACCTTCAACAGTCCTTGATTGGCTTAACTTAAGTTTAAGGGGTAAACGGGGAATGTTAGACTTGGTTTGGAGTTCAAACCTGCAGGAAAAGAAGGCAACTCTCCTGAGGAAGGTTGTGAAACCACTGTTTAAGCCCACAATCATGATCATGAACAAACTGTTGAGGCCTTGTAGCCTCATGAATTCACCTGGGAAAATATTTTCAAATAAATAACATTTTAATGGTAAAATAAATGAAAGCAGCTCTGTACATAATTCTACAGCAGTTGTCCATACAAATGTACATACTTTTACTTACTCAAACTCTTTAACTCTGTCTTCAAACTAGAATTGAATGCCAAACAAATCATGTAGGATGAATATCATTCAAGCTGATAATTTTTACATTACGATAACATGCCCTTGTGTTTTGTATGTTTCTTGTAACAAATCACAACACAACCTGTATAAATTACATGTCAGTTACACTATCACACTGGGAAAAACTGCTCTGGAGCTCTGGCAGGTGAGAGAGGAGGCACAGCAAGTTTTTGGGATAGGTCCTTTGAATGCCTTGGAATATTCTTATGGATGTTCTCACAAGAAAACCTGGCCAGATCCCGCATCCTGAAGCCGAGATGTGACTCAAGATGACAGAGGTATGTTGAACGAGTTTGGATTTGTAGGGCACATTCACTGCAGAAGAAAACCGGCTGCCCAGAGTCAACATTTTTCAGGAACTTGGTCCTACCTGTCCGTCTCAGCTGATATTTCACATTGGCTAGCCAGTGGCTGATGGTTGTCATGGAAAGACCTGTAACACGCGAGATGACAGCCCTTTCTTGGGGGCTCAAGTCTGATATGACGTATTTCCCATCAGCTGTCTGCCTGAGGCAAGATGTGAACTGGGCCTGCAGAATCAGCAAGTGCTGGGGATTCCAATGTGACTGCCTGCCCTTGCGTTTGTGCAACATGGATGCATCATCTCCTTCATCTGGGGTGTGTGCACCTTCAATCTCTGACCGCTCTGCTTTGTGGGAAGGAGCCAGGGGCTTCAATGCATGAGTCTCTGACAGGTTCCTTAACATGTCTGAAATGTCTGACAGGGCATTCTCATGCACTGGGCTGACTGGGGTGCACATGATATCATTTAAATCTGTCCGGGTCACACCAGGCAAAGAAGAGTTTGGGAGATTAGCAGTTGCTAAACATTGCCGCACTCTGCCTTTGGATAAATCAATTGGTTGGTCTTTGTCGATCTGTGGAAACTCTGGGTTTAAGGGTTCTGGCTTTGAGGCTGGAACTGGAGGTGCAGCCACTGCTGCCCTTTCAGCCATGGTGTTACTCATCTTAAGAAGCATGCTCATAGGGTCCTGGACTGGTTTCACAGGTTTGGCCACTTTACCTAGATGTAGATTCATTACAGATTGAAGGGCATTTAGGGGGCTAACGAAAGGTTGTTTTGGCTCTGGGTGGCTTGTTATTACAGCACCATCGTTAGAGAGTGCTAAAGAACTGTTGGGGGCCTGTGCAAAGCCTTCCAGACATCTGATCAAACTGCTCCCATCTGTGTGATTCTCAGGGTCAGCAACTTTGCTGTTAATGTTACCCAGTATTTCATGACTCTGTACTGCTGGAGAATTGGATGCTGAGAAGTCCATACAAGCACTTCTAGAAGGGGATTTTACAAATGGCCCATGTAGGGAAACGTGCTCAACAGTGCTTTTCTTCTGTTCTTCAACAACCCTCTCTGTCACTTTCTTCACCAGCTCCTCCATTGCATGCAGGTTAACCGTGGGTGAAGGAACTCTCTGTAGAGGGTTTGGAGAGTGAGGGATCATCAGACGGCTTTTGTCTGATGGCTGAACTTCCATACCATGCCCCAGTTGCTTTATGGAGGGAACACGCCCTGAGTTATAGAGACATGGCCTCACATTATTCTGTAACTGATAAGCTGCATGTATGCTTTGGTAGCCTCCCCAGCTTGGTGTACCTTTCTGTGCTTTGTTAATGGCAGATGTAACAGTGTTTTCCAGTGACTTGAGGATATCAAGGTTAACCTTTGGACTCTCTTTCAGATCATCCTCGGTAAGATAATCAAATTTTGAAGATATATTATACCTTTCATCTGCATCCCCCTCGATTGCTGGTTCTCTGCAAATTCTTTCTTTTAAGATCTTGCCTTGAACTTCATCTTTAATATTGGTTTGGGTGGGAGAAGGGGCAGGTGGTGAGTTTATGATTCCAGCTGTTGAAAATGGGGAAGCATCTTGTATCTCATTTTTTTCATCACTCAGTTTAACTTTATCAGGCATGAGAGTTTGTTCTGAAAGGCATTCTCCTGCTTTTTGACCAGAGTTGCCAGGTCTGAAAAAATGACCTGTCAGCATCATGTGGGCAGTTAACTGTTGTAAAGATTCATAGGAATTTCCACACTCCATGCATCTCAGAATCTGAGATTTCAACTGGAAGGAACAGCTCCTCTCATGTTGATCTGCAAGACTGTCCTTCTTGGACACATCATAAACTTTAGGAACACCGTCATTCACCTGAACCGTTTTCGTTTTCTTCTCTGTAGAGTTCAGTTTTAAGTTTAGTTCCGCTGGTACTCTTTTTTTGAAGGAAGAGATAATTTTACCACTAATGGATGTTCCAGGTTCCTTCAGAGGCACTTTTTGGTAGTGTTTGGTCTTGATCATGTGCACACTGAGGTCTTGCAAGGACTCAAAAGAATGGCCACAATACATACAGCGTAGAACCTTCTGGGCATCCTCCTTTCCCTCCATTTCCAGCAGAGAACGCTTCCGTGGCTTGGACCAGGTCTTGGCACCTTTTCCAGACTTCTCATGGTTGTCATCTCGATAGTGTCCTGTGTCGTTCATGTGAACTGTCAGATCAACCAGTGTATCATAAGATGCACTACAACTTTTGCAGTGGAACTTGCTTGCACCAGTAAAAATGGACCCATAAAGCCTAGCACTTTGGCGGTACAGCTGAACAGTACTAAAAAGACTCGGCTCCATTGATGGATGAAATTGTTTTTCAGAAACCTGTTGCAAGGTCTTTGCAATTGCTGACTGGTGCCAGTCAAAGCAGCCTCCAGGGCTGCTATTGGTGCTGCTGGTACTACTGCTGCTGCTGGTCTCAAATGTTTTCTCTGCATGTGGCTGGGAGGGATTCAGACTCAGTGAAGGCCAATAAGATTTAGAGAGAAAACTTTTATAGATTTCTTTTATCTGTTCCAGACTATCTGAACCACACACTGCCTTCTCGGATCTTCCATTTTGATTGTCTTTGATATCTTCATTCCTATTTTTGATTGATGTGGTTTCAATATTTAAAATGGGTTCATTTGACTCAGAAATGTGTGATTCATTGTCATTCTCTGAAAGCTTAGCAGTAATGATGCACTGCTCATCCTTTGAATTTTTGAGTAGAAACTCCTTCTTGTAGTAATCATTGTCGTCCAGTGGTTTCTCCCTGGATGATGAATGCTCTCCTTCCAAGACTTCATTTTGTATGGCAGTCTCTTTAACATCCTCAGAATCATACACTAAGAGAAAGAAAATGAAGAAAAAGTATGTAAGTCCTCATTTACAACTGTGAAAGATATATTTTCATCACTACTTTGAAGTCCAAATAAAGTTTACAACAACTTATGGGTGTCTGTCCCAAGAATAGTTTCATATTTTTCCATGTGGTCATGAGGGGGCTGACCTGCCTTACCGCTGTGCCTCTGCAACAACTTCCAGACCTCCTTAAATTGTATTATACTTGTAAATGTTTATTCAGCCTGAAAAACCCATGAGACACCATGCAAAAACCAAAACATTTGTTTCAACAGCTGTATCATACGGCTGAATATACAACTACACGAGGAGTACCTTAACTGTGTTTGGCCTGACTATCTACACTGAATGTAATTTACTCACCACTCTAGGACTATGTTTGGTGTGCAAAAATCATAATGGCATAATCCTTTTGCTGCCAATACAGCGTCAATTCATCTTGGGAAGGACATTTTTTTGAAAACAATCCGGGTTAGCACCCCAACATCCCCTTCAGACAGCTTCCTCTTGCGTCCACAGTTAATCCTGTTGGATGTGGTTCATCCTTCTTGGTGGTGCTGACATTACCCTGGATATCGTGGCTCTTGATACATCACAAAGACTTGCTGTCTTGTTCACAGATGCGCCAGCAAGACGTGCACCAACAATTTGTCCTCTTTTGAACTCTGGTATGTCCCCCATAATGTTGTGTGCATTGCAATATTTTGTGCAAAACTGTGCTCTTACCTGCTAATTGAACCTTCACACTCTGCTCTTTCTGGTGCAATGAGCAATTAATGAAGATTGGCCACCAGGCTGCTCCAATTTAGCCATAAAACCTCCCAAACTAAAATGACAGCTGTTTCAGTTTCATTGTCCAACCCCTGTATATATATATATCGCTATCAGGAAATTGTTTATATTGCTCAATCACTCTGCTCCACCCCCTGCTCTCAGCTCCTCCTCAATTCTGCTACCCTCACACTATGGAGGGGCATTATACTTGGTGTGTATAAAGAGAAATGAAGATCAAATTTCACATTTAAATATTTATATATATTTTATATTTGCAGGACTTAAAAAATCTGTTGTAACAACAAGGCCAGATACTACAGGATGCTTTCAGATGTCTTGTGGGTCCATGTCTTGAATGGTCAGATGGTCAGACAGCACAAGGGGAACCTACTCATTTGCACAGTGTTCTTGTCTTTGTATAAGTAAATCATTCTTGAGCAGTTGATCAGATGGACAAATTGCAAAGCTATTTGATATAGTGTTGGTGTACTTCAGACCACTCATTTGAAACAGAGACTAAAGACATAAGTCATCATTCTGGGAAAATTTTAACAAATCTTAGGAGTACGAGCTATTTGTTGTTTTTGTCACAGAAGATCAGATAAGACAACCCTTTCTTCCAACTTTGTAAAGCTATATGCAAACATTTCTTCATTAACAATAATAGTGACAGATGATGATTAATAGAAGTGGTGAAATGCATGCTATTTTTTGTGAAAAGCAGGCAGCTGCTACCACTTAGTCTACAACTCCACTTGTCCACATCCCAACACACCTGTGCACAACTGAAGAGATGCGAATGGAAAGGAAAAGGTGGACAGATACATTGAGAGGTTACGAGGGAAGACACAGGATGGCAATGCATAAGCCGCCTGTCACTTCGAATCCCTCCTGACGACTATTCACCTTGGACAGGTGACGTGTGGGGAGAAAGGTGTCTGGCTGAGCACCTCCATATGACAGATTCAAGGGGACACAGTGGCCCCTCTTGCTGCCAGCTGCCCTCAACTCAGAAGCACCCATCCACCAACCGTCCCCTAGGACTGACGATCCCCCTTCTTGACAGCCTGTCCCCTACTAGTTCGACACTGTCACTCTGACTCTGTAAGTGGGACAAACGCTCCTTTGAAAGCCATACCAAACTTGCCCTTCGTTCTTGTTTATGTGCACAGCTGTGGTAAAGTTGCTCGTGTCACATTTGTGGGTTGAAGAGAAAGCGCTGGATTCATCAAATATTTCGATGCTAATGCAAAGGCAATTCAAAAGCATCAAAGCACCCACACAATTCCTCTCTTTTTCTTGATCTGATTGTACACACAAGATCTAACAGGACAGGGAGTGTTAAAGCACAAATAGCTCTCATTTCAAATGATAATACACAATCTTACGAGGCTGCGCTTCTCTCATTTAGCAGCTCACTACGTGTCAGCCAGGATGCCTGCAGGGCTGGGGGCTTTAAAGGATAACTGGCAGGTGCAGGCCAGTCTTATTCCCCCTCTAGATTTGGATTGTCACTAGGTATCCATTACCTGCCAATCTCCTCTGATCGTTCCTGACAGCCTTGATCAAAAAATGTCATTTGAACTGCCTGCTTTGGCATGGATTCCAAAGCAGCTTGTAAAGAGGGTGAACCAGGTGTAAATACAATGACATGATCATTTTCCTGCCCGCTCATATCCCAGAGACAATTATGGTGACACACACAGAGCTTTAAGGAGTAAATCATTCTCGTTTTTTGGGCAAACACTCTTGATCCTGCCAACGTTTGTCATTTTTGAGATGGACTGTAGGAAAACTGTTATAAAGTAGAACAAAACAGCATCAAATAAAGAATCAAACACAGTACAGAAAAGACGATCAATGGCTGATGGTAGAATCAATGATGTTCCACGCATGGCAAAGTCTGGTACAGAGAAAACAAAAAATTGGAGAAACTGCTGAAGCATGCAGTCAAAGCAAGAGTCTGTTTAAATCGTTAAACAAGCTTAGCATAAAATGCAACCTCAAATGAATTATAATCCATCTCAAGAGGCAACTACCATAACCAATTATTCTCCAAGGCTTGATTGACAACCAAGGTAATTTATTTAGTTAATAAAATGTGATGTGTGCTTCGAGCTCTGAAGAAAAGCCAGAGGGGGAATTTACAGGCAGCCACCGGTTTTGATTTATCTAACTATTATGTCTGGCTCCATGTGCCAAGTCATTAGCCCCCACACCGCTTCTGAAAGCATCATACTTAAGAGTACACATGAGAATTTGGTTATGGCTAATTACTATGTGGCTAATTACTATGTGGCCAATTACAAGTTCTGTCCTCCTGGAAATCTACAGAAAGATGGATTAACGTGATAAACTAAGCAAAGAGAACACATTTAACAGTAGTCATTAATCCTGCTTTGGTGCTCCATCTCCCTGACCAACATATTTCTCTTCTTTACTACCCTCAATACTGTGTATAAAACATAGCATTTGCAGAGGCAGATAAAGCTTGATCATAAAATGAAGAAAGAACACCAGTATTATATTCTAATGGGTCTTTAACTACCACATACACTATATCCCCAAAAGTATTGGGGCACCAACTTCACGGTTTCTTCAGAAATCCATGGTATTATGAGAGTTTACCCTGCTTTTGTTGGAGTATCTGTCTCTACTGCACAGAGAAGGCTGGAGCATTGCTGTGAGGATTTGATTGCACTCAGTGACTAGAGCATTATGTCAGGATGTTGAATGATCACCTCCTCTTTCCCAATAAAGCACAATCTATAGTGCCAAGAAGTTAATGATTTTCTGCTACAAAGAGTTCTATTGGCAATACTATAGCAGTTAAAACGAACTGTGTGTGCATTTGCACATCTGTGTCAACAATGGGTGCAACTTACATTCATTAGAAGGGCTGTCCACAAATATTTGGACATATAGTGTAGTTAGAGGAATATTAGGCCTTATATACCAACCATTCCCAAGGAGAAATTTTGTTCTTAAAGCCCACTTATGGTGTTTATTTTTTATCCAGCACAAAAATGTTAAAAATTTTTACATTGCACAAGATAGTTCACATCCTGTGTTATGACACCAGGAATTTGATGTAGACTTTTCTTAATAAATTTAAGAAAATAACTTAATTTGTAGAGAGATATTGATGAATGAGGCCCAATACCCTACGTTTATTGACCTAAAATTAACTACTGGACGCATAATTAGTTTCAATTATTTCGGAATTCACGCTTCCCAGGTCTCTTTTCCAAAGCCAACAGAATGTCCTATTCCTAGCTGATATTATGTGTTTAAGCGCTCAGAATGAGTGATATAGATTGGGAATGACTTGGAAAACTGTACAGGCCTGAGGCAATGCTAATTGAGGCATTTTTCCAAGTAGAATGTTAAGTCATTAAGTATGATGCTGATAATTCTTTTGTGTTATTGCTGGATGACAGGCATGTCTGCGTTGCCCTCAGTGTAAATGGCTTGGGATAAACATGCACACATTTTTGTTTTATAGTGGAATTAAGCTTCCTAAGCTGTTTATCACAGACATAACCATAATGGTAGTCCAGTCTTTACTGCAGCATGTAAAATTAGCTTGGAGTGAAAAAACAACGTGCCAAGTGTCTGGAGGAAATAAATTGTAATCAATTTATAGTTCAAGAAATTCGATTGTGAAAATAAAGCCTATCCTATTCATCCTATTCATTGGTCCAGCTCAGTGAAGGACACTTTGACCGTTTTCAGTATAACACAAGATGACAAAGTGTTCTCTTCCCTACTGAAATTGAAACCTGACCCAAAATGCCCTTTCAAGGGACATATCTCTCTAATTATCTCTCTGCATGCCTTTGATTTTTGTTTTCCCCTTGATGGTATGTCTGATGTGCCTAAGCTGCCAAGAGTGACTGGCAGCGATTCTGTAGGAGTCAAAGCCAGCAGCTGCTGAGATGATGGCCTAGCAACAAAGAGTTCCGCAAGATGGATTTCAATCATAATTCCCCTCCAAAGGGAAAAGGTGAGAGGTGGGGAGTGGAAAAATTAACATAAAAACAGAGCAGCCTCTCTATCCACCTCTCAAGCAGAGCGCTGGCCCCGAGTTACACTCCCTTAATGAGCTCTTAGCAGCTCAGAATTGATTTCTCATAATGACACCAAAGTGCTGTACATTCCACGAGTTAGTTTAGGGTAAAATACAGGGGTCCCGCAACAATCCTGCAATGACCACCCGCTAGACAGCTGGTGTCTAGTAACTAACATAGAGAAAGCAAGGCCATCCATCAAAGAGCACACATCTAAGGCTCTGTCTCTGCGTCTCTGACTCTCAGGTTACAGGCTTACATGGCCCGTCTAAATAATATTCACTGTGATGAATGGGCCTGCAAGCCTCCTACCTCTCATTAATCTCTTTCTTTAGAGGAGCATCCATCACAGAGCTGTGGGAGAGCATACTAGGGTTCACACTGAGGCCAGCCAAGCTTGAGTGATGCATGTCACTCTGAGCTAGGGCAGGAATGCACAGGCATGATCAAATGCTTATATGTGCACACACGCTCAGAAGTAATCTCAAGAGCAACTGCACACACATACACACAGTCACCTACACATCAACCAGCTCAGAGAGAAAGCTATGAATTGCACCATGCTGTCTTGTTTGTTTTTTTTCCACTTTTTGAAAGTCCCAACATTTCATGATGAATGGAACAACAGGAATGGTCCACAATTACCTGGAATAACATCTTGTTACAATCCCATACATTCAATTTAACAACATGCTCCTTCGTTACCCTTTTAAAGATGCAAAGTGGCGACAAGCATGACAGCGGCGAAAAGCATGTGGCGGCATTACCTTAAATTAGCACACACTTGCTCTCTCAGTCTCTCAACTCTTAATTAATCAAGATCTCTTGTCCAACAGGGCCTTAAATCTCTCAGCAGTACAACTATCTTGAAGCTCTCTTCTCATTTTTTACAACTGCTGACTTTCTTCAACGCTCAGATCTCCCTATAGACCCTATTCAGTGTCGTCTCTCTCTCTTCTCTCTCTCTCTCATTCCAAAATGTCCTGTTGTGTCTCATCGGCACAGTACTTCTTCTCCTCCGCCCTGTGAGAGTCTGGGAAAGCATGTTTGATAGATGACAAGTGTCAGAGTGTCAGAAGTACAGGGTGGAGGCATGATTAACGACTCTGCTGAAAGGGTAATTGACGGTTTGGCATGGTGCTGATCTTCTCCACCAGGGTTTAGTTTCTGGACCCCTGAGGGATATACTGACTCACTTTCCCAAAATGGAGCACACACAAAAAAAGCACCTCTCTGGAGAAAGGAGGTGCATTCCTCTTCTCCGTTAAAAGAAGATTGATGTCTCCATTGTCGTTACAGTGAAGAGATGTCAATCTCCGTCTGCTGCCACAATAGCGGAACTTTTGTGCAACTGCACGACATTCAGAAGGCTTCATGTGAGCATTCAGACAATGAGCATTGCTTTGGCCCAGTACAGACAGCCACTCGACAGTTAAACATAGGGAATCTATTACACGATCAATTCCTCCGTTACAAGGTCAATGACTAAAATGTAGGCTACAACTTAAATCAATGTTAATGGGTGTTTGTATAATTGCTGCTCATAACAAAACTTCACACATTTGAAATGGTAAATTCATTGCATGAAACAGTTTCACTCTAAAGCAAAAGGGGCATTCTTTAACTTACAATGGTATCTTTATGGAGATCTGTAGAACCACTTTTGACAAAATCACAATGCAAACAAGTGTTTGTCCATCAATGTAAAGAACAATTTAAGGACACAAAAAGATAGCATACCAAAAAGGAAACACAGAGGAACCTTTTTTGTAATGTAAAGAATCATTAAAAGCATCTACAAAGCCTTTACTTTCTAGATCTTAAAAGTATTATTTGGCTCATAATAATACTGGAACATTTTGAGGGTTCTGTAAATATAGGTTATTTAAGATGTTTTGTTGTCAATCTACAGCTACAACACCAGACTATCTACAAACTCCAATCCAAAACAAGCTGTTTACTAGGCATTTAAGCATCCAAATGGTTCATGTTGCCTTATTTCATTTTCAGAATCACCACATTTACTTCAGAACCCTAGTAGGACAATTTTTTAAAAGTAAAGAACTGAATATGTTAATTGGGCAGCCACAATGATATCCAATATTTTAAATAAATATATTTAATAGTTAATAATAGATGCAAGAATGAATGAATGCAATAATATTATTATATTACATTGTCAATATCAGTATCCATCCTTAGAAAAGAGCAACTCTTTAATTCAGTGAACATTAAAGTAGGCAGATTTTATTCCAGGTTATTTGGACCCCTTCATTTGGTCCATTCATGTTGATGTACAGGGGGTTGGAGAATGAAACTGAAACACCTGTCATGTTAGTGTGGGAGGTTCAATGGCTAAATTGGAGCAGCCTGGTGGCCAATCTTCATTAATTGCTCATTGCACCAGAAAGAGCAGAGTGTGAAGGTTCAATTAGCAGGTAAGAGCACAGTTTTGCACAAAATATTGCAATGAACACAACATTATGGGTGACATACCAGAGTTCAAAAGAGGACAAACTGTTGGTGCACGTCTTGTTGGCGCATCTGTGACCAAGACAGCAAGCCTTTGTGATGTATCAAGAGGTATCCAGGGTAACGTCAGCACCACCAAGACGGACAAACCACATCCAACAGGATTAACTGTGGACGCAAGAGGAAGCTGTCTAAAAGGGATGTTCAGGTGTTAACCCGGATTATATCCAACAAATGTCATTCCCAAGACGAATTGACGCTGTATTGGCCGCAAAAGGAGGCCCTAGTACACCATACTAATAAATTATTGTGGTCTAAAACCAGGTGTTTCAGATTCATTGTCCAACCCCTGTACACTCATTATTCTGGACATCTTTTAGTTTCATATCTTAGCATCTGGAGAGTGAGTGAGAGTACATGCAGTCTATTCACCTTTCCTCTGCCTGCTGTTAGCTCATGGTCAGAGTGCCAGAGTCATCATGGCAGGGGTTAGGTTTGTTTGATGGAGCTCAAGAGGCATATGTCAATCACTGTGGGAAGCCAGATCATTAAGGAAGTTCATTACAGATGTAGGGTGAAGCGCTGATCCACTACATTACTCAACGCTGTGGGAGTATGGTGGGAGAACATCCGTTACATTGTGGCAATGAATTAAAATCAGCACCCCATCCTGTTACTTTACAAAGAACTTTTAAGATGATGCCCATACTTAAGCCAAACTACTTTGGCTGCAGTAAGGTCAATGTCTGTGTTCATGGACTGTATATGCTCATTTATGTGTGCGTTAGCAACTTCAAATCCTGCTTTTGAGATGGATTAGCTGAGCTGCAGTGTTAATGAACATGCATGCCTGGTAATGCTGACATGGTGGGTGATTACAAAAATGGTGGGCCTCGATAGCTTTGCTCCCTTTCATCACCTCCATCATGAAAAGCAGTCTCTGCGTCACTCACGCATGACTGATGACTGCCTGTCCGGATGACCTCCTCCACACCTCAGAGCTGACAGCCTCTGATCTCCCCCACAGAGGCAGAAAGCAAGGCCTGGATTCCAGCCCGAAGCTGACGTGGGAGTTGGATTAGACTTTCTGAGAAGTGTTTTGGTTAGAGTGGCCTGTAAGAGCCTTGTGGTTGCGTCTGATGAACTCACGTTAATCAAGCTTGACTCAAACAGCACCACCCATATGACTGGGCTGAAACAAAGCACAGTTGTTCAGAATAGATGAACAGATATGGTGCCTACAAGAATTAGAAAGTGTGTTTTAAATGATTGGCAGTGTAACAGATGTACCATTCCAGGTCAGTTTCCAAGTTCATTTTTCACCTGTAGTTCAAAATTAGGTTAATGCAACAGTAAAGGCCAGCAGTAGCAGCTAATATCAACTTGATTACATCAAAGCAGAAACTTAATTTGACTTGGTGACAGGCCACATAGCTTGTCATCTTCAATAACTACAGCTGTCAGGAATCCGTCAAGTTTACAGCTAATTACAAGTGTACTTATGAAGCTTGTGTACCCACTTCAGAGCGCAAGAAAATGTGTGTGTGTATATATATATATTATATATATGTATATATACATATGTGTGTGTGTATTTTCTTGCTCTCTGAAGTGGGTACACAAGCTTCATTAGTGTGTGTATATATATACATATATATATATATATATATATATATATATATGTATATATAAAATATTATATACTCACTCTTATGGTGATCTCATTGGTCCTGACTCAAAGAGGATAAAAGTGGTTAGAAAAACTCCTACTCATACTTCATACCCAACCTCTATTTCATCAAATATGGTATAATATATGCTCATATATCAAAATATGGTCCTGCATAGCAAAAGTGATGCCCCAATAACCATACATAACTTCTTCCATCAGTCAAGACGGAACTACAACCTAAATAATTTAATAACTCCAAAATGTCTTTCTGTCTTACTACTGTTTCACATCCATGAAAATGTGTAGATCCCACTGAAGCATTCTGATGAAATAAAAGCTGGGGCAAGGTATGGGGAAAAGAATGAGAGCACTCACATGGCCTCGCTCTGATTGACCATTAAAGCCTTTGATGGATGAGGCTACGAGGATAACAATTAAATCCAACATGAGACAAAGCTGTTCTGACAGGCCAGTCTAACGGAGCAAGCCATACCCCTCCATTAACCCCCCCTCCTCACTACACACACTCACTTACTCATTCTCTCTCTCACACACACACACACACACACACCTACTGTAAAGCAATTCTCCCTTTACACCAACAGCGTCTCTTCTAAAATAACAACCCTGCTTATAAATCCTATGTCCTTGGCTAGCCACACAGATCCAGCTTGGTGAGAGGAATACAAATGCTGCATTTGACTCTTTTTAATGATGTTCGAATTAGTCTCGGTTGTTTATGTGATTTTTCGTGACTCTTTGACTAACCTACGTTACTGGACAGCAAGGGTGGTAACAGTATTATAAATAAAACTTGGAGCTCCAAACTGCAGTTAACACCTGTTTACACCTGAATGAAACCAGTTTACACCTGTTTACACTCGAATGAAACCAGTTTACACCTGTTTACACCCGAATGAAACCAGTTTACACCTGTTTACACCTGAAATAAACTGATTACTACCTGTTTCCACCTGAAATAAACTGATTAATACATGTTTCCACCTTAAATAAACTGATGAATACGTATTTCCACATGAAATAATCTGATTAATACCAGTTTCCATCTGAAATAAACCGGGTTACATTTGTTAGCACCTCGATTAAAATACTTTACTCTTGTTTACACCGGATTAAACCGTATTTTCAGACCATTCAGAGAAAGCTAATGCTTGTCCTGCTGAAACAACCTAAATGTACATCATAATTAAACCACTTTGCACCAATTGACACCTAAATTAAGCCGATTTTGCATGTTCACACTTCCCTAAATGCACTTTTCCAGACCGTACAGAGGTTTTCCGGCTGAAACTAATTCAGAATCCCCAATTTCTTAGTGCTCTGAAAGAAAAGAGAAAACCGGTGGTCCAAAGTAAGAGTGCCGTCCCGGACTGTCGGAACACACCGCTGGGCGGGTTTGTACTTCGTGGACCTGGAGCTTCACCTGAAAGTCCTGGAGAAGCTGGCGATGTCTTACCTGCGGCGCGCTTGGGCGCGTGCTGCTTCCTCCTGGTCATACTCCGGGCTGCGGGAGACGGGAGGCGCCGCGGCTCCTCCACTCGGACACGGGGTCGCTGCCTGGTCCAGCGCGAGCGCAGCCTCTGGCTTTGTTCGGAGCGTTAAAGCGAACAGCAGCGCCGCCCGTCACGCCTCGGGTTCAGCACGTCACTCCAAAGTCTGCAGCCGAGATCTGCCTCACCGTGACACCCCCACCTCACAGCAGAGCACAGAGAGAGAGAGAGAGAGAGAGAGAGAGAGAGAGAGGAGAGAGAGAGAGACACTGTGTAATTAAACAGTTATAACACACACACACACACACACACACACACTGACTCACTACACAAATGGGAGTTTGCATTAGTGTCTCAAAAATGTGCAGTTTTGTTCACTGAATTTGCCCCTTTGGAACCATAAGGTTCTATCTGATATCTTTGCAGATTGAACCTCATAATTATATTGTTATATTTTTGCTGTTTAATTAAAAAGTAAAATGTCCATTTTGTCTGTTTTTAATTTTCTCCATAATGTGAAATTGGCAGTTGTTTTTATATTGTATCAGAATTTCATTCTGAATGAATCAGTGGAAAATACAAATGACTATAATCACTCTTATTTTACATTAACGCCCATTCAAAGTTAAGAGCATTCTGCTTTCTCTGAAACCCAGAGTTGCAAATTGTTCACTGACCTCTTCAAAAGCTTGTCAGCTGATGGAGGTACTCTTAAAGCTCCTGGAGGATGCTGCACTAACTGGGCTTGATAAAAAAAAAAAAAAAAAAATTAAATACAGTGAAACAACACCAGCAGATGACATGACCCCTAAACCATCACAGATTGCAGAAACTTCTAGACTTCAGACATTTTGGATTCACTTTGGACTCTTCCTCCACACTCTAAGAGTCTTTAAATTTACTTTCATCTGAAAAGAGGACTTTGGAGTGCTGAGCAACAGTCCAGTTCTGTTTCTCCTTAGTCGGGAGTAAGATGCTTCAACGACTCACCATCTGTTGCCACAGCGGAACACAGCTGTCCAAGTTTGCTGAGCCTATGCCCACTGCAGACTCAGCTTTCTGTTCTTGACTGAAAAAAGGGCAAACCTAAATCTTCTTCTACTTTTTTGGCTGCTCCTTTAGGGGTCACCACAGATCACGTGCCTCCATCTTCCACTATACCCAGCTTCCTCTACTGTTACTGCAACCATCTCCATGTCCACCTTCACCACATCCATAAACCTTCTCTGAGGTCTTCCTCTGCTCTTTCTGCCCAGCAGCTCCATCTCCAACATTCTTTGTCCAATATATCCACTATTCCTCCTTGACACATGTCCAAATCATCTCAACCTGGCCTCTCTAGCTTTATCTCCAAACTGCACCACCTTCACTGTCCCTCTGATCTGCTCATTTCTAATCTTGTCCATCTTCAGCATCATATATATATATATATATATATATATATATATATATATATATATATGATTTGTGTGTGTCAACACATACACAACATTGATGCTCAAATGCTCAAATTGCATTGAAATCCTTAAAGGTCTGACTGGATTTATGGTGAGGTACATGTGTCAAAAGAATTTCACAGATGAGAACTGGATGATGTAATTGACTTGCTTTTTCTCCAGATCAGACATTGAGATTCCTTGAAATGACTCCATGTATGAGAAATTAACGAACATTTGGTCAATTATGCATTTTCAGCACATTAAATTGCCTGGCAGCCCTGTGTAAAGTGCTTGGTCCCAAAGCAAAGACTGCATGCTCTTTGTTTAGCCATTCATCTACATCATTCATCATCCTGCTGCCACAGAGCTGTATGAGAGCATCTTTGATTTTTACATTTACTGCAACATAGATCACACCCCAACCAAACCAATGCCTGCTATTGACGTCCCTGAATGAACAGCTGCAGAAAAGAGCTGGAGAATGCTTGACAACTGAGGCTAGCAACACTCGTAGTCACAATGAACTGTGAACTGAAACGAGACAATTCAGAAACAGTAGAATTTAGACATATTGAACTCACCCCAGATGACATATTACGCATATTCCCATATAGAACACGACTATTGTCTCCCGTGTTATATGGTGAACAAGGGTGAGAGAGTGAAAATCAATCTTAGCCACACCATAATCAATAACTGACCAAGAAAGACACAGAATAACTCAACAGGAAAAGGGGAGATTTATGTCTTGCCTGCACATCTCCTTATGGAGCTCATTTTTCATCCTTGTGTGAAAACCAAGCTGTTTGCTTATTTTAAAATTTAAAGGGGAATTTCACTGATTTCTCAAAATTTCTGAAATTGAGTTGTGAGTCATGTCATTCAGAGTGATTTGCTATTAATGAATGATTATAGAAAAACATAGTGACCGATTTCTTTACAGTGGTGGTAAGAAACCTATTTTGTCTTATTTATATAATTTTAATCGTGATATTACATATCATGATATAGTGGTACAACCATGTAAAAAAGGACATCCACAAAAATGTATTGAGAGATGGAGGTGATAAAACTAAACACCTAAAAATGAAGAAATGTCTTTAAAATATAATTTGCTATTCTGGACCATACATGTGGAGTGGGCACAGTCTTGGTTAAACCTCAGATATCATATTGGTTTGCCCTTGATTGTTGAAGTGAGTGGGATCACTATGGTCAGTTTCAAAGAGCTCCCTGAGACCTTCCGAAAGAAGGATGTAGCTACAGCTGAACCTGGGAAAGGATTTAAAAGTAATAGTTTTATTACCATCTCTCAGTATTTTTCAAGTGATAGTTGGGGGTATATACATGGCAGAGGGGGAGGTGTAGAGATGTGGACCACCTCTCAAAATGATGTTGTAACTCCAGTAAGTAAAATGTACTCAGTAGAAATGCTGTTTCCTTGTGAGGAAAAAGTTAGGACACCCCAACATTTATTACTACTTAAAATGTCTAAAATTAGAATCGGGTGGAGCACAGAGCTGCAGATGATTAGAACACAGAGGATTTTGGATGAACCTGCCTTATTTAAACCTCAGACATTAGTTGGTTGAAATGAGTGGGACCACCATGGTCACATCCAAAGAGCTCTCTGTAGAGTTTGGGAAAAGATGCAAAAAGATCTGAGAACAAGCAGACGTACTGTTCCACTGTCTGGAAAATGTATCACATTAAGTGAACAATAAAATTTTACAAAGGATTTTAAGACATTTCCTTTAGTTTTATTCATATTGTTTTGTTACCAACGTCTCATAGTATTGTTCAAAGGATGTTTCACATTTTCTTGAGGACTTTTCTGTCTAACAGCACTCTACACACACCACTGAGTTTCTTCATTATGACTATCATGTAGTTATTGTAGTATTATATTATCATTATGATATAATATTATAGAATCAGAGAGAAGTATCAGATTAACTTTAACTAAAATTAACTTTCTTAATTCATCTTTCATTCCTGTTCGGTTTGGTGCCTCTTAATGTTCTGCTGAAGAGTGTAAATGCTAAGGAGTGAGCTGTATCATGGTATCATTACAAGGAGCTTCCTACTCTCCCCCCACCAAAGCTCATGCCTGTCACCCAGCATCTGAAATCAGAAGGGACACCTGCCAGCAGGACGCCCACCCTACCCAGAGTTCACAGGGGGGTGTGTTTGAGCCACATGTCCATCAGTGCCACTGTGAAGGCTCCATTTGGTCTCCTCCTGCCCTTGCTCGGCCTGGGTTTTGAGAGGTCCCATTTTCTGGTTTGATCCGTGATGAGCAGATGACCTTTTCTCCACGTCAGGTGTCGGCCTGTGTAACATCATGCTCTTGCTGCGCGTCAAAGCAACATGCCTCACCTTCACCGACTCGGGTTAGGACTCACACAAACAATCACAAATCTGTTAAGGGGAGACGTAAAGGGAGGGTACAGTGGTTAGAATGTAAACAACAATGAAGGACACAGGTTCAGAAAAAAAGCAGGGAGCCTGTTTTAGCCTAGTGTTGTAAACATTCTGAATTTGAATTTGAGTTGGCTTTGTGGAAGGTCAAAAAATGTTATGCTGGCCAATATTGATGAGGCTGCACGAGTTGACCCGAAAAAAGTAAATGATAGACTCTTTACTCTCATTCTTGAGAATATATTGAGAATATATTGATCCCCTCTGTTAATTAAAATGGTACATGGGATTTTCTGACCCTTCTGTTCAACCTCACATGGTCCAGAGTTAGAAATCATACACTTTTAAAAAGAATCTTTTAAGGTTTCTTTGAGCAACGCCAGAGAAGAACTTTTAAATCTCTCTAAAGTAGTAATCATCAATCCTCTTTAAAATAGCAACACATTTTTAATAAACAATGATTGTGAGTATTAAAAAGTTTAGAGAACCATGACAGAGAACTGCCTCCCATATAAAAGCCCACTCAAGACTCATTTGCAAATTGTTTTGGTTCTTGTTTAAATGATCATTCTATTTGATGGAGAAATATCCCTTTTAAAAAAGTTACTACAAACAGTGGGTTAAAAGACCAATATTGGGTTCCCTGAAGGACTTCGTGGATCTTTGGGAAAAAAAATACTTCAGACTGAAAAGGAAGTTCTTTAATGGTTCCTTATTAAAGGGAAAATGTTTATGTTTATTGAAGAACTGTGATGAATATTTATTTAAATAATACATTGTTCTTGGAATGGTTGTCTGGTTCTTCTGTATGTTAGACAAATTGTTGCAAATGGCTCTTTAAAGGGTCTTTTGGAAAGTTTATTTATTTATTTATTTATTTATTTATTTATTTATTTATTTATTTATTTTTGCAGGGATGCTTAGAAAGAAAAACGTTTGGTTGCGGAAACAGTCCTTCAATAAACAATCCTTAAAAAAACATTTTATGCTTTGTGCAAATAGATTGTCTGAACATAAGAACTCAAACAATTTTGAAGGCTCAGAAAATACATTTAGTCAAATATGAGACTAAATGTCTCATTTAGACCCCCCCCCCCCCATGTTGATTTTCCCAAATATGGAGCTTCTGAAAAAGGAGTTAAAGGACAGAAACTCAAAGTTAGAGGTGTAGGTTCAGGTAATAGAATAATTTAAAAAATATAAAGTTCTTTGTGTCCCGGTTTCATTAATTAAGTCGTGCAAATGCACAAAGGTTGAACTATATTTTTTACACTGCTGTTTTAGCCACTTCTGTACCAAAGGTTGTTTGCATTCACAAATCTCTATTATAAACATGGTTATTATGAAATTTTAATATCTGTATGTTGCATCCCATGACCCTCGCAAATATAATGAAGAGAAAGGTCACGAATAGCACACTGTGTCACACACAAATGTCAGCATTAAGAGAATAACATGTTCTAATGAATATAAAGACTCCATTCATGAGCACAGAAGCTCCTTTCTGACTGGATGGCAGCAAAGGCACAGCCATTGACAGCTCTGCATAGATAATTAAAACTTGCTCTTAAAATATAGATGTGCAGATGGGGCATACTGTAAAAATGCTAATCCGTCACCTTTAACCGGTGTTGGTTTGACAGTGACGTGAGATCCTGCTCAGTTAGGCCCGATGGTGGGTTGAGCTCCGTCAGGTGAGGGGCTGACGGGGCCGTATGGTGGAGCTCCTGCCAGTGACAGGCTGTCATTGGGAGATGTCTGCCATGTGGCTGTCTCTCAGCCTGTCTGTAGGCTGAAGGATGACCCCTCCTGCTCACTGGGGCTTCACTGGGCCTGCCATCACTGTCTCTCAGCTCTCGCCTTGACAGCAGACATGACGCCCAAGACACATCAGCCTCGTCTACAGGTAGGTCTGCCCCTCATGCTCAGTGATGGCTCGTGGCAAGGAGAGAGAAGGAGGCAAGAGTCAGTGTGTGTGTGTGTGTGTGTGTGTGTGTGTGTGTGTGTGTGTGTGTGTGTGTGTGTGTGTGTGTGTGTGAATATGTCTCTCTTTCCCTAAAGGTGTATGAGTGTAGACAGAAGATATTGTTTTGAAAGGTCTTTGGATAGGATGTGACACAAACGTTAAAAACCATAATCTAAAACTTCAGCTTCTGTTTCGTTGTATGTCTTCAGCATTTAGACTCTGTGACAGGGTTCAAGGCACAAGGTTACATGTTTGTTTTTGTAATAGTGAAAGGTGCACGTAATGAAATTTGGAGGCTATTTTCACAGCTTATCCATCATCTATGACATAAATGCATTTCTGCAATTAACTGTCCTTCCTGATGGGGCAATTTACTTTGATTTGTGACTGTTTTGGAGGGCAAAATATCCATCAATTTCTCCACACAAAACATACAGTAGATATCACCAACAATTTTTCCTAACACGTAATTTTGCAAAACAAATGAAATTAAGAGAGTGCAAGGACAGATGAGATGTGAGGACATCACTTATTCACCCCTGCTCCCCACAAACAAAAAAAGAGAGGTGATTGATCTTCAGTTGCACTAACTGTAATGGAAATTTGGTGAGCTGACCCGATCGTGCTCTGCATGTAAACTCGGCAGATGAACAGAGAACTGTACATCACCCAAAAACACTAACGAATGAGGACGAGTATGGGCCAGTTAACATTATTCAAATGAGATCATGCAAAAAAGACCCCAGGCCCCTCTCACTCACTGTAAGTTATGGAAGTATTCTGTAAATAACCTCTTCAAAGAAGAGCTCTCCAGTAAAATCCAATCAAAGAGTTTTACATTAAAAAAATAAAGGTATCAAGGAAAGTTCATAGGAGAGATGCCATTTTTTGTCTCATTAATAGTTGCATAAAGAATTGCTTGTAAAAGTGTTTTTTAAAGGTTAAACACCCAAAAGATCAAAATACAGAAGATCTATACCCTCTGAAAGGGTTCAAATGTGTATGAAGGGTTCCTTAGTAACAACTAATAGAGTTCAACCAATGTTCTACCGGTGGACTCTAATGCTATGTCACTCTTATTCAGACCAATCACCACATTCCATTTGTCTTTAAAAGAACATGACATATGCACCCTCTGCTGCTTTCAGATGTTGATGTCTTGTTTTTTCCCTCTTTTCTCCCCACCGCCTTCAGTTGGTCCAGCCTGGTTGCCCTGGGGGTAGTATCCTCCCCTGCCTACCATGTATGGCAGGATCTGCAAGGGACCAGAGACCTCAAGAACTGGGTAACAATGGATCTTCAGCAAAGACTTTAATTACATTTATTGTAATATTACAAAGTTGTAAAAATTCTTTTCAAGATTGATTCATTCCTGCCTCAGAGTCTTTCTGGTTTCTGGTTTGGCCTATACAAACCCACTCCTCTCCACTCACATTCTCATGATGAAACTTCACACCCCACCATCACCCTTATACAGAGAACCATGGATATTTAACTCCTGCCATGGGGGAATGGATCTTCTCTAAGATGGAGAAACCGTTGATTATTGTTTGTTAACGGTGCATTATGATGTGCACAATCCTGGTCCTGATGATCCATCATCATGCAGAGGAGGATTCTGAAAGACTGGCACTGGCCAATCCTGCTCTACATGCTGTAACAGTTTTATTCCTGTTAAAGTTGTTTGTTTATGAGAAGCAGAAGAAAAGATGAAAAGCCAAGAACCAGTCATTTTAAAGTGCTTTTGCACATCAACCCACTGAGCTTGCACACAGGGGAAATTGTTCTCCACATTTAATCCATCTACACACTGTGAGACACACACACACACACACACACACACACACACACACACACAGGCACAACAGAACAATGATCATGCCCAGAGCATTGGGCAACCCTCTCCATAATACCTGGGGAGTTAAGTTTCTTGCTCAAGGGCACTTCAATCATGCCCTGCCAGGGA
Source organism: Acestrorhynchus altus (assembly GCA_034509495.1). NCBI lineage: Eukaryota > Metazoa > Chordata > Actinopteri > Characiformes > Acestrorhynchidae > Acestrorhynchus > Acestrorhynchus altus. The sequence goes on from CM067508.1 coordinate 27,189,226, forward strand.
TTCGTACCAGCAACCTTTCAGTAACAAGGCTGGTTTCACAAGTTTTGGGAACAATTTAATATAAGTATAATACATAAAGCTAACACATACTCCTACTGAAAACCTGTCAGTTTTGTTTTGAAAAAGGAATTGGCTTAAAGGAAAACTGTCAAATGCGGTTCACTTGCAATTCACCTCTTAAACAATCAGGATGCTTTATAGTGGAGTTATTTCAATAAGTTAATTTTGGGAGAAGGGTCACAACCCAAACGTCTCCTTCTCAGCCCTTTATATAACCTCTGCTTCTCATGAACCACTTCACATTTCATCTGTAGTAGAAAATTATGATTTTAACCTAGGAAAACATAAAATACCATAACTGGTTATTGAAACACCAAGAAGCAGCCGAACATTTTTGTGTTCTTGGCTTGGCACATGCAAATAAATATAATATTCCAGTTTGTGACAGAATTCCACAACAACAGAAGATGAAAAATAGAACAGAAAAAAAAAACAAGGAAAATAATAAGTGAAAGTTCTGTTGAACAGAACGATGCTGTGTGTTCTTTAATTAATACTAACATTTGCAGACATTGAACTTAATTTTGCCAATCATCGATTTGCACACACCAAGCTGCCTCATATGCCAAAATGAGACAGACTAACATTCTGAGTCAGTTTCAGTGCTGCTCATCTCCAGACAACAATAAATATCCAATAAATATCCCTTGCCTTTACCAGGTGAAATATCACCACCTCACGTGTCTCAATGCCCTGTAACCCCCTTCCCCCCTGTGACCCCTGTTACTCTTCAAACTGGATGTCACACTAAAATGTATTAAATTATTCATGTAGTTGTTCTAAGGCAATAAAGCACACTTACAACTCTCAAGTGGTCTCACATGTTGCCCATCTATCACTTTAATTCAACTCAGTCAACAGACTGATTGGGTTTCCTGTACGACTCAACATCTGTATGAGACTCAAAACCACTGCTTATTCTAAGGACCAAAAGCTGTGGGCTATATACAGACAGTCCTTAGTGGTAACAGTGACCCAGTATACTAGTATGTACAGACATGGTATTGTAGTAAATCTAAATTCTAATTTATTGAACATGTTTAGACTCTAAGCATTTCATACAATATCCAGTACAAGGATATTTTTTTAGATGTTACAATTCTTTGGCAATAAATTGGCTGATTTTGTGACTTTGCAACCAACAACAACATACAATCAATCAATCAATGTTTATTTATGTAGCGCTTTTTACAACAAGGGAGTTCACAAAGCAGCTTTACAGAAATCCGAGTCCAATCTGAGTCCAATCTGAGTCCAAGCCTCAAATGAGCAAGCCAGCAGGCAACAGTGGCAAGGAAAAACTCCCTCAGGCTAGGAGGAAGAAACCTTGAGAGGAACCACACCTCAAGAGAGGAACCCTTCCTCCTCTGCTCGACACCGCAGAGCACAGACATACAACAAATGAACATTTTGGACCCAAATGTATACCACTGCTACAACCAATATCTAATAAAGAGCAGAATGAGGTCCTGCACACCTGAGAATCAATCAATATCTGCAGTTTGAGGGGCAGGACATTTCTCACATCAGTAAAACAAGTGAATTGTCGTACTCTTACTAATCCAGGAGCTAATGATTTTACTGCGCTGAATGAACTAATATTAATGCACTTAGCCATTGTTGTAGCCTTCATAGGTATTAGCTTGCACAGTTAGTCTGAATAGAACTCAGTGAACCTCCCAGGGTCACAATTCACTTCCATTCTACAGAAATGAAACCAATATTGTCTGCCATGTTGCTGCAACCAGAGTCTGTGCAGTAGAGATCAGCCAGACTCCTCTACACAATTGGCAGACCCGTCCCTTTTCCCAGACTAAGCATGTCTCAATAAGCAGAATTTTGTCCAGTAATTGCACTTTTCCATTTAATGGCACCAACACTACTCAAATATACCCAAATCCACATGTTTTTTGGTACCTATGACCTGGTTTACTTCCACTATCATAACCCACCCCCAACCCCTATAGGTACATATGTAATTTGTGATAGATAGTTAAGTCAGTTGGTTAGGTCACCTCTATTTAAAAAAAAGTTCGTAATAGTCACCCAACTATCATTCACCGCTATATCTTTACATAAATATACAACGTATAATATATGCCTTTAATTTAAAGGCTTGAACTGACATTATATTTATATTATTGTAGTGTTTCAGGCTAACTTAGCTTTCTCCAACATGTCCAGCTAGAGAGCGAGAGCAGAATGTGTCCTGTAATACAGAAAATATAATGTTACTGTGGCAAAAAGTTAAGAGTTTTTTAGGAGGTTGTTACGAGACTGTTAGGAAAAGGGTGATTTTCAGTTGGCAGCTTCACAAATCGACAAACCCTAAATCTCATATACATAATAGAGTGATGACTCTCTTGGGTCAGTCAGTGCTCTGCATGTAGATACCATGCAGTGAAGAAGTGCTATAAGTATAATGTTACAGCATAAAAAATGCAGTTTATGTTCGACTACAAAACAGAGGCTCCATGAAATGAACAGAAACAGCGTAATATAGGCCCGGGTGCTCTCTTCCAGCCAACCCTTTCAATCACTTTATTCCTAAGTGTAATTCTGCCTTCTTACGATAGAGCAGATTTCTGGAGGGAAATAAAAAATGTGCCAATATTAGTACATGCAGAGGAACTAGACATTTGCTTCACAGCAATTGTGCGGTCCATGTTTTCCATGTCATTGATCAAAACAAACACAAATTGCTCATGAATGTATTTATAGGGGTTTTGTCATATTCTAGCTGTGATAGAGCCTATATACTGAAAGTCAAAATTAGTTATTCAATCAATCAAAGGAAATTGTCAGTCAGTTGTGTTCCACTAGCATGCTATTGCTAAAGCATAATAATATAATTCTAATGTTGACAAGCTAAGGATTTGATCCTGTAAGCAAGTTTCTTGATTAAAGAAACGGACACATTGTTGGGTTTCACATAGAAGTCAATCCAGAACATTGGCCTAAAATGACTTGGACACACCTGGTGTATAGCAATCAGACATAACAGATTAAAGTAATAACACTGATTCTCTCGTTACAATGTGGGATAAATTAGGCAGTAAGTGAACAGTTGGATGTGTTGGAAGCAGATATAATGGGCAAATGTAAGAATCTGAACGACTTTGACACAGACAAAGTTATGATGGCCAGACCACTGAGCCTGAACATCTCTAAAACTGCACAGAAGTGTTACCTGGTTACAAGGTCATGGGCATCCAAGGAATATTGATGTACAGGGGAAAATTGTATTCCAAAAGCTTTTCCAGCATTTAGATACAACATAATGGACAGCTGCCAGATTTACTTTGCATCAAGCAGCAAAAACAGATATACAAGGTTTTTGTTTGGTAATAAGTGACAACTAATGACTAATATGTTAATGCACTAATATGTTAATGCACTAATATGTTAATGCACTAATATATGCACTCTCATTTATCATATTTAAGAAATGCATTGTAATGTGCCTTTCCGATTGTCATTACTCAAATTTTGACAGGATCCCTACAGCAATAATTATCCGTTGTGTAATTTTAACCATGTGTGATCCATATTCAGTGTAACTCATAGCTTGATTACCAGGTCTTGATTACCAGGTGTTAATTCTGGGTACTCATCACCCTGTACTGGTGCAGACCCTCTAGGACAAGCACTGGGCCTGTATAAACATACTTGACTAGATACAGGGTCTAATGAGCCTTACACCGAGTCTGTGCACAGTCACATTAATAATGAAAGTCTGATGAATAAACAGGAAATACTAATGCTACAAAATTTGTGAAAGTAATCTAGGGTCAATCATGAAACATTGTGTAGATGTAATGGAAAGCGAGTGAAGTGGTACGAGACGTTTTCTGATGTGAACGCATCCTCTCTCTCCCAGCTGCGCTCTCACACTGTGGCTGGACATATTTGCATGCTCAGCGCTGTTTGTCTGCAGTAATTCATCACCGCTCTCTGAAGTATTGAAAGCATCAGCATCCGTCAGCAGCCTTCTGTCAATGGCTGTTTTTTTTAAGGAATACAAGAATTATGTCACATCAGAGGCTCACATAGACAATCTACTTAAACCAGGGTTGTAGTCTGCCATGGCATAACCCACGTACATTGAGATAGAGGTGAATATGGTTGTTACAGACTTTGCAGATGAGACTCTCTGCAGTTCCCTTCGCAGATGAGACTTAGAAGCTAAAGGAATACCCTTTTCCTTTCGACCCTTCGAGGACTCAAATTCTAACCGCATCCTAAAAATGTATTTGACAACTTGAACAAAATTAAAAAAGCAATGGAGCCATTTTGGTGCTGCATAGAACCATTTCTATCAGGTTCTTTAAAGATCCATTTAACTCTGCCAAGAAAATGTATCATTCAAATGAATCATTTAATTCTCCTAATTCTTCTAAATGCACTCTTTGTGAAGTTCTTGAGTAAAGTTTTCTTGACAATACTTTCAAGGCTGTGATCATCCATGTTGCTCTTTCCTACATTCCCCCAACACATTTCCCCCTTCCAGTTAACTTTCCATTAATATGCTTTGAAACAGATCTCTGAGAACAGCCAGTAATGACCCTCTGTGGCTGACCCTCTTTATGGAGGGACTTGATGATCATCTCTGGCCAACTCTTAGGTCAGCAGTCTTCTTCATGACTGTGGTTGTGTCTGCTGTATTTATAAGGTTGGAAGAGTAAGTCTAAATGAACTATTCTCATCATTTGAGATGCTTCATTTCTAAATTTGAATGATCAGCCATACAGCAAAACCAAAGTAAGCATCGAACTATTTCGCTTTACATGTAATGAACACAAAAGGACATTTTCTCTTTTTGAATGAAATGAAAAGAATTTGTTCTTTTTGTGACATTCTAATTTCCTAACGTGCACTAGTGTAAGAGTCTCTTAACCACAGAGACGAATCACTTAACCAAGATCCATTTGTGCCTTCAAATGATTCTTTGATTTGTCAGGTTCAATGTAGAACCATTACCATTATCATAGAACCCTGTAAATTTTGTATGGATGTTCTATGTGGAGGTTCTTTGTTTTTCTGATGTACCTTTGTTCACCAAATAATTACTTATAGAAGATGGTTATATGCGTCAGACATCGATATTTTCAGGTGATCATAGAATATTCAGATATATCTTCATTGGATATGCAGAAATTAAGAGAATTTAAATATTTGTATAAATTTGACTATATTTGGATCCAAAATTTATCTTGTGCCTTTTTTTCTTAGAGGCTAAGGACAAAAACACTTCTCACTTTACATCACATTGGAATATTGAGTGAACAAAAAATAGCCCCTTGTTTTCTTCTGTAACCCAATATCTGGGTCAGTGCCCTCGTTAGCCCACGATGACGTCTGCCATAGTTTGATAAAGTAAGTAGTGTAGTGCTGAGTTAAGTTGATCGTTTCTTACCTTACCTTACCTTACCGTATCTTATCTTATCTCACCTTATCTTATCTTATCTTATCTTATCTTATCTTATCTTATCTTACCTTATCTTATCTTATCTTATCTTATCTTACCTTATCTTATCTTATCTTATCTTATCTTATTATCTCATCTCATCTCATCTTATCATCTCATCTTCTCATCTCATCTTATCTTATCTTATCTTATCTTATCTTATCTTATCTTATCTTACCTTACCTTACCTTACCTTATCTTATCTTATCTTATCTTATCTTATCTTATCTTATCTTATCTTATTATCTCATCTCATCTCATCTTATCATCTCATCTTCTCATCTCATCTTATCTTATCTTATCTTATCTTATCTTATCTTATCTTATCTTATCTTATCTTATCTTATCTTATCTTCTTATCTTATCTTACCTAAACTTACCTTACCTTACCGTACCTTACCTTATCATAACTTACCTTACCTTACTGTACCATACCATACCATACCATACCATACCATACCATACCATACCATACCATACCGTATCTTACCTTACCTTACCGTACCTTACCTTATCATAACTTACCTTACCTTACTGTACCTTACCTTATCATAACTTACCTAACCTTACTGTACCTTACCATACCATACCATACCATACCTTACCGTACCTTACCTTACCTTAGCTTACCATACCATACTTTATCTTACCTTACCATACCGTATCTTAACTTACCATACCATACCATACCATACCATACCACACCGTACCTTACCGTACCTTACTTTAGCGTACCTTACCTTACCATACTATACTTTATCTTACCTTACCTTACCTTATCTTACCATACCATACCTTACCTTACCTTACCTTATCTTACCATACCATACCTTACCTTACCGTACCTTACCTTACCATACCATACCATACCATACCATACCTTATCTTACCTTACCTTAGCTTACCATACCATACTTTATCTTACCTTACCGTACCTTACCATACCTTACCATACCATACCATACCATACCATACCATATCTTACCATACCATACCTTACTATACCTTACCGTACCTTAGCTTACCTTACCGTATCTTACCATACCATACCTTACCGTATCTTACCGTACCTTAGCTTACATTACCGTACCTTACCTTACCTTACCTTACTGTACCATACCATATCTTACCTTACCTTATATATTATATTACCTTATGTTATTTTACCTTACCTTATCTTATCATCTTATCTAATCTTACCTCACATTATTTTATCTTATATTATGTTATATTAAATGATCTCTTTTCTGATTTTTAAGTCTACATAATGACATAGAACTGCCCGCACAGTGCGGATCTCGGCTTCTCTGAGCTCCAGCGACTCTTCACAGATGCATCCTCTGAAAGGCCCTTTGGGGAACCCAGTGTGGTTCTCCTGAAGCACTAAAGAACCAGGGCGTCTTTATTTAGATCAGCAGTTATTTGAAGAACAGTTAATGGTGTAGAGGAGCCCCTTCATGAAGAAGCACGGGGCTCTGCTTTGCCCCTCTGCTGCCACTAGATCCGATCGCGCGCCTTTCTTCTGCCCCGGCGGAGCGCGCGGACGGGCAGACGAGCGCGTGCGTCACTGAACATGACACGCGGGCCACTTCGCCGCGCGACCGGCGGCGACGGCGCGATGCGCACCCGTGTCACCCCCACACCGCCCCCCACTCCTCCCGGCCCGCGGCAGCGCGCGCCCTGTCCCCCCGGGACGGTGACACGATCATCGCGGTGCAGTAGGACGCGCGAGACGTGGGAGTGATGAGCACGCGCGGCTGAGTGACGGAGCCCGACGCGTGTTTGTCGCCCCTCATTCCCACGATCTGCAGCTGCCACATCAAACCTCCTCTGCCCCTCTGCCCCCGACATCACTGCGGAGCGACTTAATCGCCCTGATGGGTCAGAAGAAGCTCACTGCGCTGAACACACACAGCGCGCGCCTCATCCACACTGTGTAGCAGCACATCTGTCCAACACATCTGCTGGAGAAGCTAGAGTGGCCCACATCTGGATACTCGAACCCACAACCTCTGGCTTCTGCTCCAAAATGACAGGAAAATGAATAGAAACAGTGAAGGGTTTATGCTGCTAACAGATACATTCGAGTAAGTCGTTTTAAGTGCATTAATGAAAAGTATGTGACTTCTCCTCCCTGATGAAGAATCCAGTTCAAAACCATCTTTGGCTGGCAAATGGTTTCGTGTGGTCTAAGCTGATCTCGCATGTTTGAGGTGGTTGAAAAGCTGGCTAACCAGACAAAAACATACACACGCACAAGAAAATGAGGTACAAATTGGTGCCTAAAAAAGTATAAAGCTTGTAACTGAGGTTGCAGTTATATACTCACCTTTGAGTGAAAATGCTTTTCTCTAAACAGGTTTTTGTACCGGCTACTAGAACATACCAAAAATACAATATTTTACCTTTGACTGGACATTAATGGAAGGCTACACTGCTACACTGTACCTCTTTTTCAGTGTGCGCCATCCATCTATCACACTTAATTTTGGTCATGCTTGGTAATGTTAGACAACCAGTGTGTTCTTTCTGGTCATCCAGCATGGTTAGGTTTGGTCACACTGGTCGTCTACCTTCATCAGATGGTTCACGCTTTAAAACTTAATTAGAACTGACATTTTTAAAACAATTGTGAAAATCACGTTCAAATTTCACATTCACAATTTTGAACACTCATAAACATAAACCTGATTGATGAACTCAATAGTGCCCTAAAATGTAAACAGGGAGCCGATTCCATCACTACTGTTTTCCTTTCCTGGAGGGCTCATGAGAAAACTGAGCTTTGCATTTATTGGCTGGTTTACGGCTCTGTGAAAGCTTATAGAAGAAACCTTTACACTGTAAAAAAAGCATTAACTGTTCCTGATCCTGATCCTGATCTGGTCCTCTGACCTTCAGAGCATTGTGCTGTTAGCAAGCTGAAGAAACTGTAACCCATTAGCTTTTAGTCTTGCCTGTATTCGCTTCCACGGGTTTGACTTTCTCAAATCTTACCAGGACAAAAGAAAGCAGGGCTGATGTGTGTTTAGCACCGGTGTGTTTTCCAAGGATTGGACAATGTAAAGAATACATGGAAAGAAGCTAGTCTGTGCTGCACTTCAAAGTTGACACCACCATCTACTAAACTCTTATTATTCAACTCCACCAAGATAACAGCAGCTGGATATTCACCGAAATTTAACTACTTAAAATGATTCATTCATTAATGTGCTGATCTGCTTCCCCCTGGACACGGTACCAGCCCATCATAGGGTACCACACACAACCATTCAGCCCCAGGCCCCTGGAGCTGTGTGACACACACACACACACACACACACACACACACACACACACACACACACACACACACACACACACACACAGATTAGATGTAAATATTTGCAGTGTATAATCCATGTATTACAGTAAGATATGCAAGTCCTGCTCATACTGAGATAAAAACCTATTTAGCACAAAAAACTAAAATGGCATGAATTAATGAACAACCCTTTATCTTCTGTTAGATGAGGAGCCGCCCCGTCCTCATATTACGCACTCTCTAGCACACTCTGCTGGACAACTTCTATTACTGGGACAAGCTTGACAAGAATGCTGCCACAGATACAAGTGAGAAAAATAGACCTCAAAGTGAAACCTGGCGATGCATTACAACACTGTCTTAAAAATAAAGATGATTTCAAGGTTTCTTAGAGAGATTCCATAAAAGAACCACTTTGGTTCCATGAAGATTAATCACATTTCAATAACAGATGTGTTGGTGTGAAGAGCCTTTTAAAGATCAACACCAGTAAAGTGTTTTTACACCAAAATAATGTCTACTTTTGACTCTCAGAAAAATGACTCAGTATAGTGATAGGTTAAAGTCACGTGACCTGATGTCAACAGGGACAGGGGGACTGGCTTAAAACTGGTTCCAACACTGTACTAGACCAACACCGAGGTCTGTAACCAGCACGTTAATGCTGGAGTAGAAACGTAGGTCAATCCAACACTAAAAAATGCAACAGTGCTAACTAATCTCATAATGTTTGGATAGTGTAGAAAGACCTGCTCATGATTAGAACCCTAAAGGAGAGTGGAGTAAGGAGGTGGGGCAGAAACGCTGCTGGTGTTGTTCTTTAAATGTTTTCTTGATGTAAAGGTTCATCACACTCACAGCTCTGTTACAGATCTCTGATTCTTTACGGAACCAAACGTGTTTCTTGCACAGCATCGCTCAAAGAACCATTTGCAGCACCTTTATCTTTAAGAGTGAGATCGTGGCTTGCAAGAATGACAAGTAATGGATTCCTCGTTACTATAGCAAATTGTGCTACACGTGACGTGTTTTATTTGGCAGTTTGCGGTATTTACAGTACTTTGTTCAAGTGGTCCCTCTGAGTGTGAGTAGGCTACTGTGGTGCCACTTGCATTCCACACATTAGCGTTTTAACCAACAACAAAACACTTTGGCTTTTTTACAAAGCGATTACCTGGGGAGATGGGAAATTAGTCCAACTCGATTTACATTAGTTACAGATGAGTAACATATGATTAACATAGTAATTACAAATCAAAACTCCAAAAGGAACAACCGATAACTAGAATGTTAATAATACACACTTTAAAACATACTCTCATCCCTTCAAGCTACACGAAGTCCGTTAAAATGTGCCTTTCCAATAGATGTCATCAGCATCCACACAACAATAATAGTCCATATGGGTATTGTGTTCATATACACTTGTCACGTTACATTGACACTGGCCTGACATGTGCTAGTCACCAGTTTATGAACACTGACTAACAATTTTCACGCTTTTCACATACATACAGGTACTCCTCTCTCTTGGCAGAGTCCATATGAATCAGGTTGGCAGTAAGGAGTGAAGCTATCGCAGGATCCTGGGCGCTGATCTGTCATTGCAAATGGTTTTCCTGAGACGCACACCTTTGCGGATGGACTTCAGAATGTCCCCTCCCTCGCCGGGGCTCACTGGGTCCTCCTGGTGGCCTCGACTAGGCTGGGGGTCTGTGGGGAAAGGGTACTGACCTTCTCCCAGGGCATGAGCATTGGCCACCAGCTCTCCAATCTTCTCCACCAGGCTGTGGCGGTTAGCTGCCAGGAGCTGGTCCTCCGTACTGAGGGCCATGGCTCCAGGCTGTTGGGAATACACACTCATGCTTGAGCCCCATGTAGAGTTAGGCAGGCTCATCCGCTTGGGAGAGGCTTTATAATCCAGGATCTCCAGTGAATCTTCACTGTACAGGCTCTCCTCACTACCATTGTGCTCTTGTGGAGGGCTAGGGAATCCAGGGGAGTCTGGGACAGTAGGAGTCTTCACTGGAACGATAGGAGGCCGGATGGGAATTGGGCCTACATTGGATGGGACACGTCTCACGCCAGTTTTGGAGGAGGGGGTCCTGCGGATGGTAGCTGTTCCAGAAGAAATGACGGTACCTCCTTTACCATTGGCAGCAGGGGAGCCCTGGGCACCAACTCCTCCAGGCAGGCCTGCAGTGCTTGCTGGCCTCTTGGTCTGGATCATACGGCGGTAGTTCTGGGCCAGGTTGCTGTGGCGTGGGACGGTAGAGGATTTGTCGAAGTCTGTCTGAGCATCACTCTCGGTGTCTCCGTTCATAGAGTAGCAGTCATAGTCAGAACCTGCGAAAGAAAACTGATTATGTAATCTCTGAAACTGTGTATTTGTTTAGAAATGTCTTTGTACAATGTTAAATACCATGTTATTTTATTGCTTTTAAAATGAGAAAAGTTCACTTTCTAATTCTGTCCTTCCTCTAAGAGTGTGTGTGTGTGTGTGTGGGTGTGTGTGTGTTGGGGTGTTACCATGTGAGGGGATGGTGTCCTCAGAGCAGGATGGAGTTGTGTTTTGTGTGCTGTATCCACTGGAGTACTGCAGGGAATCACAGCTATTCTTCTGCTGCTCCAGACTCAAACCACGGGTCAGAACCATGGCCAGTTCGCTGGCTGCAGACATCATCTGCTTTCCATGCTGAGAGTGTGAGCGAGCAAGAGGGAGAGAGAGAGAGAGAGAGAGAGAGAGAGAGAGAGAGAGAGAGAGAATGAAAATTACACATAACACAGGTGTCCAGCACTATTCTGCTGTATTTGTGGACTGCATGACATTTTTGATGGTATGAGCCAGGTATCAGTGACCCTCACCAATAGACCACCAAGAACCTAACAAAGGCCTTTAGTAACAGCATTTAATCTGCTCTCAGAATCTTACGATAGTTTGTTAGTACTTACTAAGAGGGAACTGACTGGTTAAAATAAATCATATTTAAACCCATCAATCATAAATAAGAAAATATACACATGTTTCGTGTCTCTGTTGGTATTGTTTAGGTGACCTGGTATTGGCCTGTTTTCTGCATATCTGGTTTCGTCCGGATATCATGCTTGGCATTCATTCCTTTGTGTTTCTCATGGTCTTTAGAGTCATTTAGGTGCCTTTTGGTTAACTCCACACGGGCTGTCATGCCTTTCACTGCCACGAAAGAATACCATACAGGCCTGATCGGTGGAGTGATGCAGAAATGGTTGTCCTTCTAGAAGGTTCTCCTCTCTGCACAGAGCAATGTTAGAGTTCTGACAGATTGACCATTGGGTTCTTGATCACCTCCCTGTCTAAGACCTTTCTACCATGATCACTCATGTTGCCAAAGTCCTGGTAGTTCCAAACGTATGGATGATGTCTACTATGGGACCTTATGTAAACAGGTGTGTGCCTTTCCAAATCATGTCCAATCAACTGAATTTACCACAGCTGTCCACTTATGCTGTAGAAACATGTGAAGGATGGTCAGTGGAAAGAAGATACACCTGAGCTCAATTCTGTCATGACAAAAAAAAAAAAACGTGTTTTATTTTTAATAATTTTGTGAAGATTTGGAACTTTTTTATTTTGTCATCGTGGGGTATTGTGTGTAGAATTTTGAGTGAGAAAAATAATTGAATCCGTTTCGGAATAAGACATAACAAAATGTGCACAAAGGATACTTTCCGGATACACTGTAAGTATATATAAATGATTTGTGAATGTAGTTTGACCTGAATAAAAAAAGGTCAGTACTTTGTCGAGCCCCCTTTTGCAGCAATTACAGCCAAAACCGCTCCAGCTCCTTCAAGTTAGATGGTTTCTCCTTGTTAAGTGTTCAAGTCTGACCATAGATTCTCAACTGGATTAACGTCTAGGCTTAGACTAAGTGAGTGTTGCTTTGGTTGTATGCTTTGGGTCATCGTCCTGTTGGAATGTGAACCTCTGTGCCAGGCTCAAATCGCTGAAGACTGAAACAGGGTTTGCTCAAGAATATCCTTGTATTCAGCACCATCCATTTTCCCCTTGACTGGGAGCAGTTTCCCAATCCCTACTGCTGAAAAACATGGATGGTGTTCTTGGGGTGATATGTGTTTGTTTTGTCCCAGACATAGTGTTTACCTTGGTGTTCAATTGTAAAAGTCTCTGACCAGAGCACGTTCCTCCATACATTTGGGGAGTCTCCCACATGCCTTTAGGCAAACAGTAAAAGCTTTTTCTGGCCACTCTTCCATAAAGCCCAGCTCTATGGAGTGTATGGCCTATTGTGGACAGATCCTCCAGCAGCAACTCTGCAGCACCTTCAAGGTTACATTTGGTCTCTGTACTGCCTCTCTGATTAATGAGAGTTTTGGCAGGAAGCCCTCTCTTGGCAGGCTTGTTATGGTACCATGTTCTTTCCGTGTGATGTTAATGGATATGATGGTGCTCCAGGGGATCATCAGAGATTTGGATATTTTATAACCCTGACTTCTTCTCCACACCTTTGTCCATGACTATTTTTTGGCGATCTCCTTGGTCTTCATGGTGTTGTTTGGATAGTGGTACCTCTAGCTTAATGGTGTTGCAGCCTCTGGGGCCTTTCAGAAATGGTGTGTATGTATTGACAGATCATGTGACACTGCACACAGGTGGACTTCTGAATGTAAATGGTTGCACCACTATTTAGGGGCTTCATAGCAAAGGGGTGAATACATATATATATACATATATATATATATATATATATATATATATATATATATACATATATATATATGTGTGTGTGCGTGTGTGTGTGTGTGTGTGTAACAAAAGAGGTAAATATTCTTTCACAAGGCACTGTAGCTTTCCAGGAGAAGGGTTGGTGACCCATGCTACACGGGTTGATAATGCTTATTAATAATGCAAATAGAAAAAACACTCCATGCACCTTTCCAGTGATGCTTGCAGGGCTCACTCTGGTCCTATAGGGATCCTCAGGGTGCAACACACCATTCCCCCTTGGACCACCAGGGTGCTCTGCAGCCTCACTTTTGCGCTGCTCATAGTGAGCTGCTTTAGACCAGTCCTGCTGTGGGAACGAACAAGAGCATTTAGAAATCCAGTGTAGAGAAACAAAGCACAGTCGGATATGCATGAGAGGAGTTTCAGAAAAAGGGACGTTAAACAGTGTCAAATGGGTGACTGCAAGTAATTAAATGAAAAGATAAGCAGACTAACAAAAATAAATGAAAGCAGAACAGAGCGCCAAAGAAGAACGTAAATGAAATGTGACCAAATGGTCAAAATGAAAACAAACCTTCCAGTGAGGAACTTTTGATGTGGGTGAGGGGGAGTTTGATCCAGGGGAATGATTAAAGGATGGGGACGCAGGAGCTATGAAAGAGAGAGGCCTGATGGAGCCATTATAAGTGTGAGCAGGGCGGAAAGTAGCGAAGGATGAGCCAAACTGTGGAGACGGAATGACATTTGGTCAGATGGTCAGTGTGTTTATAGAGGAAAGACTCAGGCAGCAGAACAGAAGCAAAATCATGAACCTAAGACTCCTGAAAACTAGACAATTAAGAATCGGTGCTCAAATGAAAGGAATGGTCGAAATTAAAGCAAAATTCGAACAGTATGAATGTGCTGAATGAGTTCATTACTGCTACACACTATGAAGTCAACTTGCAATTGTAGGGTGTAATACTCACTGCTGTAGGAGATCCACACTCGCTGATGGACTGGCAGGTCTCTGAGGCTTCAGAGGATGCAGAGCTGGATGACTTCTGAAAAGAAGGGTCCAGTTGTCAGTTAAAAATGTCCCTTATAGAAATAGATCAAACTGCCCTCTCCCACACTGCCCTGCTGGTCTGCCCTCACACTGTGCTTAACGTTCTGGGCTTGAGCACCAAAGATCTTAAACTGAAAAACACTGAGATCTGCAGTGAATGGCCTGAATATCTGTGAGATTGTATTCTGAATGATGACATATTTAATATTGTATTCACTTTCTTCTCCAAGATTAGAAATGCTGATAAAGCTACTACAGTTTTAAACATATATTTACATTTACATTTACATTTACATTTGCAGCATTTAGCAGATGCCCGTATCCAGAGCCACTTACAAAAGTGCTTTGCTGTTCACTTAGAATATCCTTAGCTAGTAGACGAGGCTGGAATCTAGAGATTCTGCACGCTTAGATCCTGTTGAAACAAATGTCTTTATGGAGTTAAATACTCCTGAAACAGATGAGTCTTCAGTCTGCGTTTGAAGACAGTGAGGGACTCAGCTGTTCGGACTCCCAGGGGAAGTTCGTTCCACCATTTTGGTGCCAGAACAGAAGAGTCTGGATGCATGTTTTCCTTGCATTCTGAGGGACGGTGGGTGAAGCTGTGCTGTACTTGAAGCTTGAAGGGCTCTTGGTACAGCTCGAGTTTTGACCATTGCTATCATGTATGGAGGGGCTGGTCCGTTTTTGGCTTTGTAGGTCAGCATCAAGGTTTTGAATCTGATGTTCAGCTACAGGGAGCCAGTGAAGGGAACGCAGCAGAGGAGTTATGTGACTGAATTTAGGAACATTGAAGACGAGCTGCGCTGCTGCATTCTGGATAAGTTGCAATGGTTTGATGGTCCGCATAGGAAGGCCAGCCAGTAAGGAGTTGCAGTTCTAGTCTTGAGACTGAACAAGCACCTGAGTGGCCTCTCTAGACAGAAAAGGTCGAATTCTCCTGATGTTGTAAATGAGAAATTTGCATGACCGAGTCAGGTTTACAACATGAGCTGAGTGGTCATCCCCTACTACACCAAGGCTCCGTGCTTCAGTAGATGGAGTGACCAATGAGTGACCATATACACCACTCTGTCAGCAGTATCAACAGGGCTGTCGTGGCAAGTTAAGTCAGCCCTGGAATTCTATACAGATCCGCCCTCGTTCGGACATTTTGATTGTTTTGGTTTGTCGACTGGCCCCATCATCATCTCAGCAGAGATGATTTTCCCAGTTCTCCCGATAGTCACTCCTCTTACTCCTAATTCATTTCCCCTGATTAAACTACGAATGCAGGGGGTCACTAATGCAGCAAAGTTTGGTAGATGCCTTACCCAAACACAACTGAATCGTTTCATTAACTGCCAGACAAAGTGTGTGTGTGTGTTTGAGTAGGGCACAAGTGTGCTGGAGGTCAGCTGACTGGAGGTCCTGTACCAATATATGAACACCTCAACCAGTGTATTTACAGAGCACTATACTGTGTATTAGAAACAGAAGCTTCCCAATCCTGGAATACTTATTGTCCACTAAGGTTTTACTGTTCTTCCTCTCTTCCTCTCTCTTTTCTTCTTCACTCATTCTATTAAGAAGAGGTTATTACAAAAAATTTGTAAAGTCGTCATAATGAACACACGTGATGATCTGATAGTAGTAGTGCTCAGACACAGAATCGATCAGCTAGTGTGAGACAGACAGTACGCTGCTAATAATAATCACCTGGCTGGTGATGTCCGAGGGCATTGGAGATGGAGGTTTGGAGTGCATGTTGGCATCTTGAGAGATGAATCCAGAGTCATGAGAGGAGACACTGCTCAGGCGATGAGCACCACCTGGTGGTAGATGCACCAAACTAAAACACAGAAAAGAAGAGATTGTTTTTCTTCTATGAATTGAGCCCATTTGTTCCCACAATTTCACCATGTAACCAGCATTTTCAGGAACGAAGCAGCATCTTCAATAACTTCTATGAATTACTTTGTAACTAACTGAAAATGATCATATTATGTAGTTATGAGTGTGAGAAACTGAAGCGTGTCTCAACTTACAGGCGCTCTAGGTTTAATTCCTTAAATTAATAAAGAATTCCTATCAATGAAACCATCCAACCTAAATTAATTAATTTTTAATTAATGATTATGAAGAGTATATTGAATAAAAGCATAATAAGAGCATAATTCAGGAAAAAGTCCCCACTTTACTGGGTTTTAGGTTTCTGCGCATGAGTCAGAGCTTAATGCACAGTCTGGACTTTCCCTGTCATTGGGTATCAAGAGACCAGTCTGGTGTGCCAAACAGTGAATGAAGCTGAGACTGTACATCACAGTACCATCAGACCACTGTGTGAAACATTAGTGATGTGAGGAGATGAGCACCTGCACAAGCTGCTCTTCCTGGAGCCAGTACTGCTGGGAGAGGAGGGAGGAGTCTGGTAGGACCAGCTGTAGTCAGAACCCTTCAGGTCAAGAATTACCTAGTGGAGGAAAGTGTGTGTTATGTGGAGGGTCTAAAATGAGAACAGTCATTTCCTTGGACTGCTGGTAGCAAAGAATCTGGGCATGACTTGACTGGAATGACCATTGCACTATACTGGTATTAAAGAAATAAAACATCTGTGTGCTTCTGTAGAACAGTGTGTGAACTGTGTCTATGTATGAATAACAGCACTGTGCTTTCCTGACCTCACAATGATACGATACTAATGCAAACATATTTTATAATGAAACAGAAAAATTACAGGCTGAAGTACTTATTATTAATCATTCTTCATATATTTGCAAATATTCATGTTCTCACTCAAACTGAATGAACTTTGCAATGGAACGTAGCTTTGTCACACTCTGGAATAAACATATTTTCAGCCATTTTATAAATACCAGGTCTTGCTGAGTAAGGTAATTCTAAAAATAATTCTTATTTGATCCTTAAGAATGATTATTTTAATAATGTACATTTAAGAAGAGAAGAAATCACCTGTTCACTGGCCTCTGGCAGTTTGTGTGGGTCGGTGGTCAGCACATTGAGGTCATCAATAATGGCCTGGAGATGAGTGACCTCTCCAAGCATAGCAATCTCCCCATTCTGAAAATACACAGCACCCCACATCAGCTCTGATGCATCACACACACCCATCAACACCAGCAGCACTGTAAGAAGAGCTGGACAGAATTCTCATGGCTTAAGGTGAATAGAATCCAGAACACACCAACTCTCGCGTTGTCATTGGCAAGATGCTGACGTGTGGTTGTGAATTTCATTCATTCACTTACATTTAAGATGGAATCATGTCTTAATGCTGCTCTGTTTTCCCCATAACTCACCACCACGGGCTGCAGGAAGCTGATGAAAGTGCAATAGCGCCCCCTCTCCTCCAGAAGGGCTCGGCGCACCGCCTGCTTCTCTGTCTCCTCCATCAACAGGTACATATCGCTTACATCCTGCATAGCACTGTCCAACTGAGGCTGCAGCCCCCCTCGACCTGGGAAAGAGAGAGAGAGAGAGAGAGAGAGAGAGAGAGAGAGAGAGAGAGAGAGAGAGAATGGGGGGGGAGGGAGGTTGGAAATCACAATCAGTGCATTACGGAGCACTAATTCAGTCATCATGCACTGACAGATGCAACATGAGCTGCCCCATCAGGCAGTAGTTGTGAGAGACGAAAGCACACAAGTTGTTCAAAGAGGATGTCAGCACAGATGTTCCACATGAGGTCACTATATCTGATGAAAACAGATTACGGTACAGAATGTCAACTGTCAGCTTCTAAGCAGGAAACACCTTCACTAATACATGAAATCAGGACAGTTACATGGACAATGAGATACAAATGGATGGACACAGACAAACACAGTGTTTAGAAGATCCATCAATTCTCTATTGTGGAATGTTTTCATTAAGTGGAAGCATGTTGTGTCTCATATGGAGAATGGTAATGTGTATGAACTGGAGACATGCACAACTGAGTTTGTTTCGGAGATGATGGATGAAAGAAATGAAACTTGAGGGAGGGATAAAATCATTCAAGTGACATGAAGTAGAATCTAGTCTATTGGCTTAAGCGAAGGAGGTGAAATAAGAAGCCACTGCTTAAATACATACCTGGGAGTTCTAAAGTTTATAGGGTGCACAGGTCAAGCAAGCAGGAGCAAAAGCAAGAGAGAGAGAGAGAGAGAGAGAGAGAGAGAGAGAGAGAGAGAGAGAAGCAGGGAGAAGAGAGGAGGAGGGTCAGATGAAGAGCTTTAGAGAACAAGACTGCAACAGCGAAGAGGGATGCACATGAATGCAACTGCAAGCCCATTACATACGAACAGATTACAGAAACATAGCAAAAGTCCATCATCTTGCACTGCAGAAAATAATGCAAACATAAAGAGAGGTCTGATTACAGTCTTTTATTCAGCTCAACTCAAAGTTCTAACTCACATTTAATTCTGCATCAGTTTGGTCAAAAGTACATATTGAGGTCAGTCTCAAAACCATTAGATAAGATTCAGCTGATTTTGATTACCGTATTTTCTGGACTATAAGCCACTACGTTTTTTCCACACTTTAAACCATGCAGCTTATAATGAGGTGCAGCTTTTTCTTCTTATATATGTTATTTTCCAGTTTTTTTTTGTTTTTTTTTAACTGTGGCTTATATTCCGGTGCGGCTTATAGTCCAGAAAATACGGTAAATGTTGCATAAGATGTTTAGCCTGTGTTCCTACACCTCAATATGTTTACTGTTTATTCTCATCAACAGGTTGTGACTCCCTGTATAATCACTGCAATAAATGATTATGTATGCAATAAATCAGGGGTAGGCAATCCTGGACCTGGAGTTTCAGATTCCTGCAGTTCAGTGAATTCTCTCCTCTCACCGACCAACTAAACCTGGCTGAATCAGTTGAGGTTGAGCAGGAAAAGCACAAAACTCTGCAGGACTCCAGGCCCAGGATTGCCTACTCCCACAGTAAACACTAATAGCCCAACAATAGTTAGATTAATAATAACAGGTACCACCACCAGATGGTGCCAGCGAGTACAGAGGAACGATGTCTGTTTATCGTGCGGCTGCTGTAGCCCTCTGACCTTCATCTGTAACCCTTAATCTGACTCTAACCTGATTCAGCCAACCTGCAGGAAGGATCGGAGCCCTCAGCTCTGACTCATACAGCACTCTAATGCCCAGTGTGGTGACTACAACAATTCACCAATCCTCACAGAACAGCAACGGAAGGATTGAGACGTCGGTTGGGATTGCAGAGAGTGAAGGAGCAGTCATGATGACAGAAGAAAATGGAGGAGTGGAACAGACCTTTCCTGGCCTTCTTCTGTAGCTTCAGAGTGTCTGAGGACTTCTTCTTGATCTCCTGCCGAGACCTCTTGTACTCTGTAGACAAAGATATGTTATAATCAATGTGTCGCTGTCACACAAATGCCTTTCATCTCCAAAATCGCAAATAAAAAAAGAAAAAAGAATTTTAAAAAATCTTAAAGTTCAGTGGAAGTCAATGTAAAAATGACATGTTCAAGGTCATTTTGGAGCATTTATAGGTCCATTCATTATGAAATGTTGACAGAATGTGAAGATCATATGCCAGATTTATCTCAAAAATTCAAAGTGACAGAAAAGAAAGACACCATTAATATTGCTCCCTACAAAATGGAGGTAGCCTCCACATTTTATACTGAATCTTATATAAATGAATGCAAGATATGAGGTTTAATTACAGCCCTGATGACATACATGACATGAAGACCACATTCAGACATCATCCTTACCTTTGGCATGATCTTTATCTAGAAGTGCAGCAGTCTTCTTCCACTCCTCTATCTTGTCCTGGAGTGGTGTGATCAGTTTCTCCATAAGAGCACTGAGTACGGTCAAACACACGACACAAATTAACATCAACAATGATAATAGCAGCATTAATAGAGAACAATAGAGACGGGTTGTGAAAGTGAAAGCAGAGTTAACGTCTATAATCACTCTCTCAGTAATTTGAGCTTAAATTCCATTGCAGCAAAAATAACCCATCAGAGCCTTAAACCAGTGGACGGGTCGATGGACATGTAAGGTCATCTGGACAGTGGAAAATCAATGTCTGGCATAGCCAGTGAGTTTTGTATCGTGATTAATTGGAGTAAAGGCTTCGGCAAAATGTAGCAAGAACATGATTGCATTGATCACTCACTTGGTGAAGTGTCGCAGTTTGGCCTCAATGCTGCGATGACGCATGCACATTCGGGTCAGAGCAGAGCCAATGTCCCTGGTAGCACCTAGGAAAACAAGTACAACTGAACCTTAGACAAACAAGCTGCAAGTTGGAATTCAGACTGACCACAAGAGCAGATGAGGCAGACTGATCTGCCGAAGATCACACAAACAAGCTGGATATCTACTATCATAATGGTAGGTGCACAAGTAAGGAGCTTGTCCTGCGCACTCTTCTGGGACAGCTTCACACTAGTTGGAACATTGCATTATAGATTTTATTGCATTCATATTTAATGATTGTTTCTGGACCTCAAATAATCACTCACGCCAAAAGCCTTCGATAGTATTTCATAACTCAATAACACAGTTCTATTGCTCTGCGATCCGATGCTGGGTTTTATACACCTCTAGTTGACACCTGGCATGGTGTGTGTGCACGATCTGCTGTCTCTGTCAGCAACAGATATACAGTTTCTTTCTTTACCAACAGGTAATAAATTACTGTGACGAGCCGATTCTGTCTAGAATTGTCTGTGCAAACAGACAAATGACTCCCAGAAATAACCGCCACCATCGCATATCCCACAGATCAGTGCAGGGTTCTTTACCTTCCATGGTATATGGGAGAAGAAGACTCACCACCTCTATTAACACCACGACTCCAGACACAGCACCTCACCTGGGCTTCCTACCAGAGGACTGGCAACATGTGTTCAACAAGTCACAGTACCAGTAGTTTCAGGTTGATGGTAGGGTTCGTGTGTGATGCACACCCTGTTAGACCTTGGAACTCAATTGTCAACAAGGCGCTGTGCAGGCTGGTGGTGGTTCCATACTGGTGTGGGGTGTATTTTTATGTCTTGTGTATTATGTTGGTTGGGTCCACTGGTCCAAGTTAACACGTCATTGTCCGGTGCCACCACGTGTCACTTGGTGACCTATTACAGTCCAGTATGAACTTCATGTACCCCCACAACGATGGTATATTTCAGCAGGATAATGCACCATGCCATCAGGCCCATGTTGTCCAGAACTGGTTCTATGTGGTTTGAGGAATGTTAATGCTAATTTCTACAAGAACGACCAATTTTTTCAAACAGCTAGAACACAAGTTCATTCTAGGGGACATTAAACTATATTTAGATGTACCTGATTTCAATTGTGGCTCTTTCAAGAACATTCATTTGAAATGTTCTTGAGAGAACCAAATGTGGTTCTTCTATGACACTGCATCAGATAACCATATTTAGTAGCATATAAATGTGTTCAACAAAAGGAAAAAATCAGGAGCCAAATCAACGCCTGGATGTCTGATGGTTAACTAAAGAACCTCTTGGCTTCAGCCAACCACTTCCTCCCCACCACAGCTTTGATGTATCTAGAAACAATCACTACTCTGGTGACCTTGGAAAATAATGACCTGGCAGCAGTACTTTCCAAGTGTAATTAAAATGGGGTCTTAAGCTGTAAAGATCAGTCTGGGCCCTCATGCAGTTGAGCTCAGCCAAGATTCCCCAGTCTAAGACCTACAGTAGAACTGTCCAACTTTAAGGGTTGGGGGGCCTAAAGCCAGATCGCCCTCCTTCACAAACAGTTTCAGGTAGAAATCTGGATTTATTTTTTATTTCTGTTAGCTTTTTGATCTTTGCAATCTCCAGTTTATTTTAATTAATGAAACAGTCCCTATAAAATGTAAGCTACAGTGTTTTCTTTCACATTTTGGGGCCTTTTGGGCCATTGAACCCTCCACCAAACACCTCAAACAAGCTCTATTCCTATTCCTCACAATGGTGAACAGTCTACAGCAGTCAGAGTGATCTACTGCTCCTATATCAATGGACCTCAGACAGCATTCTTAGTCAGATTTCAGCTTTGACCTCATTTGTCAGGAGGCCCTAATTGATTGCATGGCTTTGCCGTCTAGCTTTGCCTTGGTGTAGCAATTAAAGGCACCACAAGAAGTCGTTATCCGGTTCCTGAGACTGAAAGCGCAATTCTAATCACGATGAAACAAGGAAAAGTCCATGTATGTGGGCAGATCCATGCTTATATGCACACACATGAGTGTCTGTGTCCACATTTCAGTACAAAAGATACTCTATTGGCCTGAATGGTGGGCATGCAAATTCGTAGATGCATGGACCCACCCACATCCTACGTGACAGCAATTTCTACAATCTTCATATGTATTATAGGTTCAAAATGTGTAAATACTAGATGTGTGTATCAGGAGAAGGGTTCAGCGGCGGCCCCTCCCGTTCACCCTTTCACTCTTGCTCCAGCTGGTCCAAAGGGAAAAGGAGGGAGTGCAGTGAAGGGATATCCCTCTATTCTTCCTTGCTGTATCTGCCTTTCCTGTCCGCTCTGTTTCCTAAACACCATTATTGCAGGAGAGAATGGGAGAGGCCTGTGCTAACCTGGCCTTCTCCTGTAGCACGCACTAGACAACACACCCATTAATAGACACTCTCACCATGCTGTGAGTACCTGAACTGCAGCTCTGTAGATCATGTAGATGTACATCATGCAGACCTACTGAAGCCACCAGCAATGTCACTAAGTTTCCTGTTTACCCCAGAATAACTTCATAAAGGATTCACACGACTTTTGACAATGCAGTGCAATTTCCTCATCGACGTTTTCCAGAGATGTTCTCGTGATGATCTTGTAGTGACTTTTCTGGTTTCATTATTTGGTTCTTTTTCAAATAATCCAGAAGATTATTTCTTTCTTTTCATCATGCTCTACAACACCACAATGACATTCATCTCTTCAGCTTGGAAAGCCAAGGTCAGACAAAAGGAATGGTTAAGGACCTTCTTCAAGTACCCAAGAGTGACAGCTTAACCCATACTGAGAGTGAAACTGAACACTGACCATTGTGATCAGAGCAAGGCGGCGTGAATGATCCCATTATCATTCCTCAGTCACAATAGGGAATATGACACAGAACCAGTTCTCAACAACTCGGCTTGGTGCTTTATCCTGCTGAAATGTCCCATCATTTTGGGAGTACAGGAGACATGGGTAAGCCAAAAGCTGGGAGAAGAACCATCCTCCTCTGGTCAAATTACTCATACATTATAGATAAGGGGACTGTGGACCACCACATGTCTGCTGTAGTTATCAGGTGTTCTGGAGTAATGAGGATACATTTTTACATGATCAGTGATGGCAGGTGGGCAACTAGTCCAAGACAGGGTGGGAAACTAGCCCAAGTCCAGTAGTTTTACTGTGGGCAACCAGTGTGATGGTCACCAAGCAGTGAAACATAGCAGCACCGATCAATGACATGTTTAGGTGGACTAGTGGATCCAACCCATGCCATACCAGTGTGGGACCAGCCTGCACAGTGCCTTGTTGACAACTTGCACTAAGGGCTTCATGGGGTTTGTGCCTCACGTGAACCCAACAATACCATCAGCCCAAAACTATTGGTTCTTTAACTCTTCAGACCATGCCACGTGTCGCCAGTCTTCTAGGAACCAGTTATCCACCTCACAAACCCATGTGAAGTGCTGGGACTGGCGTGATGGTGCTAAAAGTAGCAGTTTGGTGGGTCTTCTGCTCCTATATCTCATGGAATCTAAAGAACACTGCACTGACATATGCATATTTCTGAAGGCTAGTATTTATAATCAACGTCCAATAGCTAGTTCCTGTAATCAGTCCTTTATGACAGTAAATGTGGTAAAAACAATAAGAGTAAAAAACAATTATTTTAAATTATGTTATTATTATTATTATATTATTATTATTATTATTATTGTTATTATTATATAATGGTCTCAGTGGGTTGTGGGGTCATAACCCCA
This sequence comes from Acestrorhynchus altus, assembly GCA_034509495.1. NCBI lineage: Eukaryota > Metazoa > Chordata > Actinopteri > Characiformes > Acestrorhynchidae > Acestrorhynchus > Acestrorhynchus altus. The sequence continues at coordinate 27,213,827 of CM067508.1, forward strand.
TCCCATTGTCATGTCAGTGTGTGTGTGTGTGTGTGTGTGTGTGTGTGTGTGTGTGTGTGTGTGTGTGTGTGTGTGTGTGTGTGTGTTTCAGCCCTTTTTTCAGAAAAGTGGAAAGTTGACTACAGGCTGTTGGCAATTGCTGAACTCGTAATTTTTTCTGAATTTATTGGAATTTATTCTAATGTTATATAAAGTTTTAGTGGCAAAATCACCATCACTGTGTTGGATGTTGGACAACTTAACAGTGCATCCTTACTCTCATACACTCTGTAAATCTGTTTCATCCTCTGCTGGCCAACAGTGGGATGTACTCTGCTGCAGCTCAGGTGACAGCAAAAAAGGAAGGAAAGGTCAGTCAGCTGCAGGGGGTTCAGAAACAATATGGAAAACCCCACCATCCCACATCTACCACACGTCCCTGACAAACAGGGATTCAAGTGTTTGTTTCCAGTAATACACAGATTACATAGACACACACCAGCATAGTCAGCTGATCCAGCATCCCCATGTCCTGACTCAACTCAAATTTAATTAGGATCCCTCCAATGTGATCAAGAGACCCTGTCCTGAGATGTTCTGCTCTTTCTTCACTATGTTGGACCTCATATGATCACAGCTGCAATTCAGCTCAAAGATGAAGAACATCAAGCCAAGGAAGAGAGGGAGGAGGGGTCAGTCTTTTTTATCTCAAAAACAGACCGTCCCAATGTCACTGTTAACTTTATGCTGATACCCTCCACCCACCCACACACACCTGCCAGCTTCCCTTTCCCTTCCCCTCCCTTGAGAGATCAGCTGACAGCTCCATCCTGAAAGCGTTCAGAGACTTCCTGAATCCAGGAGTCCCCTGGCCTCCCGCCCTGACCGGACGTGCACGGCTCCCACAGCCTTCTCCAGATCACATGGTCAGGCCTGAGACGGACCATTCAGCCGCTGCTTCCACATCCAGCACCTGCCCATGTCTGGGGGAACTATTTAGTCGAGCTGGAGACCACAGGGGTATAGGAGCACTCTGAAGGGAAGACATGATAGCTCTCACTCTGCCACTTAGTACACTGACTATTTACTACTATGTGAACTTAGGGAAGCATGTAGTAATGAAAAAAAATGTAACATGATCAGAGCTTCATTAACCCCTTAAACTCTAAGGACCCATCAGACTTATTTTCTCACTCTCAACACTCTAACGCATAGTGGTCACTGAATAATTAAGCATATACAGGGGTTGGACAGTGAAACTGAAACACCTGTCATTTTAGTGTGGGAGGTTTCATGGCTAAATTGGAGCAGCCTGGTGGCCAATCTTCATTAATTGCTCATTTCACCAGTAAGAGCAGAGTGTGAAGGTTCAATCAGCAAATAAGAGCACAGTTTTGCTCAAAATATTGTAATGCACACAACATTATGGGGGACGTACCAGAGTTCAAAATTGTTGGTGCATGTTTTTGTGATGTATCAGGAGACACGGTATCCAGGGTAATGTAAGCACCACCAAGAAGGACCAACCACATCCAACAGGATTAACTGTGGACGCAAGAGAAAGCTGTCTGAAAGGGATGTTGGGGTGCTAAACCGGATTGTATCCAAAAAATGTCCTTCCCAAGACAAATTGACGCTGTATTGGCCACAAAAGAAGGCCCTAGTACACTATACTAATAAATGATTGTGATCTAAAACCAGGTGTTTCAGTTTCATTGTCCAACTCTTGTAGTATACAGCAGTGTATTACAGTATACACATTAGAATGTCCATATTGTGGGATATCAAAGTACCAAAGTATAGGACATCTGATTCAGTCTGTAAACTCTTTTAAAATACACACAAAACTAAATAATCACAAGACTTTCGGAGGCTACTTTTAGGTAGTGCACCTCTTGGTAACTGCTAGACATGCCTTTATGATGCACTCAAAGACATTGCCCAGTTGACAGACTTTAAAAAGGGGGTATATCATTGGACCAAACCACCTACACCTTTGTCTGCAGTGGTGTCATGAATGAGAAACCTGGACTGGACTGGACTGGAAGCATCATCTTTAGTAACAAATCCAGGTTCTGTTTAGGATGTGACAACGATCTTGTTCAATCCAGTCTTGGAGCGGCGCAGCTCCCCAAATGCTGGTGTGATGATACGGGAAACAAATGCACACACTAGTTGGTCACCTCTCACGGCAGGGTTTCCAACTGTCCTTTTTCAGCATAATGCTCGCCCACACACACCAAGGGTATCCCAGGAATGTCTTCGCCAGATTGCAACACTTTCTTGGCCTACCACGTCACCAGGTATGTCGTGAAACAAGCATTTATGGGAACAGCAGGGATGCCAGCCTCTATAACTTAGCAGTATGCAGGATCTACAGGTCCAGCTGCCACACCTGTGGGCAAATTTGCTACAGGATGCCATACAGAACCTGTATGCCTCAACCATATAACATCGTGTATCCAGGCTAGAAGCCCAACAGGGTACTACAACCTCATTTTAGTTGTACCAATATTGTATTCATCGTCATATAAAGCTTCATTCAATTTCAACAACTCCATCTTGGTGCACGCTCAGTCCACGCAAAACACATTACATTACAATACATAAGCAGTTTAATTCTCCCTACTAATGTTTAGGTATAAAGTACGATAAGAGCAATAACAGTCATGCTCACTAAAATACAGTGTATCCAGCTGTAAACACAGTCCTCACAGATCTTTTACATAGTGACAGAAAACATGGTAGAATACAGAATGCACACTTCTACACACTAAGCTATTTCACTGTGGTCAGGGGGCTGTGACTGCCCTCGCAGCAGATTTAAACTGGTTCCAGGGACTATGACACATTCTGACACCAGATCACTGGGGAGGAGCACGGTTTGATAGAGCTTGAAATATAGTCCAGTAAAAATGATTTATGACTGTTTCTGGCGTATAAACAACAAGTGTTGAAAAGAGGAATTGCGAAAAATGTAAATACAAGAAAATGTACAATACTGTCATTTTACTATGAATAACCGAACAAGAGAAGTAAAGATTAAAGCTTTAACTTGGTGGCAGGGTGGCAGTGTCATTCGGAGAATGTTTTAGTGGCATCTGTTTTATACGTCAGCCAGTAACAGGAAAGCATTCCGAACTGGAGCGCTAATGGTTGAACAGGATGCCTCCCATAACAGACATGCGATGACCAATTTCAAAGCTGATCTGGCTCTAACCCAAATTTCACTCCATTTATGTAATTGTAAAAGTATAATTTCAGATAATACAGGATAGTCATGTTTTGTTCTGTTAATCCCAGTGTAACACACACTCACACACACACACACACACACACACACACACACACAAGCACACACATGCTCACACAAACAGTGCATTATTGTACACTGCAGGTCGACTTCAATCCCTGACCAAAAAAAGACTCACAAATGATAATGATGCCTGTCCGATATTACATGATGTTCATACATTTCTGGAACATATAACAATGTACCAGCAGTGCCACGTTATACAATGCTATCAAAATGAGAAACGCAATGTAATTATTGTTTTTTATAGAAAAAACTTCTTCATACTGTAAAGCACAGCACCACATCTAACTGAGTGGAGCTAATTATATATAGAGGTATCAGTGGCTAAGTGGTTACAGTGGTAAGTTGTTGTTTACAGGGTTGTGGGTTACATACCTGTGTCCACTAAGGTGCCACTGAGCAAGGCCCGTAACCCTCTCTGCTCCAGGCCCCAACAATAGCACCTTAGTGGACTCGGGTACTGAATCCACAGCCCCACGATCAATACCTCAGTGCTTTGTGGACTCAGGTATCAACCCTGTGGTTAGAGCGCAGAGTTACTGATCACAGGGTTGTGGGCTCAATATCCAAGTCCACTAAGCTACCAATGACGGGGCCCTGAGCAAGACCCATAACCCTCTGCTCCTCTGATACAATAATATCAGATTAGTGGACCTGAATATCAACACAGGGTCAGTATCACGGTCCACTAAGCTATCAATGATGAGCGCTGGAGCAGAGAGGGTTATGGGTCTTGCTCAACAATGGACATGGGCATCAAACCCATAATCCTGTGTTAAATTAAACAGTATTCTGACCCCTGCTTTCCAAGCTGAAATAGGCAAACAGCAGAATTTCATTATTCAATATTTACATGACAGTGAACAATTAAAAAGACGATACAGGTTTTGTTAATTTTATGAATATATTCAAACTGAAGCATCTTTGGGATTCAAACTCACAACCTCCTAACAATAGGGCAAACCCATAGACAGCCCCCTGGAAGCCCTAAAACCTATTTTAATCAAAGCAGGCAGCTGCTCCCAATTGGTGAAGTTCTGATGGTGCTCGCAATACTCATGAAAGTCTATTATCACGTAATTATTCATAACTACGCTGATATCCTCCTCCTTATTCTTTCTCTCTCTTTAAATGTCCTCATTTGCTGTCTGCTCCCCTGGTTCCTGCTCTCACTCCCAGACGTGTGTGTATGTGTGCAGGTGCAGCCAAGGCTGCCAGGAGCTCTGGGGTTGTGTGTGCGCGTGTGCATGGTAGCCTGCAGTCTCCATGGTTTCTCTCCAGGGCCTGCCGAGGAGTCGCTCAATGCCTGGCATTGCAACAGCGCATCAGTGTGAGCGAGTCAAACAGAATTATTCATGGACGTCTCGCTTCAGTCTGCCCGAAGCTCAGCATGTCTCTCTTTCTCTCTCTCTTTCTCTCTCTCTCTCTCTCTCTCTCTCTCTCTCTCTCTCCCTCTCTCTCTTGCATACACACACGTCAGCACAACACAAAGACTTGATTCTGCCCTAGACAACTTATGCACTGTAAACAACACCATGTCTGCATCAGCACACCTCATGGAAGTAAAGGTAAGGAAATGGTGCATCAGGAATCTCACATTTCAGTGCACTTCCGTCCAGATCACTTATTCAATTCAGAATTCTGATGCAGTTTTACTGCAATCGTCAACTTAATGCATCGCTACTAGTTAGGGCTTCAAAAAAATCCATATCAAAGGATCATGTTGTGTGTTGTAGTGCTGTACTGCTTTTCAAAAATGCAGCATTGTTTTTTAATGAATCGTTTACATGTAAAACTGACTCGTCTGTAAACCCAGAAGTGTTGTAATGATTGGATAAAAAGTACACTTTTAGCTCCAAGTGGCTCAGCAGCCTAAAGTGCTACCGTATTTTCCGGACTATAAGCCGCACCGGACTATAAGCCGCACCCTGGAAAATAACATATATGAGAAGAAAAAGCTGCACCTTATTATAAGCAGCATGGTTTAAAGCATGGAAAAAAGTAGCGGCTTATAGTCCAGAAAATACGGTAATTCTGTAGATGTCCACTGTGGGAGAGTGAAGGGTGTGCAACCTTCAAGAGAACACCACTGGGAAAATCTAGTCCTGGACATGCTTCTGCTTTTAGCTGGTTTCATATTGTCAAAGCTGGTATTTCATGCTCAAGGTGATTGAAAAGCTGGTAATCCAGGGAATTTGATGTATTAGCTGGTCTACCAGCATGATTTACATCTATATTTATGGCAGCGCGACTTACAGCAGTGCTTTGCTGTTCAAAATATCCTTAGCTAGTAGAAGAGGCTAGAACACTTAGATCATGTCAGAAAGAAATGTCAGATGAGAGACTAACAAAATCCAGAATGAATCTTTATGGAGTTACATTTGAAAGAGATGGGTCTTCAGTCTGCGTTTGAACACAGTCAGGAACTCAGCTGTTCGGATCCCCACAGGGGAAGTTCATTCCACTATTTTGGTGCCAGAACAGAAAAGAATCTGGATGCATGTGTTCTTTGCGTCTTGAGGGATGGTGGGTCAGGCTGAGCTGCACTTGAAGTTCAAAGGGCTCTTGGTACACCTTGAGTTCTGACAACTGCCAGCATGTACGGAGGTGCAGGTCCATTTTTGGCTTTGTAGGCCAGAATCAATGTTTTGAATCTGACACGGGCAGCTAGAGCAAGCCAATGTAAGGAACGCAGCAGAGGAGTTACATGACCAAATTTGGGGACATTGAACTGCTGAAGAACTTGACCAAACTTGTTATCAAGCTGAACATACTGACTAGTTTAGACATGCTGGTCAAAGAGCTTAGTCATGCTGTTTATGCAGATTAACCAGATTGTTGGTCAAGCAAACCCTTTTCTGGTCAATAAGCTTGATGATTGGACACAACTGGTCCTGTGGATGGTCATATCATGATGGGCAGTTTTTTGATGATTGCTTTTGGCATTCTGAAATGCTGAATACAACGCTGGTCTGCGAAACATCTCTGCACTATGCACTCTCAGAACTGTCTGGTGAATTTATGTTCCTTGACGTTTTCAAGATGACACCGAGATTTCAGCTCTCAAAAGGTGGGCTGCTGCTTGCCCTGCCCAGCATCTCTGAATTGCAAACAATACAGGCAGAACATGGCCGTAAAGATAATTCTGCTGAAAGCAAAGGAAGTTAAAACTCTCTTTTTTGCATGTTTTGCTGCTTGTTTCTTGAAGCTTCCTTAAAGAAACTTTAGACGTTCTTCCACAGCTTCACACCGAAGAACATCCAAATATCTTGGCTGTTTAACAGTGCACTGAATTTTGAAACTTTCCATGCTCAATCTCCAGACCTCCTCCTGGAGAGCTACCTTCCTGCAGACTTGGGCTCTAAAGCCAGACCATCTGACCAAACTAACTGCTGCTCCGAAGTCGTGACTGGCTGACTGGGGCGTGTTAAATTTGGGTTGTAAACCCAGTTGAAACCTGCAGGAAGGTAGCTCTCCAGTTGAAGGGTTGGAGACCCCTGATACAGAACCTCTGGGATTCATGCTAGTTTACCAGTGGAAGTGCTTTCCTCTGGATCACAGAAGCAAGGTCTCAGCTGGAGGAGACAGGTGTGGGCATTGGGGGTTGCATACATGTCCTCTGTGGATACAACCTCAAGCAAAACAAGCGCATTTATCTGACAAAGAAAAACAACATCAGCACAGCATCGTTAAAAAACAATCAACATTTTTAATAATAGAGGAGCTTCTTTGAGCAACGCCATCGTGGTAATGATACGCGTGTTTGTAACAGAGACGTGTGGGTGTGAGGAACATTTTAAATGCCTGAAGAACATTCACTTGATGCAAAGTTGCTTTACCAGTTTAAAGGTCCAAACAATCAAATCCAAAGGCATAAAACACTGATTAAACCCTAGCTTACCCCAAACATCCCACCTGTATTATCACACAGGTAACCTCAAACACTCAGACACACACTCATCTTCTAATGTTCACACTCATCACACACTGTAAGGAACAGTGAGACACACTGTCAGTGAGAACAGAAGAGCACTGACTGAAATTGTATAAGCCATCTGCTATAAACTACTCAGGACGGTCTCTAAGCCTAAGGAAATTTAAGGTGTGTGTGTGTGTGTGTGTGTGTGTGTGTGTGTGTGTGTGTAAGAGACTGTTTACTCTGAGATTTCCTGCCAAGGGAATCAGCCACTGCTGCTAAAAATACCCCACACTCCTCCTGTCCCTCTCCAGATGTGCTTTGCATTACCTTGCCACTAAACACACGCGCATACGCTCACACACACACACACACACATGCGCGCACACACACACACACACACACACACACACACACACACACACACACACACACACACACAATAATGTATATGGAGGTACTAATAACTGGGCTGAACCCTTTTGTTTTTCCTCTATTAGACTGAAGTCATAACATTCTTGGTTGTGGACCAAAGGTTAGAGAAGCAGGTTAGAGACCAGAAGGTCTTTGGTTTAATCCCCTCAACTGGCAGGAAATGGGGGGGGGGGGGGGGGGTGAAGGAACAGTGCTTTCTCCCCCTTTAATGTCCATGAGTGAATTCTTTGAAAAGCACTTATGGCCAAACTACTCTAGTGTTCTAATACTCGAGTCTGGTCTTTGTGTAGAAAATGGTCTTAAGTCCACAAATGAATGGTCTTGTCTTGGTCTAGATATCTAAAACGGGCCAATGAGAGAAAGCACAAAACACACTTTGAATACTTCCAGAATCTACATGATAATACTATCTCTCTCTCTCTCTCTCTCTCTCTCTGACGTAAAATCACTTTGTTTATAGTGAACAGTTGATGTAATGTGACATAGTGTTTGACATCTTACAGTCCAGTCGAACTGACCTCCCTGACCATTCAGCTACCAGTTCCTTCATAACACTGCGGTCAAATCACTTCTGAATGCACTGCTAAGTGCTGAGTCAGAATAAAACAACGGCGCATGGTTCTAATACTAAAAAAGCCTTTCCACAATGGCTTCATTTCTAACCCGTCATAATTCACGAGTATAAACCAGGCGAGAGTATATATATATATCACCAAATGGACATAATGGAACAGAATACACTGTAAACAGTTCCTGTTGTGTTATCTTCTACGCTCCTCATTACAGCAGCTGAGAACAATCTGCAGTCCACATTACTGGCATTTGGTTGTTGTTTTCCTGTTATATTGAACCCGTACTGAACCCTGAGGTCCAAATCACAGTGGGAACTGAATCTTGACTTTTGCGTACCCTCCTAACGTAAGTGACCATCCCAGGTCCACCTCGTTCAGTCTTTCGTCACACCACATGTTCCTTGATCTCCAGACATTGTCCTTTCTCCTTCACTTCTCTGGTTTCCACCTTTCATCTGACTGACTCTCTCTTTCTCTCCTCGCGTCCCCACTTCCTGCAGGATGGGGCTGAACACAGTGTACTGTTCTTTCACGCAGTTCCAGGCCTGTGTTTGTTTGAGTTAAGTAGCATGATGTACAGCACTCACAGAGCTAATGTGTTGACTCTGGCCCACTCTCTCGCCTCTCAGCGGTGCTGCTCCTCCCAGACCAGCGCTCACAGTAAAGACGGCAGCCGTAAATTCATTTTATTGAAATATTTCTTCAATTTATTTGTGGTTTTAAGGTGGCAGAGTTGCCCCTTTAACAGAAAATGTGTCTGAAACCCTGTTTTTCTTGTGTGGTTGTACATGTTTGCTGCTTTTTGGGTTTAGTTTTCTGGAAAACAACGCAAACGTTAAAATAAATAATATGCACGCAATGCAAATTTAACCACACGTTACAATTGTTTACTGATAAATGACACAATTTAAATCAGACTTTAAAAAACGAAATGTATTTTTAGATGTTTTCCTCAATATTGTCCAGCATTTTGATAGTACAGAGATCAGCTGAAACAGCTGTGCATTTATTTCATTCAGGTTTTTGATAAATACACTGTTAAAAACAACCGAACACTACTGAGCGTATTACTGCGTGTCAGTTGGACCTGCTGTATTTGTCATTTCCTGTGACGATGTGTGAGGAGTGAGTGGACTGCAGCAAGTGTGAAGTTGACGTTAATCTCCTGCACCAATTCTCACCCGTACCCTAACTCTCCAGATGGCTGGCACGGATACATGCCATCTGCCAGTCCAGAGCACCCAGGCAGATTAACCACACACTACGCACCCCACACACACACACACACACACAAACATGCACACGGCTGTGCAGAAACTCAGTCTGTGTGTCAGAGCAAGGTAAAGAGGATTACATGCCTCTGCCTCTCCACTGCAAGCTGCGGAGATCACACGCACAGACACACACACACACACACACACACACACACACATTCACGCAAAGATATCAAGAAGGTCTAAGCACAAACACAGGGCACACAAACAGGCCCCAGGGCCATCATTAAAACAATACTCAATTACTATGACTCTCATTCCAAGGAGGTCTGAGACTCCCTCCCCGAATCCCTTTACCACAGAGATTACAAAGCCCAAGGTAGACTTTCATCATTGCTTAAATTCAGCAGAACACTTTAGTCTACTGATGCTTTATCCAGACCTTTATTTTAACTTGCATTCAAATAGATATCAATTACATTTAACCCTCGTTGTAGCTCCTAATAACAAATAAAACATATAACTTAATAGGACTTAACACAAGGACTTGGACACAAATGAACCATAACATGACCACCTCCTTGTTTCTACATACAGATATAATTACAGACTCTAGAACATTTGTGTCTGTCACAGGACCACCGCACAGCAGGTATTATGTGGGTGGTGGGTCATTCTCAGCACTGCAGCGGCACTGACAGGGTGGGGGGTGTGTTAGTGTGTGTTGCGCTGGTATGAGTGGATCAGCCTCAGTGTGAGCACTGATAAAGCACTAGAGGATGACCAACACACACTGTGCAGCCATGTGCAGATGAGCTTCTGTCTCTGACTTTACATCTACAAGGTGGATCAACGAGGTAGGGATGTGTAATAAACTGGACAGTGAGTGGACGCAGTGTTTGAACACTCCAGTCGCACTGCTGTGTCGGATCTACCTGTACCTGCACAACATAACAGTGCCACAGCAGGGCTGAGAATGACCCAGCGCCCACTTCATACCTGCCCCGTGGTGGCCCTGTGGAGTCCTGACAATTAAAGAACGAGGTGAAAGAAAGCAGTATGCAGAGAAACAGGTGAGCTACAGTCGTCAGTGAGTCCAGGTTTGTAGATGCCCCTTCTAATGATGCATTGCTGACACAGATGTAGAGAATACAGAATAGGACTCTCTAGAGCAGATAAACATGAAACTGTTGGCACCAGGCCTAATGCAATGTGTGGTCTGGAGGGGTATTTACCACTTCAGCATTGAGCTGTAGAGCAGTGCAGCTGTGTTCTTTGGAATGATGGTGCTACATTCAATACTTTAATGAAGAGGTGGGCACCAAGATGTTAAGGGCAGAATCTTTGAGTCATGAGTTATGAAGTGGGACCTTCATGGATCACATCAATGAGCCTTAGACTTTAGGCTCCCATGATCATGTTGCTGGCTGACTGACTGAACTTCACTGGGTCACTTTTGGTATGGTCTTACCACTGCACCATGGCAACATCCCACAAGATCTTGTGAAAGTGTCTCGGATCCTAACACTTGCCCAGGTTCTTTGAACTTAATGGAGTGACTGTTTACTTGCGGCCTGATATGTTTACCATACACTTTGACAGACGCCACTATAAGGAGATAATCAAAGTTCTTCACCTGTTTTTAATGTTGTGTCTGATCTGGATTCGCTGAATTCGATACATGACTTTTATAATAATTAGACAAAGCATTTACGAGGGCGAGGTATTGGAGTGTGCGCCTACACACTTGTCCTGAGGGCCTATGGGGTTGCAGTTAAAACCAATTTAAATCTCTAATCGAACCTCAAACCCCTTTGCTAATCTGTTCATAATCAATCAACTTGACAGTCTATCAAGTACCTGTAGAGGAATGTCCAAATATAAAGCATCCATACCACCTATAAAGGAGTGAATTCAGCTACTAAGAGGTTCAGTCATTGCTGACATAGACATTTGAGTGTGCACTGAATTTCCACAGAACAGCACGGCCAACAGAATGGGACAGACAGGAGAAGACCCAAAAGAACCCTCAAGTATGGTCCTGGAGAACACCTGCACATTATGTGTTGTTCTAACACGCACCTCAACCTCAGAAAGAGCTTGTGGCTCTGAGTGGCTCTGGGTCATACTGCTTTCCAATGGCAGCCAGATCTTGAGAGAACAAAAATAACCTTGCTCTCTCTGGGTGGGTAGATGGCACTCTCTCCCCAGCAACACAGTGTCATCTGTTAATCATTGTATTGGAGCTGGATTGTTGTACCAAGTGCTTTCCTTCGAGTGCGCTGGCTGCCCGGCGATGATGCAATGGCAGCAGTTTGAAAAGGATGGCCTCACATTTATCGGAGGAGGCATGTGCTTGTCTTCAGCCGCCTAGTGTCGGAAGTGTCGTTTGTGATGTTGGGAGAGTCTTAACAGGGTTGGGGACTTTGGCACTTCCTAATTGGGATGGAAAAACTGGGATAAAACTCTATTTAAAAATCAATTTTGTTCATTTTGGACCTAAAGTCATAATGTTCAGTGTGGTAAATTCCTGGCAGCACTGGATCTGTTGTCTCTGGAATAATGGAGCGGTCACTTTTGCATTCACTTTTGTTCCATCGACCGGGGGGTGTGGCAAGGGGGGTTGGGGGCTCGTTAAAAAGGACTCCAGGGTTACAGCCCATGAAGTCCAGGGCCATGCAATGCCCCTGCTCTTGGACATGCATTGTAAAGCTGGACCAATCCAACGGTGTAATACAAAACAACAAAACAATGCTTTCCACAACGACTAACTAATCCCAACCCGTGACATTCAAAACCACAATGTCTTGCAAGTGTGTGAAAACAGGCCCAGAGGAACAAAGCGTTTTTGAGTAAATACCCCTCTGAACGAGTTCTGCCCCATGTTGCGATTGTAAACAAATGCAGCTATTCTTAGAGGTCAGCAGGCTCACAAACACGAAGCAGACAGAGACATCAAAACCCTCCACGCCTGTCTGACACATGTTCTAATAGACTGCCTTCAAACTCCCACATCTGCTCTATAAATACTGACCATGACGCCATACCCATAAAGCACCGAGAGTCGTGCCAGGCAGCTCCTCCAAACGGGAAGGGAAGAGGGGGAGCAGAATAGGCAAAGCCAAGGTTTCAAGTTCAGTGTATGTGCTCACTCGTGCACATCCAGTCAAACTTTTCTAACACTCCAAATACAAGCACGTAAACACTCACTTCCCAAAGCGACAAGCTGCCCTGCTTTCATCTGCTTTGATGCAACAGAGGAGTCAGCACGGGGGAAGATTTCATCTCACTGGAAACACGGGTACCATCAATACTTCCTTATAAGCCAGAGGATCTTTAAACAGAGCAATTACTGCACTCAGCTGATACTCTAAACTAAAGCAGAGGCCAGTTTCCTGGCGGCTTTAGAAGAGCGATGTTGCTGAAGAGGCCAGCAGAAAATGGCAAAGTCCCATTTTATATCAAAGAGAAGTGGTTCAAATGGAAGCTCTGTAGTCCTGAAATGTTCATACCGTAGTAAAAAAAACCTTTAACCAATGAAATAGATTTTTTTCAGACCACGCCACCAGCACAGATACTGTGCAAGAAGCCTGTAAGAGGCAGGGATCTCAGTGAACTTTGAGCTAGAAGGTGAAACCTACATCGTGGACAAGAAAGGCAGAAATGGAATTTATAGAGAACTGGATTGAGAGGAGGAGAGGCTTCAGGCATTTTCCTTCCCTGACAGTAATTTCATAAATCCACTCTTAAAATGGCATTACACAAGGGTGAATGGGTTCTTAAAAAAGCTAAAATAAATCAAAATAACTTCACAATTTTATGAAATTGCAAAATAAAAGTGAATCTAATGAATGAAGGCAAAACTTGATGCATTGTTTTCATCCACACGCCTTTCTGTTTAGGTAATTCTGGCAATAACTGTGATGTCAAATGCTTTATTTACATGTAAACAATGAACACATACATATTGAGTAAATTAAGGGTATCTCTTCTTTCTGTGTACAAAATCAACCCCTTCTCAGCATCTAAGCGAGCTCTGTATGAGCTGTGAGGAAGTGACAGGGGCTTACAGCACATGAGCTAGAAAGTGACCATTAATTGGGAGGCTGGATGTGTGTCAGTAGGGATTCGTGGGGATGCGGGGATGCTGTGGCCTGATGGCAGTGTTTTAGTGAAATCTCCAGCTGTGCCAGCACTTCCAGCCTGCCCCTGATTCAGAAAGAACTGATTGCTAACACTTAATACCAGGGATTAGCAACTCCATTTCTATTGGCGGGCACTAGAGCGGACATCATCTTCTGTGCAGCTACATTACAGACTGCAAATCAGGCCACCACACACACACACACACACAAGCACACACACACACGCACACACACACATGCAATTTGTGCTGGAAGGACACCAGATATAAAACTAAACACTGTGTAAAATGTTGGTTATGAATGACTGAATTTAAGTGCTTTCCCAAAACCAGTTTACATTCGTTGTTCTATTATTAGCTTGTATAAAATGATCTAATCAAATGAACTGCTTTCAGGCAGATGATTTAGGTTCCCAAGTAAAAATGCTCCAGTGACAGCCGTCCACGAAATGTGACTAATTTATTGCTGTGGTGCAGGTTTAGAGGCCCAGTATGGACCACAGCATTCCCTGAAGGCAAACAGACTAATCTGGTTCATTGACGTCCGGTAATGATTCTGCTGAGGGTAGAAGCAGGGCATTGGAGGGCAGCCTCGGACTTTATTATTTCAGAGCCTCATAATATTTCATCTTTGTTCATTTTAGATTTTACACCCCTTAAAGCACCGGTTTCCTTTTATACTGTCTGATCGTGATACATGGTGTTGCTACATTCTAAACACAAAGCTGCTTCCAAAGCTGAAGCCATTGCAGAGACACTGGTCCATAAAGAACTATGTAACAGAGAACGGTAGTGAGCCTTTATTCTACACAAAGGTTCTTCTCACAAACACATCTCTGTTAAAAGCTATTTCACATCTTTATGGAAGTGGTTCTTCTAAAGGAATGCTCCAAGAAGCGTTTGAAGCACCTTTACTCTTACGTGTGTATGACCACAACAATATACTGACCGCTGTTGCTGGATTCATGGCCAGATCTATAAGATCTAAAAACTATCATGTGAATTAGAGGCACAGCTGTTAAACTGCCTGCCTTCAAGCTGTGGCTCATTTTAAATGCTCAAGTTGATGGGCCCAGTGGAGAAAGTGTGACTGTGAGAGTGAGCAGGTCTGAGCGAGATGGAGCATGTTCGCCCCAGTGGATTTGAAGCTAAAACTGGGACATGCTACCAAATTGTGCACCCCAGCAACAGCAGCACTTCCAATAAGCTCTCTCAAACTCTTCATACAGTGATATCAGGTTTCACTTCACAATCATGATCTGCAGATTTGAGACTCCGCTGTAGTCAAACTGAAATTTGATGACAGAACAGAAAAAAAACAGTCAACTATAAGTGACCATTTGCAGCATTTGTAATTTCATATTAGGGCTGGACGATATATCAATATTTATATCTATATCGGGATATAAACGGAGCAAGATATGGTCTGAGGCGATATGATTCATATCCTCGTTCTCCTCCTCCTCTCAGCTCCTCCTCTACTCTGCTTCCCTTCGCCTACCACTCACAATCTCAGATACACACCATGGAGGGGGTTATAGACAGAGCTTTGTCATGAAGACAACTTAATGTGTATAAACAAGAAATTACAATATGTTTAAGTATAATTAAACAGGCAAGGATTTAATGGGCTCTAATTTTTCATACTGTTTTTTACATCAAATATCACCACCATTCAGTTAAAATGCATTGAGATATGATTTGTCTGTCCATATCGCCCAACCCTTTTCCATATATTTCATACTTTTTGTGGTGCATTTGGGACCTACCCTGAATTATTGGGTGCAAGGCAGAAATACCCCCTGGACAGGGTGCCAAACACACACACACACCCACACACACACACACACACACCATGGGCAATTGAGCATGGCCAATAAACCTACCACATGTATTTTTGGGAAGTGGAAGGAAACTGGGGTGCACAACGGAAACAGGGAAAAGGCCCCTGGAGCTGTATGACTCACGCACCAACTGTGGCACCAACAACAAATGCTAAAATACTAGTAAAATTTGAATATTGTGAAATGGTTCATTTGTGTTAATAATTTCATTAAAACAGTCAGGTTTTATATTCATTATATGTAAAGTGACATATTTCATACCTTTTTGTTTTGTTGATCAGGGTGGCTTATAGCTCTTACATAATTACAACATTATCAAAATGAAAGCTTGAAATATATCATCTAAATGTAATAAATATGAAATATATGACAGTTAAAATATTTCATTAAACTATGAACAAAAAACCTTTTTCATAATATTCAAATGACTAGATTACAAGATTCACTAGTGATACAATGATGTTATTGCTACTGTATTCATTGTAAATGCATAATACACCAACAACCGGTATAATAATACAATTATAATGACTTTTATTTGCTCGTAAACATGTTAAAAACTGCATCTGCTATTTCAAACTACAATTGATAGTGATATTTTTATTTACTCTACTCCAAAAGAGAAGAATGTTTAGGTGATGCTGAGTTACTGCACTACAATAAATGGATTTTACTGCATAATCCAGGTGAATCCCACTTCCAAATATTCGGAAAGGTCACAAAAATCCTATAAACAAGTATGATAATGAACATGCATGGAAAATAATATCTATAAGCATCAACCCATACTTCCCATTCTGATGCTAACTCTAAATCCATCACCCAGCAAAAACACGTTTTGATCTGTACTTCCTGAACTGAAGCCAATCACTGTCTGATCTCCACTGGATACCTGAGTTTGGTCTAACAACTCTATTCACGTAATAACCTTGGAAACTGCTGTAGCCCATAGCAACCGCCACCATCAATGCAGGAAAAGCTCGACTGCAGCAGACGCTGTATACACTCTGCAAAGCACTAAGATTATAGTCCTATAGTGATTTGGGAAGCTGGTGGGATATGGTATGCAGATAAAAAAGACAGATGCTAACATGGTTAATCCTGTTCCATGCCTACAGCTGTGTCTGACCCACATCGTAAAACTGTGCCAATGAATACTAAATTCATCTGACCTCTTTGAGCCCAAAAATCAGTACACTAGCTGGCCTAGTGGAAAGGTGCTGTCACCCCTGAGTTTAATGCTGGACGACACGCAGTCAAACAGTGTCCTAGAAGCATGTCCCATTTTTACAAATATTCAAAACTGGACAGACAAAGGAGACTCAAAGGAAACTGTAGTAAATGATTGTTATTTTATCTGCATATTGTGTAGGGTGGTAGGGCTGTCACTCGAGACAGTATCAGCTATTTAGATAAATAACCGGGTAATAATAGTTTAACCAAATATGATCCCTAAACATTTAATCGATGACTTTAAATGAATGGATTTAAAATGAAGCAAAATGTGAATGAAGAGTTTAGAGTTAAATTCAAGGGTTCAAGGGTTAATAAAAATGTTGCAGTAAACATTTAGAAAGAACATTTTTGACATTTTTCCACAGTCCATCCATTTTCACCGATGCAAAAGTATCTGAACAACCTAAAAAACATAAGCATATGATTACAATTTTTAATTCTCTGATAGAAATCCTCAAATTCAAAGACGGGGATGATGTCTGGAGTCCATGGACATCACCAAATCAGATGCTTACTGCATCCACCTTCAGCTGATTGGCACTGCACTGGGTTAATGTCAGGTGACTGACAAAGACCAGTCCACACCTTTGCCCTAAGAAGCTCTTGGGTAGCTCCTGTTGTATGTTTTGAGTCGTTATCCAAGTGTATTGTGATGTACCATCCTCGCAGTTGTGTAGCATAACTCTAAACACATCAGAATTCATCCTGACATGGTAAGACTGGCAGCCGTACATGCTCGTGCCACGCCTCCACCATGCTGGACAGGTAATGTGGTATGATTCAGAGCATGAATGGAGAATAGAGGGATTGTATTTAAATGGCTAGAATTCTAAAATGGTTAATGTAACATATTTGTGTTGAACACACTGCTTTAATCTGTTTACTCAAATGAACCAACCCAGTAAAGTTCATGGCCTTTAGAGCAATGATCATCTTACCGAGATTGCTTTCTCACAATATTTACCTCTTGTGTTGGTTGCCATGTCTGCCACCTTCTGAAAGGCATCCAGGAAAGCTGCAGCAGCCAGTACTGTGGTCCTGAGCAGCGGATGGAGAAAACAACATGAAGCACCATCACTGCTGTTAAGAGTTACAGTATATTTAAAGGAATGAAAGCCTTTATTCTAAGATTAACAGATAAACAAGGTCTTGATGACATTTTAGTGGTTGATTAGATGTTCTAAACAAACCAGTTACAGTCTTATGTTAGTGTCAGCAACAGCAAATTGCACTTCAATGTTAAATGATTCATTCATTGTTCATTGTTTTTACTGGAACAACAGGAAAGCACTGCTGAGTGTCTGAGTCTGAGTGAGGTGAAGATGTTGGATGATTACCACCTCACTTCATCCCCAACTCCGAACTCATACCAAAAGTATTGGACGGAGTACCAATACAAAGTTCCACTGCTCCACGGGGGACATGTATGCACATCTGGAATTAGGCATGGTGCCAATAGGTTCATTTTTATCTGGTCCAGAGTGTTGTGTTTTATTGGCAATACTTCTCTCCAGGGGTTAAACATGCTGTGTGTGTGAGCATTTGCACAGCTGTGTCAGCAATGGGTACAACTTAAAGTAGCTAAATACATTCAAGAGAGGGGGCATTTGCAAAAATGAGGACATACAGTGTATTTTATTATGGTATATTTTAAAATGTGTTCTACAAACAGGAAAAAAAAATCATTGTTTTTCATTGCAAAAGTGTTAAAGTAGAATGTAATTCAGTGTGCAATTAAATATGTAATAATATTCAAATATTATAAAAAGTAATGAGCAAAATATTGTGGTAAATACTGTGATGTAAATATTATTATTTGTTTATACCATACTGTCCATCTCTAGACAACAGCTTGGAAAATATAAACAACACAACCAAAACAAAGGCCTGATTGACAGTTGTGGTTGTTTAAACATCACAAATCATCAAAATACTCAACTGTTATGCATCCAACAGTTTAATCCTGGAGTCAGAATTTGATGTACAATATAAAATTCCATTTCTGATTTTTACTGCAGACAATTTTTTATTTCTATTACTCTGTGACCAAAATGGATCCCTGTTGCATTTTATAGCACGGTAGTCTCATTAAGCATGTTGGTTTCTTTTACTTATTGTCTAAATTGCAAAATGGAATTAAAGTACTACAATCTCCAACAACACACTCCTGAGTTGCAGTGATGGCCATAAATCCCTACATTAGATCACCCCAATATATATCACAGTGCAAATAGAAGGAAATTTGATAGCAGAAACCTGAGACCAGAAATCTCTCGACTCTCTGGACAAAGCAGCTCTGTACTGTTACAAATGAAGGCCTTATCACCTTTAAACTTTAGAACTCTAGGCCAATTCTTGCGGGATGTTTTCATAGCTTGACATACTAAAAAATAAGAGAATAGGTATTGTTATTTTCAGGGGACTAAAGTCTTTATTTCATTTAATTAATGTAATTATTTATTTATTTATTTGGCTTACAAGCACTCAAAACAGGATATTTATAATAATTCTATAAATTTAAATTTCTAAAAAATAAGTGACAGTGGTCCAAATTAAATAAAAAAACAACCTACCTTTATTTTATTAATTTGTTATTTTTTGTATCAGTATTTACCCATTATCAAGACTTTTATTCTGAAATCTGAGCACTGTGTGAGCAAATGAAAGAGAGCAAACAACCTTCTCGTTTTCCATTATTACCCAATATCTGGGTCAGTGATGTCATTATCCCCACCCCCTCTAGATGATCAGTTAGAGTCTACGTGCAGGTGGACAAAGCAGTAAACGTGTACTGGAAGGCTCCTTTGGCATTTAAACTGGGATTTAATTTAATCAGTTGGAAAGAAATTAATGTTAGCTGTTTGCCATGTTGTTATATGTGTATCCTGTCTGTAGATTACTCTGATCCTCAGATATGAAGCCTAGAAATCTGCTGCAAGTAACTGGCTGCAGTGTGGAGCTCAGGTTGGAAGAGTTAATGCAGTTTATCATACCATAAATCTCAACTACCCAGTGCTGGTTTATTTACACAACTGGTGAACACTGACATGGACTTACGAGGTTTATGACGAGCAGTTGTAAGTGTAGCATAGTGAGCCACAACATTGCCCTCCCAGTGGTAAACTGGAGTCCACGGGCAAAACTCCAAACACTATAATCGTCTACTCGTGTAATATGAGTACGCAGCTCTGAGTAAGAGCGTAGGGCATGTAAATGATGATTCATTTACTAATTTATGAATTTTTACTGATATTAAAACTGCAGTCGCCCCTTATACTGGAGTGCAATATTAATGACAATGTAGGAATCCAGTTCAGTCACAGCCACTGGGAGAATGCTCATCAACGGTCCAAAATAAACGAAAGAAATCTTGATTACTCCAATAATTAATATAGTTCCGAACATTTTTCAGCATCCTGGATGTCTTTTGATGATTTTCAAGAGTCAAACACATCCTCGACATCTCAAAAGGCTTTGAACACTGAGCTTTCGTCACCTGAGTTGGGAGTGTAGCTTTGTGGCCTTGGCACTGAAGTCTTCCCACACGGGGTACGAGTTCTGAAAGAAGAGCAACGGGAACATTAACATTAGCTTCTCTCTTACACACTCATGCAGGTATACAAGTGCTTCAGTGCATGCTCACCACTCTTCACATTCCACAGGAAAGAAAAAAAAACACACACACACACACACACACACACACACACACACACACACACACACACACACACACCTCAGATGAGGAACAGATGCTGAGTCAAGCATAAACAGACATCAGACCACCTCTGCCACACACATCCCACTCTGCATTACCAAGCCGTCCATTACAATCGAGCCAGGTAAGAGAGACTGAATGTGTCTTCAAGTCTGTCATCTTGTAAAAAGAGAATAATTGGGTCAGATGATACTGAGTATTAAGAGCCTTTCACAACGAGTGCTCTTCTCTGTTTACAATCAGTCCCCTCGACTCTGTCCCTGAAGGCTTGGTACAACAGCTTTATGGCGCCAATGAAAAACAGATTCGCTCTGTTCAGCAGATGCTCTCGAGAGTGTGGAAGAACATGAGACCGGCCAGTTACCTCTTAAACTCGCAGAACATACTGCAGAGTCGAAGAGCTCTACTTTAAAAGAGACACTAAAAGCATTCCCTGGAATACCAGTACGTGTCTTGAATAAAGCCGTATTAACAAAGAGCTGAAGATGATCATTTTCTAAAGGGTGCTTACATTCGAAACATGAGACTTGTGTCCAAGGTACAGAGCAGTGAGTGTTTCTAATGGCCGTGGACAATGAGACGCATCTTCACCAGATTTATTATCATCTCTGTCCTGGAGGTGAAACCGAAAGAGAGCTGGATGAACACACCCAGTTTCTGTTTAGAAGATACCTCCAAATTGTGAGATTCATGTGTTGCTCCTATATCATTTCAGGATCTTATTTCAGGAGATGTTCTCATATGCTTGTATACTACAGGTTAGTGAATAACCTTACAATGACACGTGTCAAGGGGTAGCAAGTGAACAGTCGATTGAAGTTGATGGGCAAGGGTCTGAGGCACTTCAACCAAAGGGCGACGGGGTCAGATCTCCAAAACATTAGGCAGGTCCTGTGGAGCTCCCGCTATGCAGTGGTCAGTACCTACCAAAAGTGCTCCAAGGAAAGAGAACCAGTGAATCGGCTGGATGTGACCAGTGGGAGATGCTAAATGAACGATTCCACGGAGGTCCTGCCTCAGCATACCAGACTTAGAAGATCTGCTGCTCAAGTCTTGATACCACAGGATACCTTCCAAGCCTCAATGGGCCACAGACATTTTAGCAGTGGTCGTATTGTTATGGCTGAATCATCTGTCACAGAATTCGCTCCCTCATTATTTTAATTTCTGTCTTTGTATCTGCAATCGAGCAACAAACTAAGCTTCCCAAAACAAGCGATCAGCGAAGTTCATTTCTACTGTATGGATTCAATACAGTTAGACTGCTGTTACGATTGTTTTGGCTTAAAAACATCACATCGATGCGATTAAATTAGGAGGGTATTTTATTGCTCCTCTCCTCTCTTCTGGTTTTGAACATTCCGGTCCCTTATATGGTGCTGCAGAGGTTTCAAATTAGATACACTCTGTAGAAATTACTGCCATGCTGAACGCATTTGCCTCCACGGCTATGGCTGTGTCCACCCTCACCACCACAGGTGGCTAATTAGCTTTCCTGTCGTGTGCCGAGCTGAAGGCTATGAAGAGATTGAGTCGGAGACAGATGAACAGAAGAGGCTGTTGCAGGTCAAGAAAGGCCCACAGTGCTCCAAGTTCAGGCACAACACTGATACACAGCAGCGTTCACTCGTATTTCTATTCCTTTCATCTCCTTTTCAGAAACAGAAAGCTGCAAACACTTCCATTATTTGAAAGATATGATCTGAGATGAGAAATGACTGAAGGCACGCAAACCCACTCTACATACTGATTAGATAAAGGTTCTTTAATGGTTCTTGGATTGGATGTATGGGAGAAATAGAACATTAGGACATTTTAATAAGATTAACATCTTTGTATATTATTGACGGTTTCAGACTTGAGTATTTTACAAACTGTAACGTGTATCATGTGAAATATTAAAAGAGGAGAAACAGTAATCTATTAAAAAAATTAAGAACTATAATGTAAACAAAATAAAAACCAATATGGGCAAATAGGGGTGGGTGTAAAAAATGTACCACGCTATTTAAAGACATTTTCCTAATACAGAATATTTACAACCAAATATTGGCAAACAAATAAATGCATCAGTAGCAGGAGATTCAAACACCGTCCTGTTCATAGTACAGAGCTTTTATCTGCATTTCATCCAACAAATTTGGACTAATTACTCTCTTTGTAATGAAATGGGCAGTCAGGCAATGTTCTTTCAGCACTGACCATTCTTTAAGCACAATATGAATATAATCACTATAACAAAATCTATCCCAATATGATGAAATAGTTCTCTTATTGCCAACCCCTAGCGCCAATATTTTATGGATTAAGAGATTCTGAATGCTGGTTTTGATTAATATTCAGAATATTGCACAGTCTATGGGAAGGATTATGGTGCTCAGAGGTTTTAAATGTTGGTTTCAATTCATAAACATCAATTACCGAACTCTAATTTACACCGTGAAGGTTATTTACACTTTAAAGCATTACTGAACCCTTTTTTAAAGACCCAACAAGGATTCTTCCCTGCTCCAAATCACTTTATTTGGGAAGACTCTTAAGAAAACATTTTCTATATAATACCAAGTTCTTTTACTTGTAACCTGTTAAATCGTTACATGAAGTTAAATATATAAAGTGGTTTTCAAACAGACTCTTTGGGACCCATATTGTTGCATATTGGGTTGGAATAAAAAGCTAGTCATGGATCTATAACCATCTATTCCCCTTTGAACCTTTGAAGAACAGCTTTTAAAGAGAATATGGCATTAATTGTCTATGAATGTAAACAGAACTCTGGGGTTCTAAGGGTTTGTGAATCTCAGCATATATTAAATAGTGTACTTGATTATATCTCTGTCTATCTAGACCTACTTAGCCTCCATGTTACATCCTCAAATCCTTTAAAACTCTGCTTAACCCAAAGGTCAGCTTCCGCCTGTATGTAGATCTGTCTCCCACTAGCCTTCGGATCTCTTTCAGCTGCCACTGTGACAACAGAATGAAGAACAAACTCAATTCAGCCTCATTTACATAAATACAAGCCATTTCAACCAATCAGAAATGTAATAGTCTCAACAGAGGCTCTTTGGACTTTCCTCACACAGGGGCAAACCAGGGCTTTCCCTGAGTGCAGGCAACATCACTGACATCACCGCTCTCTCGCCTACGTTCCTCTCAGGGAGTTAAAGCACCACATGTCGGACAAGCAGAACCGAGGCCAAGCCTGGACCTGAGCCAGCACTGGGCCCTTCTACAGTGAAGCCACCGGTGCTGGCTTCAGGCCAGGGAAGTTTGCTCATATCATGGCACTGTGTGAACGATAATAACAATCACTACTGAGAGATGGAAGCAGCATGGGAAAATAGTAGCCATCCATCAAAAGCTACACACAGCCTCTCTGTTCTCAACAAAGCTATGGGTTGGCAGCCGCCCCAGAAACTTGCAAGCTACCGTAGAGTGTGAGATCTGAGCGCCGGAGGACAGCAATTTGAGATTTAACAGTTGTTCACAAAAAAAAAGTCTTCACAAAAGTCAAGTATGTTGGAAGGAAGACTATATATAGCAGATGGAGTATCAAATACAACAGAGCGAGAGTACAAAGTCTGTCATCTTCATTCCTTTATTACCTTCCACACACTTTCATAAAGAACTGTATACGGTATAAACACTGTGCTTGGATGGTACCGTCAGGGGTACATCTTCGATTGTAACCGTGATAGATTTCATTGCAGATCAATTTTAAAAACTCCATACTGTCTGTTTTAACTGGCTTTTTATTCGTTTTAATGGGCCTCAGAAAACTGAAAGACATGCACCTTCAGAACTTGTGGAGAGACGGATCAGTTTTAGGGATGGGCGATATGACGTTATACTTCATTATCGTGAAATACAGTAGTTTTCTGAGTATAATGTGGATATAATCACTGCTTACAGACCTCCGAGCTGCTCATTACTCCATGTTTCATTACAGAAAGTGTAACTAGTCCTGTTAAGTTGAATCAAGTGCAACAAATGACAATAAATCCATTTCCTCACTATAGGACAATATTTGAATAGCATTTTTACAGAGTCTGTCACTACTAATACATGTGTCCTGCCTCTAAATTCCACAAAACAAATGATGTATAAAATGTCTTTAAATATTATGACATTATATTTGTACCATCCATTACTAACTGTTTGTACCTTCGGGAAACTAACTTTAACCTGGACAGTGGTCTTTTCACACAAACAAGGACACACAGTATGACACATTTCTTGCAATATTCTGAAACAACTTGTCAAAATAACATCTTTTAAATGTTTTCGCTGTCCCTGAAAGTCTCCAACAGCAACTTTATAGGAGAAGGAATACAAATTCTTCATTTTCCACTACACTAAAAGTTAAATAGGGAGTGTATGAATGACGTAGAGTCTTGCTTTTCTTCACAAGGAGGAATTATTAACATAAACAAGCCAGCATGCTGTTTAAAACAGTGGTTAGTCTTATTTATGTAGAATATTTTTTTATTATTCATATTATAATTATATAAAATAAACGACTCTTTTAAAAGGTGCATTTGCGTTATTGTGCTATTCTTATATTATCACTATATCAGTGTCATAAAATGGACTTAAAAATATTGTTGATCACAGTTATTTCTGGAACAGCCACTAAAGTCTGTTATCGTGACAGCCAAAGGGCAGCATAGGCTTGTATTCAATTGTGCAAGATCGTTTCTGTTTGCAGTACAGATTTTATTATCTGTTAACATAATGACACAAGGAAAGCA
This sequence comes from Acestrorhynchus altus, assembly GCA_034509495.1. NCBI lineage: Eukaryota > Metazoa > Chordata > Actinopteri > Characiformes > Acestrorhynchidae > Acestrorhynchus > Acestrorhynchus altus. The sequence continues at coordinate 27,238,952 of CM067508.1, forward strand.
CTAATTAAATTGGGCCCTGATAACCCCTTGACCCCTAAATGGAAGGTTAAACTGGTGACAATACAATTACCTTTAGTTACTCTACTGATGGCCAATCACAGGCCAGGCAGTAACGCAGGACTGTAAACACTGTAAATATGTATTTTTCTCTTATTTAATCTTTCAGGAACTGCTATGGATCTGTGTTACTGAAGCATTAATCATCAACCAGCAGGAGTGTATGAGTATGAGTATCACATCTGTGTAATAACCAGTCAACAAATGGTCATATTACATATATACACTATATATAATAATCTACAATGTAACCTATATAGTATAACAAGCAAAACAGGTGCTTCTGTAACAAAGTGGACAATATTCAGTATTCGATCCTCAATCTTAGAAGCAGAAGGTCTGCTGGTGGCTTTGCCATCCCTAAGCTAAGAGTAGCCTATTGGTTATTGATTACCTAAAAACTGAGCTGACCACTCTTTTGGTCAAATGTCCAAGAGACACAGCCTACAATCATGCACAGCTACTTCGAGGATGCTCACCGGTCTGTATCACAATACAAACACCTACCTCTGTTTACACCCTGTCAGTGTGGGTGTTGGCCAGTTGGCCATGCTTTGACAAAATCCACACAGACACACACTCATTCACACACGGAGATACACACACAGATACACACTCACAGATACACACACTCATACATACACAGATACATTCATTCATTGACACACACTCATACAGATACACAGTCACACACACACACACACACACACACACTCATACACACACACACACACACAGATACACACACACTCACTCATACTCATACACATACTCACGCACAGATACATACACTCATACACACAGATACACACTCATACACACAGATACACACTCATACACACACACAGAGAGACACACAGATACACACACACAGATACACACACACACACACAGATACACACTCATACACACACTCATATACACACAAACGCATTCGCGTGCACGCACACACACACACACACACACACGTTCATGGTGGCAGTGCCTGTATTTCGGGAACACAACAAAGCCAGCCTTCCTCCACGCTGCGCCCCCTCATCATCAATCCCAGCATCAATGGTCCAGGCAGCTGGAGCCGCGTGGAAACAAAGGCAGTAAACCCTGCACCCTCTCTCCCTCCACACACACGCTTCACACGCTCGGGTACCTTCATATCGTTGACGACGGCTTGGAACAGTCCACCCAGAGCTCCACACTCCTTCTCCACGCTCTCCATAGCTCCTGGAATGAATGAACCGAGAGGAACCGTGGAGAACCCTGACGATGTTCTGAAGATCGCTTTCCGAAGCAGGGGGCTGAGAAGAGAGGCTGGACCCTCACATCCCGCTCTGGAACCAAACAGAAGCTCAGGGCTGGAGAGCACCGCAAGCAGGAGGTGCAGCCGAGCTGGGGAACGACTGTGGGTGTGGGTGTCGCTCTCAGATGGGTGCTGGGGGCAGGAGACCCGGATCGACCCCCACCGGCCTACTGATGAAGCGATCCAGCACGCTGTGGACCTGTCATCGTAGGAGAATGGCCAGGGAAGTCCAGGAGAAGACCGCGAAGCTTGGAGAGCGGCGGCTCTCGGTTGATCTTCGTAGAGCTGGAGAGAAGCAGATCCTACCGATGAAGCTTGAGGGGCTGTAATTCGAAACCGGGGCGGGGCGAGGGGCGGAACGGGGCGGGGCCTAACGAGACGCGGCCATATGGAGCTCAGTGTGAGGACAATTGAGCGATGCGCTTCTGTTCACAGGGTTCTTCACCAGAACGAGCCATTGTTTGAGCCTCAGGGACGAGGTCAGCAACACAGCTGTTGGAGGACCAGTGCGTGTTCTGCTTCCTCCACAAACGTCTTTGTTTCATAAAGAGAAGCCTGATAACAGGAACTTAACCTTTACCACCCTACACCAGGGGTATGAGATGGTCTCCTGGTTTTATTCACAAAAATGTGAATATCTGTATAAATTTGACCAGGTTTAAATAAAAAAAGTGTACAAGTGCCTTAATTATAACAACAACAACAACAACAACAATAATAATAATAATAACAACAATAATAATAATAATAATAATAATAATAATAATAATAATAATAATAATAATGAATACATGATCATAACCTTGGTCAGTTTTATGGGATGTTGTTTTATTTACCAAAATTGAAGTCAGGCAGGTATTGCTTTGTAAATGTTAACAAAATGTAAATATATAAATATTTCCAGGTTTTAATTTAAAAAATGTTTAATAACATGTTTATGCATATAAGGACTAAAAACACTATATCAATGGTCTCCTGTTGTAAATTGATCATTATTTTTATAATGGTTAGATTGGTAAGGATAGGTTCCTGAATCTCCTTTATTGTTTTTGGTATTTAAGTATGTATCACTATTATAATTTGGACTTTTATTCTGAAACTTGAACACTGTGGGCAAAAAGAGAGCAAACAACCTCTCCCTTCTTGTTTTCCTCTATAACCCAATATCTGGGTCATTGATGTCATTAGTCACGTCCCCTCTCGGTGATCAGACAGAGTCTGCATGCAGGTTGAGTGTGTACACATAGATGGAGAAGTGAACATGCACTGGAATGTCCTTTGGCATTTAAACTGAGACAATTGAGCTGGAATTTTAGCTGTTTTCCAAGCTGGATTACTCAATCATAAGTACTAGTGCATCTAAAGAATTTGAATGTTTAAAATATTCACTTGTGATCACAATTTCACTCAAAAGGTTTAACTCATACTTTATTCATTACATGGAAAGTGGCTTTTCAAGCCTTCAATAGTCTTGATATTATATGGGCATTTGTCATCGAGTGTTCCAAAAAGTTCCTCTCATTTCCTTAGCCAATTGATTTAAAATTCCTTAGGAATCCTTGGAACTTCCTCCAATCAACTGGTGAAGGGAGAGAGAGGAATTGAACAAGACCCTGAAGTGGCCGATATTTGGACTGGCCAGTGATAGGGAACCTGACACTATGGTTTTTGTTCTTGTTCTGTCCAGTTTTCTGTAAGTTCCTTTGTCCAAAAGACATTTTCTGTGATGGATAGGTCTGGCAATGTGACTGTGGCAGCAGAATGTGGATGAGCATTTTCCTTTAGGAGTGTGCATTCAGAAGAGGTAGGGCCACTGGTTGTGGGGCTTAATTAATGTAATGTTGAGTTATCAAATTGCCTGTAAAGAAGACAACCCCAAACACCACATACCTTAACACTAGGCCTTCTGGTCACATGATGTGGGACATCTAACCACTTATCTTGGTGCTGACCATGGTGCCTCCATACACCAGTTTGTTGGTTGTCTCCAATATATGCAGCAACTTTCATTCAAGCCACATTTACTTTACAGTGTTTCATGATTATTGTAATGATGTGCCTTTGGATGTGAACTAATTTATTCCCTTCAAGTAATAAAATATCTAGCTTGACCAGGGGCATCCTTGCTGTCAAGTTGTTTGAGTTCTTGGTTCTAGGTATAGGCCTCATATTTAAGAATCTGGGAACTCATTTTAAAGACTATGTGTTTCATGGTGAGGTAACAACAGTGCAATTTGTGTAAATATAATTATAACTTATTTGATAAAGGTTTATTTTTGGGAAAACACTATCTGTAGCAAATATCAGTAGTTGCTACCCTGTCGTTTACGTTATTAAAACAACAATCAGGTCATATCTTTATGATCTGCATGACCAATACCATAAAAACTACAGATATGTCTTTTGCTTTACAAAAGACTACCAGAAGACATTCGTTTGCATTTTTAATTGACCTTTCCTTTCTCTTAAAATCATAAAAAGAAAAAAATTTTGAAGAAGCCTTAGGATAGATCCCTTTAAAAAATGGACTAAACCAAATGGAATCTCTTATTTTTAGACTCTGGAACAGAGTGCTCTGAAGCTTGACCTGTCCATTGGACACTGTTGCTCAAGGGCTGAAGAGAAGGAGTGGTCACTATGATTCATTATTGCCCCCTCACCTGCTCTGCATTCCAGCCATATGGCCCTTCTGGCTTGTTTTCTGCACGGACAGAACACTGCACAGCTAACAGGAGGGTGTAAAACAGATACTGGACTAAGGGTCTCGCAGCATGATGAACCTATAAATTCCTGATTTACCTTGTGTCCTAAAATTCAGAGAAAATATTATGTAAGGGAGCTGGGTACAAGTTATGTAACCATAAGGGAGGGACAGAAGGAGAGAATTTCAAATAAACAAACTCTTAACTTTGAACTGCTGTTTTCCATCACAGTTTTTAGCACCACCTTAATACTAGGCTAACAGTCTGGTGTGCGCTTAGATGGTGTGTGATTTGGCCTCGTGCTTTACCATGTGACGTTTTGAGATAATACAGAGAAGTGAAATGCTGAGATGTTATGTCAGATGCCAAAGACTTTACTCATAATAATTCAACTGGATTTTGTTATTCTTTTAGATAGGACAGACAGCCTCCACACGAAACTCTCTCCCTCACATTTTAGGACCAGACTTTAAACTTTATGCCTTTGACTTGGGTTGGTGCAGCATTGCACACAGCACACAAAACTGCACCCCCAAAGACTGCTCCTCTACTTAACCTTTCGATGGCAAAGATTCATACCCTGCCACCAGCCCAGCTCCTTATTCTCTTCCAACTTCCATGCTAATGGAACTTGCTAACTTCCATCATAATAATTCCCAGCACCAATATCATCACAACCACCACCACAACCATTTCCACAACCACCACCACAACCATCTCCACAATCACCACTATTACCATCTTCTCCAACATCATCACAATCATCAATACTACCCACCATCATCTCCACCATTACCCTAATCACTACTACTACCACCACTGTTATTACCATCTACATCAATCATCATCAGAATCATCAACCATCACTACCTTTACATCCACCTTCATTATAATCATCGTCATCATCCACACCATCATTACCAATATTACCATCATCCAAAAAACAATTGTTATTACTGTTATGCCATTCCTTAGAAAATTATTTTGTATCTAAAGAATGTAATGGTAGATATTAGGAAGCTTGGTTGAATCCTGTGTGCTTCACAAACAGACTGTAGACTACAAAGTTACCACATTTTCCTGGAGAATTGCTAAAGAAAGCTAAGAGCTCCCAAAATATTTCATGAGGAGTGGGCTGTTGTTACACCACTCACATCCAGAACATTCTGTTCATAAAAATCCCAGTTAACGTCCTTTGTGAAAATGATCAAGTTAAAGCCATTTACTGGAGTTTGATGGAATGCAAAAGACCTAAACCTACTTTCTCAGACGGGGGTGAGAAGTTACCCGTCAGGTACACCCTGCTCCAATGGTGATATTTGTCCTGTGTCTGCCATTCTAGATTCCATGTCAAAGCTACTGTGATCTTTGCAAGGAAAGGGTAGAGTTCTGAACCCTACATAAACACCTATGACAGCTGTTCCTACAAAGGTGTTGGCCACACCATAAATCCAGATACAATATGAGGTATTAAAATGGTTACAGTGAATGAAATGGGAAACTTCACTCGAAATTATGCAAAAGGGAGCTTTCTGACTGTTTTCTGCTCACTTCATAGTTTTGAGATGACACTATGGTGAAGGAGGGGAAAGGGCTCAATGATCTTGTGTTTGCCTGCTGCAAGGTATTTTTAAATGAGTGTAACTCTCTGGAACACATTTATTTTTCCAACCATGGTACTTAAAATGCCTCTGTAACCATGGTCTGCCTACCACTCGGCGAGGAGCCTTCTGTGGTCCTGAAACTATCGTCTTCCCCCTTCAGCCAGAGGGATCCCAGCTCCTTGATCCACACTGGGGCCTTTACCAGGAACATGTGAGCCTGTGGAATTTCCTCTAGGGCTGTCTACTAAGTCTGGGGACTCCTCCAGATCCACTAAACAGTCTGCAGGCACGTGTGGCTCCCTGTGCTTCTGGAGGGGAGAATGAAGGAAAGCAAACAGAGTGAAAAAGACATGCAGGGAGGACGATGGGAGTATGAAGCAACACATAAAGAGCAAGAGTCTACAGGTCAGCATTTGAGTGGAAAAACGATGGAGATACTACAGATACTGAATTGAAAATGGCAGAAAATGGACATTTATCACAGTCAAATTGCTGCAGTAATTATGCCCAAGATCATAACTTCAGTGTTCCTGGTAGCCTGAATTGTATGCCAACTGTATGCCCATTACCCAACCTCAATACGACTCTTCACTAAGAGGATGAAGACGAGCACATGCCTCCTCCAACAGATGTCAACACAGCCACTGCATCTTTTTGAACTACTGTCATTGCTTTTATTTCTGGGTAACCAATGCACCCCCAGTGGACAGGGCCAGGTACAAGCTTCAGAGACAATGAATAATTAGTACCTATGCCAACCCGCATTGCACTGGATGTGATGTGTGGAGAGAGCGACATCAACCCACCCCGAGAGAGCATGGACAATTTTTGCTCATCCAGACTCCAGCTGATAATGGCAAGCAGCATGACCCAGTATTGGAACCTGCAATCCTCGAATCAAAGAGCATGAATCACACAATTTTTTAAATTTGTGTTAATTTTTCTATTTATTTATTATGACTTGCATAATTTTATAATCATTTATTACTTATATAATAAAATACAGTAGTATTCAAAGCTACAGCCATCGTAACTCAACCCCATTAAAGAACACTGTGCCTTATCTAGAGAGGCAGGTAGCAATGACAGTACAACAGTACATAAATATATGAAGCTCTAATTGAGGAGATGAACATATTTGTGTCTTATGTTTTTATCTGGAACAGTAATCTTGATAAGTTCTATTGTTTTACATGCACTGTTCTGAGATACTTGATGGTTCATGTCTACAATTGTCCTAACTGGGCAGGTTAATCAGCTGGTTGCCAGACATACCCACTTCCTGAATGGATATTATTTTCTTTTTATTGTTATTATTTTATTTATTGAAATATTGGAACACAAATGCCATGCACAGCCAACAGTCTACAAAGGTATAGTTCTGCTGTACAAACTGTGCAATGTGCATTCTTATGTTACTAGAGCAGTTAAAACAGTGTAGAACACAAATCATCTAATCAAACATTTGAAAAAAAAAAACCATAAGCACATAAAAGAGAACTTCGCTGATGATGTAGCACTTTGTCATGACACATTTTTGATCTGCATTCACATCCTTGTGTGAAGTATGTTTCAGGTCTAAAAGGGTTAAATAATGCGAAAGGTAACTTTGAGCCCGACTGATATAATATCACTTACAGTATCATGAGTTGGGTTCATTTGCAGATGTGCTTGTTGTGCTTATTTGGGCTCAAAGACATCCCTGCCTCCAAATGGAAATCTCATTTCACCACGGACCCCTGGGAGTCCCTGGACCCCAGTTTGTGAACAACTTGTCCAAGATACACTAACAGTATGGTATGCTTGGTTCACAATCACCAAAACAAGAGAGAAAAAAGACAGAAAGGATATCTCCTATCACTGAACCCCTGGAACTACGCAAAATATGTAAACATATAAGCAAACAGTGCACAGTTTATTATCACTTTTCACTACTTTTGCTCAGCTCAGGCTCTACAGCATACAGATGTTGGAAAAAGGGCAGCTTACCGCAGTCTGACCGCAGAACAGACTGTTCTCTGTGAAGACTGAGCCATGATAAAGCCACACATCTGGAACACTGCAGGAGTTTATTTAGCACTTCAAATAGTGTTCACTCAGCATTTACAATGCCGTCTATTTGTAAGTAATACATTCATTGTCCAATAAAGCATTTCTTCTGATAACAATTCTGATTTAAGCACATCCTGGAAGTGCTTTTCTAATTATTCCAAACCTGTTATGAAGCAGGGCTATAAGAATATATTGTTACATATTGTATTGTGTGATAAGTATTGTGATATTATGTTTATCAATAGTGTATATAATAGTGGAAAGACAGTAAAGTGCTTAGAAGGCTTTGCTGCTCAAAAGCCAGTGACATTTTTTTATTAACTTTTTGAAAAATTTCCAGAAAACATTTGCTCATTCCACTCCTGTTCTCAAATTAGTCCATAAAAGAAAGTAATATACATTTTACCATAATTACCAATTACCATCACAGCTTCACGTTCTTATTTGCAATTTTTCTCACCACCTCTTTATATCATTAAGAACATCACTGTTCCAACCTTTACTGGTACAGAGTGAGGATAGTTTCAGGATCCAATCTATTATTTCATATTTCTCTTACATTCAGCAGGCAAGCAAACTGGCAGTCGGTTGAGGAGTACACCACCAAGTTCTGCCTGTTGTCAAACTGACAAATGTGTTTTTCCTCACTGAGCAGCCCTCTGCACAGAACACTCAATGACTTGCATATGAACTTCACAGATCTTCCCCAAACAGGGGTTAAAAAAAGGACACATACACAGAAGTGTGGGGAGTGTGGTGCATGTGTCTCTGACTTGAGAGCTAAAACAATGCAATCTAATTTCCTACTGTTTCCTACGTTCCTACTGCTCAGAAGTCTTTGTAATAAATAATTTAGAACGGGATGCAACAGGATCCTAAACAGACTTAAACCACCCACCAGTGGATTATTCCATGCAATAGGGTTGAAATACTGACTCGAAAGCTTTTTGTACATAATCTGATAGTCATTTCAACATCTTACTTAATTCCTTTGCATCTCATTTTCCACCACATCTCAAAGGTTTTCTATTGAATTGAAATCCAGTGACTGGGATGGACACTGAAGAACACTGAGCCCACAGTCATGTTAATGAAACCAGTTTCAGAGAACTGAATTCTACAGAGTTGAATTCTGGCTTAGTTGGTCAGTCAAGCAAATGCTTTACACTGGTGGTTACTAGTTGTGAGCAAGTTCTGCCCTCTGCTGACCATCTAGAGACATAATTACAGAGGTTCCTCATCAAAGCGGGGCAGGAGTCTGACACAGCCACAGAAATATGACATTTCATTTTAGAGTTAGCATTAAAGACTTATGTATAGTAATTTTATTCAATATTATGTCAGAAAGGATCAGAACATAGCATGGTCTTAATGCTTATTATACAACACATCCCCTCCAAAAAACTTTTTCCTAGACATGATTTACTTCTTATCAAGCAGTTTCAATAAAATATTACTGGATTTTATAGAGAAATCATTCCTATTATAATGCATTATGTAGTTGAAAATATTAAATAAAAAAATACAAATAATCTGACCAATCATACAATGAGAAATATTACATATTAGATATACTAATGACAGTTCCAAAGTTAAGGTAGTTGTATTTACCAGGACATTAATTGTGCAATTTACTCCAAGACATTGGCATCTAAAGGGGAAATCATATTCATCATTTCTTATTGAAATAAAACAGCAATAATTGTTTTTCCTGTCCTTTTAACCCAACTTAGAAATTTAGAGTATTTCCCACAAACAAACTCAAAAACCCAAACACACCCCCATTGATGGATCCAGTACCTACCCAAAACCTTTGTACATAAGGCATCCATTCACCAAAGGTCAATTTGGCTCGGTCAGTCACAGAACATGTTTTTCTTTAGAGTTGGGGGGAATTAGAGTATTTGGGGATATTACAAAATTCCTGCCCACAGGTAAAAATCAGTTTGATATGTTCCCTGATTAAGCCATACAAAAAAAACAAACATGAAAAATAGATCACTTAATAAAGCAAACTGTTTTTAATAGACATACGGCAGGTACTTGGTCACGACATGGAAATTGGGCTTAAAAACCTAAAAATAACAGAGCCTCAGCTGTATGTCTGAACTGAGTGTAAACTATTAGAAGACAAAAAATAGATACACTGACCAGCCATTAATTTACAACCATTTACTTGTTTCTACATGTAATACACATTTTGTAGTTCTAAAAATACAGACTCAAGTCCATCTGTTTCTCTGCACCTGTCCATCTGTATCCTGTTCATGCATGGTCAGGACCCCAAGGACCACCACAGAGCAGATGTTAGGTGGTTGATGAGTCCATCTCAGCATTGCAATGACATCGACATGTGAGTAATGCGTTACTGCTGGAGTGTTTAAACCCTTCAGTGTCACTGCTGGACTCAAAACAGTCCACTAACCAGTAACTGTCAGCCAACAGCATCCTGTGGGCAGCGTCCTATAAGCACTGTGCAGAATCCCTATCCCTGCCTTTACATCCACAAGGTGGAGCTACTCGGAGTGACTAATAGAGTGGATGATGAGTGGGCACAGTGTTTAAAGATCTGCTGTGTCTGAACTACTCGTACCAGTGAAACACCACCACGTAAGTGTCACTGCAGGTGCTGAGAATGACCCACCCATCTACACAATACCTGCTCTGTCCATCAAAGATCAGGGTGAAAGAAGACTAACAAAGTATGCAGAGAAACAGATGGATTAGTCTGTAATTACAGAACTACAAAGTGCTCCTGTATGGTAACAGAAACTGATCAAATGGACCGTGTGTGTAGAAATACAGACGTGGTCATAGTGTTATGGCTGACTGGCATGTATATGGCTTGAATGTTTTCCACAGTGTTCCTGTAATACCAGGTAATGAAAGCAGATTTTGCATGAAATCTCATTCCATTTTTAACTGGAGCAGCTTCACTGAGTGATGCCACAGGAGAACCATGGTGGTTCTACAAAGAACACACCTTAAATATAGCACCCTGGTTTATGAGTGTAATTGACAAGCAGTATCATTATTACACAGAGATCTTTGCATTTTTATTAGTTACCTGTTCCTGAGAAATAAAGGCATATGGGGATGTTCTAGATAATATATATGTCAACCACAGCAGCAGATCAGGCTGGACAGCAGAAGATAGACAGTAAACACAGAACATATGGCTAATTCCTTACATGCAGACATGCAGTAGCACAGACAGCACAAAGGCACATTTGGTTGAAGACGTGGAAGAGGTAAAGGTCCAACAGTTCTGCTCAGAGAGACGTCTCTTTCGGTTCAGGCCCCAGTGGTGGAGGCTTGAAGGTGAGAATCTCGTTGAATGTATGTCCTGCACAGAAGTAGACAGAGTGGAAGGTAAAGGTGGAAAGAGAGAGGGGGAGGGAAAGAGGATTATAATGTAATCACAAGTACATGCTGACCAGGTAAATACCACAACAGGGTCTTACTTCTCTTATCTGCAAAGATAATGTACTTGCCCACAGGTCTTACTGTGAAAAGAAGACGCTTGTCTGTTAAAGCAAAAGCTCTTTGTTAAAAAATCTAATTTACATAAAAAATTATGTTCAAAGTTGTCAATCAGCCAATGTTCGGTGTCTGCATCTTAAATTTTGTTCTTGCATATGCAGATTGGTTTACTGGTCTTCTTGGACACAATGCAAAAAACAACTGCCAGATTTGCATAATGTCAACAAATGGAAAAACAGCAAAAATAGACATATAAGGTCAAAGACAGCACTCAACGTATGCTGGGTGGACACATTGAAAGGATAGCTGCACTATTTAGTAAAATCTGGGAATAAACCTATAATGTATAGATACTGTGAGTCCATCTTAGTGCCATAAAACAGCCAATAAAAAATCATTACATTCTCAGCTTAAAACACACACACACACACACACACACACACACACAGATGAAAAGCACAGAAGTTGACAAATGGGTTTGAATGTCTACTAAAACTGACATCATCACCTGTGACCTTTTTACCTGTAATCAGTGTTTGTGCATAAAAGCTGAGTGAGTTTCTGGAATCCTGACAGATTCTTGCATCTTTCATCCAGCTACTGACGGTTCTGGATTGTGAGTCGTGGGGAAAGCAAAAGAACTGTCTACGGATCTACGGGAAAAGGTAGTTGAACTGTGTAAAACAGGAAAAGGATACAAAAAGATATCCAAGGAATTGATAATGCCAGTCAGCAGTGTTCAAACTGTGATTAACAAATGGAAAATCAGGGGCTCTGTAAAAACCAAACCACGATCAGGTAGACCAACAACAAATTCTGGTCACAACTGCCATTAAAATTGTTCGGGATGCAAAGAAAAATCCGCAAATAACATCAGTTGAATTACAGGACTCAGTGTGGCTTTTTCAAGATGCATAATAAGGAGGCACTTGAAGAAAAATGGGCTGCATGGTTGAGTCACCAGAAGAAAGCTATTACTGTGCAAATGCCATAAAATATCTCGCCTACAATACGCCAAACAGCACAGAGACAAGCCTCAAAACATCTGAACAAGGTCATTTGCAATGATGAGACCACAACCATAAACGATACATTTGTAGAGGTGTCAACAAAGCCCATGATGAAAGGAACACCATTCCTACTGTAAAGCACGGAGGTAGATCACTGATGTTTAGGGGACGTGTGAGTTAAAAGGAAACTTGGTCAAATTTGAAGGAAAAATGAATGTAGCACATTATTCGATGCAAATTTGCACTCATCAGCCTGAGAGCTGTGCATGGGACATATCTGGCCTTGTGTTTTGGATCATTGTCATGTTGTAAAGTCCAAGTCGACCTGTCATTGGCTACAGCAGAACAAAGTGAAGCTTCTGGAGTGGCCATCTCAGTCTCCTGACTCAATATCATTGAGCCACTCTGGGGAAATCTCAAGTGCGCAGTTCATACAAGACAGCCCAGGAATTTACAGGGACTGGAGGCCTTTTGCCAAGAAGAATGAGCAGCTTTACCATCTGAGAAAATAAAGAGCCTCATCCACAACTACCACAAAAGACTTGCAAACGGTATTAAGAACTGGGGTATGTGAACTTGTGACTTGTGATCAGGGTCATTTAGATGTTTGTGGTTGTCATTATGATTTAAAAAGAGAAAACACAGTCGTTTGACAATAAATGGCTTCACCAAACCACTTACCATGAGTAGAAAAAAAGTTTTTATCATTCATATTCTCTGCAAAAAGGCTGAGAGCAAAAATTCTGTACTGTACTGTATTATGTTATTATGTATATATTATTATACACACACACACACATAAACACACGTATATAAACTTTTTAAATGAAATCATACTTTCTATTTATGCACCTTTAATTACTGCATTTTGGTGCTTTAAGCATAATTTCTTGATATTGTATAATATGTTATCTACACTCCTCAGAGACACCAACCTAACATGTAACAAAATGTACATGTTAAGAAGGCCACTACTTTCCTTTTTAAACAATACAAAATGTACTTTGGTCCAATTTAACTGATCTACAACTTCTATTTTCAAGCAATTGGTTTGTAATGATTTAGGTGCTCATTGCAGGGCAGTAACATAAGCTCCACTAGGCTCAAAACTACTTTAACAACCTTCAAATCTTAGCTGATCAACTCCACACCTAACCCTGATTTTCCAAAAACCATTTCCTTTAAACTGGTCCTAAGTATGTCCACAGAAACCCTATCCCATACGTTTCCACTGGGCCAGAGACTGCTCCGCATTGTCCAGAGTGTGGTCATATGGCAGGGCCTCGGTCTCCTCCTCTGGTTCCCGGAAGTCAGCAAAGTATGACAGCGCCAAACCATCAGCTGCCTTTATCCTGCTGTCTGGATCCAGCAGCAGCATTGATTCCAGCACCGTGATCGCTGCAAGCAACACATCACACACTTAGCATAGCTCACGTACTCTCAAAATAACAATAGTTTTAGAAATAACACTTTTGAGATCATGACTCACTATGTATTTGAAGAGCTCAGAGCATTGATCTGTGATGTCTGGACATGAAGTGTTTCATCACTCATACTGGTGCACTTACCTTGAGGATTGACACCTGGCATCAATGCTTGCAGATCTTTCTTGTTAAGCTTTGGCATCCGCAGGATGTAATTTCTGGCCTGAAAAAAGTGGAACTAGTTTAGAAAAAATAAAAAGATGAAGATGAAAGAATTTTAGCTGATAAAAATATAATAGCATAATTACTTCTAGGCTTGGAAATCCAGTTCTAGGAAAAACATGCTTTAGGACCTCATTACACTCATTTCACATCACATTTACAAATATAGTTTAATAATGAACCACCCATTGGTTCATTAATAAACTAATGAAAGGTAATGTTCTGTGGCATCTTGCATTATTTAAAAAAATCCTATTTCCCACAATTTTTTCCCACAAAATTTTCTCGTGTTATTTTTTCCCTGAGATCCATTTGTGACAGCACTGGCCTAAAGATCAGACTGGAATAAAGGAGCAAACCGGACAAAAAAAGGTTGCTGGTTCAATCCCCTGGACAATCACAAAGTGGGGGCAGCAACAATAAAGCAACAATGCTTTGTCCTCCCTCAACAACAGTTGATGGTTGAGATGACATTAATGTTGATCAACTCCAAATGCTCCCCAGGCACTTAAGTCTCAGCGATTTGAGTATCTGTGCTCATTACCATTAGTCGCTGGTATGAGTGTGTGCATTCACCGACATGGATGAGGTTCTTTAAATGAGCTGTTTTTGTTTCTGTGCCCTTAAAACAAGAATATGTAATAATGAATTCTAGTTGACGGCCCTGCATCATGTTTCATTTAAAAGCAGTCCATGCTGAGAGATGCCTTCAGTGTGAATGGAAGGAGCTAAACTGTTTTAGATTAAATGTGTTGCTTTTTATGAACTCACAAACAATTACATTTGACACAGTATGTTTCCCTATATTGGCTGAAATCTATAATAATTCTATACTACATTAAATTATGGCAGAAGGGTCTGTTTACAGACCTGCAGTACAGCACGCTCAGCCCCTGACTGTCAGACCCATATATCCCACTTAGTGTTCTGTGTACTGTTTCAGAAACCCTTAAATATTAGCTAGATTATTATGAAAAATCAACTTATGTTTTAAAACGCTAATAAAAACAAATGTGTTAGTCAATTGTAGGTAGTCAAACACAAGAGAATGTTCATTCATTCATTCATTTAAGCTCATAGTAAATGTATATATTTTATAATTTGGTTTGTTATTCTTAGGTAATGAAGTCAAACGCCCATTTCACGATTCTCTTTATTCATCATAAAAAGACATGAAAACGCACGAATGCAAGTTTAACAAGCTCCTTCTTATAAAAAAAACCATCACCCCACTTACGCACCCCCCCCACACACACACACTATGAAATGTGTTCACTTTGGTACTTATTATTACCAATATTATAACTCATTACAGTTCTCCCATTAGGAGAGGAAAGTGTGACTGTAATTCTCTAATGAACCACTAGAGGCATACTTCTGTGGGAGTGATAGTGTGGGTCTGACATCAAGGGTGCTGAGACTGCTGTACTGCAGGTCAGCAGCTTGGTAACACTGAATTTCATGGGCCCTTTAAGGGTGTATCTGGTGCTCATGCATGTGGCTAGAAAATGACAATGATTGTCTCACATCCTGAGATTGAAGTTTGGAGATAAACTCCTGTGTGGGTGTTCCTGTAATCTTCATAATTTCTGTCAGCTGATCCAGGTCTGAGGAGAGCAGTTCAAGGGTCAAGAGAAAAAAAATGACTTTGTGAAGCAGCATCATGTGACTACAGAAAATACTAAGAACCTGATTGACCTTTCACTAATTACCAAGACATCAGACATCAGTGCAAGATACACTAAGTGGACAAAAGAATTGGGATACCTAAATTGAGTCTTCTGATATCAAGGAGTTAAATCCTGCTTTTGTTGGAATAAGTGTCTCAACTCTCCAGGAAAGGCTTTTTTTTTTTTTTTTTAGATTTTGGAGCATTGCTGTGAGTATTGCATTTGATTGCATTCAGCAACAATTAGAGCATTAGTTAAGTTAGGATGTTGAATGATCATCACCCCACCTCACCCTCAACTCCTCCAATTCATCCCAAAAGTACTGGATTGACCACAACCACAGCTCCACTGCTCTACAGCCCAAAGGGGGGATGGGGGTTCATTCCTCACTAGCCCACACATGGAATTAGGCACGGTGCCAACACAATCATGTTCATATGCTCCAGAGAGTCCAACTCACTATCGGCAGTACTTCTCTATAGGGACTAGAAAGGCTGTGTGCATTTGCACTTCTGAGTCAGCAATGGGTGCAACTTAAAGTAGCTGAATGCACTTATTGATATTAAAGAGTAGGATACGATCGTTCCCTTTGAACAGCGGTTTCCCCATCAGCATTTCTGCCATGATACAGCCAACAGACCAGATGTCCACTGAGAAGAAAAAGACAGACAGTGAAACACAGTGGGACAGGAAACAGTATATACAGACAATATAGAAACACCACTTAAATGAGTAAAGCATCCTCTGAGTAAATCATTCTTCAGATTTGTGGAAAACCTTCTGTAGATCATTATTGAGATCATTAAGATTATTAGATCATTTTAAACAATAGTTCAACTTTAGCCTCTGTTAAGGCCTGTCATTCTCTTGAAAAATACTCAAAAACAATACAGAGTTCCTTCAGTGGTAGCTAGGTGTCTCTGTCCTAATGCAGTGAAGCACACCCAAACCACATTAACAGCCCATGCATCACGGTTGATGTGTTGAAAAGAAATGTTAGGCATTCAACAGACATTACAAACAATCTGTCCACAATGCATTGTCCCAGCATTCAAGAGGATCATGTATGTGTTTCTTAGTGAACACGAGATGATCCTCCTCCAGCCTAACCACCATTGAAAATTTGTGGCAGAACCTGAAGTGAACAGATCCTGCCCGAAGGCGTATAAACATCTAAAGTATTTCTGCTCCACAGCACTGAAACAAAAATAATTACAAGCTAGACACAGCAATGGGTAGAAGTTATTGCTGGGTTGCAATCAGCTATTGAAAGAAATAGGATCATAAATAATAAAATGTCCATCACAGTTCTCTTTTTGTTGCTTAAAAAAAAATTAATCAATATACATATAAAATGTTTCCTGCTCAAACACACCTGATTCAAATCAACCTGTTAATTTTCAGGTACAGTAGGTCTGTTAGAGCAGTGAAATCAGAAAACTGCAGGAAGCTGGCACTCCAGACAGGTTTGCCTACTTTTAGAATAACAGGTCATGTCACTTGGGCCTCATTTATGAAACTATAAACAGTAATTCATGATTGAAATGGACCTTCCTGAATACTTTCCACCAGATTCACAAATGCTTTGTAAACACCAGGTTTACTAGTAGAACATGTGTATTTAAAAAAAAATACCGGGGCCGGGTCGCGGGGGCAGCAGTCTAAGCAGGGATGCCCAGACCTCCCTCTCCCCCGACACCTCAGCCAGCTCCCCGGGAGGGACCCGAGGCGTTCCCAGGCCAGCTGAGAGACATAGTCCCTCCAGCGTGTCCTGGTCTAGCCCGCGGTCTCCTCCCGATGGGGCATGACTGGAACACCTCCCCAGGGAGACATCCAGGGGGCATCCGAAAAAGTTGCCCGAGCCACCACAACTGGTTCCTCTCGATGTAGAGGAGCAGCGGCTCTACTCCAAGCTCCTCCTGGGTGACTGCGGAGCTCACCCTATCTCTAAGGGAGCGCCCGGCCACCCTATGGAGGAACTCATTTCGGCCGTTTGTATCTGTGATCTTGTTCTTTCAGTCATTACCCACAACTCATGGCCATAGGTGAGGGTAGGAACATAGATTGACCGGTAAATCAAGCGCTTTGCCTTTCGGCTCAGCTCCTTCTCCACCATGACGGACCGCTACACCGACTGCATGGCTGCGGCGGCAGCACCAATCCGCCTGTCAATCTCATGCTCCCTCTCACCCCCACTCGTGAACAAGACCCCAAGATACTTAAACTCCTCCACTTGGGGCAGTACAACTCCACCGATCTGGAGGGGGCAAGCCACCCTCTTCCGCTCGAGAACCATGGCCTCAGACTTGGAGGTGCTGATTTGCATCCTAGCCACTTCAAACTTAGCTGCCAACCGCTCCAGTGCCTGCTGAAGATCCTGGCTCGAAGAAGCCAACAGGACAACATCATCTGCAAAAAGCAGAGATGATATCCTCTGGTTCCCAAACCGGACTCCCTCCGGCCCCTAGCTGCACCTAGCAATTCTGTCCATAAAGATTATGAACAGAACCGGTGACAAAGGGCAGCCCTGCTGGAGTCCAACATGCACCGGGAACAGGCCCGATTTACTGTCAGCAATGCGAACCAAGCTCCTGCTCTGGTCATACAAAGACCTGACAGCCCTTAACAGAGGGCCCCGGACCCCATATTCCTGGAGCATCTAGAGACTTGAGATACTCCGGGTGGATCTCATCCACCCCCGGGGCCCCACCATTGAGGAGCTTGCAGACCACGTCAGTGACTTCGGCCCGAGTGATGGGCGAGTCCTCCGCCTCACCTTCATCATTGGAAGACGTGACGGTGGGATTGAGGAGATCCTCAAAGTATTCCTTCCACCGCCCAACGATATCCCCTGTCAAGGTCAACAGCTCCCCACCTGCACTGTATACAATGTTGGCAGGGTACTGCTCCCCCTTTCTGAGGCACCAGACGGTTTGCCAGAATTGCTTCAGGGCCAACCGATAGTCCTTCTTCAAGGTCTCCCCGAACTCCTCCCAGCTCGTGGTTTTTGCCTTCTTAATTGCCCCAGCAGCAGCACGCTTAGCCTCCTGGTACCTGTCAGCTGCCTCGTAAGACCCAGAGGCCAAAATGACCCGATAGGTCTTCTTCTTCAGCTTGACAGCATCCCTTACTTCCGGTGTCCACGCCCGGGTTTGGGGATTGCCACCACGGCAGGCACCAGCAACCTTACGCCCACAGCTCTGGACAGCCGCATCAACGATGGAGGCTGAGAACATGGTCCACTCAGACTCAATGTCCCCAGCCTCCCTAGGTAGCTGTTAGAAACTATAATGCACAAACTACAGTCAAAGTCCTGTCTCCTACCCGAAGGCGCAGAGGCGACCCTCTCGTTCACTGGGTAAACTCCAACACGTGACAGCTGAGCTGGGAAGCTATAAGCAAGCCCACACCAGGCAGACTTCTCTCACCCTGGGCAACTCCAGAGTAGTGGAAGGTCCAACCCTTCTCAAAGAGTTGGATTCCAGAGCCCAAGTGAGCCCCACTATCTCTAGCCGGTACCTCTCAAACTCCTGCACAAGCTCAGGCTCCTTCCCTCCCAGCGAGGTGACATTCCACGTCCCAACAACCAGCCGCTGTGTCCTGGGATCGGGCCTCCGACACCCAATCCACAACGCACCCAACCCCAATGGTTTCCTCTGTGGGTGGTGGGCCAACAGGAGGAATGATCCACGTTGCCTCTTTGGGCTGTGCCCGGCCGGGGCCCATGGGCAAAGGCCCAGCCACCAGGTGCTCGCTCCCGAGCCCCGACCCCGGCCAGGCCTTTGTTAAGGTCTTTCATTGGGGTTTAATTGAACTGCTCTTGGTCAGGCCCGTCACTATGGACCTGTTTGCCAGGGGAGACCCTGGCAGGGGGATAAAACCCCCGGGCAACATAGCTCCTTGGACCATTCTGGCACTCAAACCCCTCCACCACGGTAAGGTGGCAGTTCAATCCACGCCCATGAATCCGAAATGAGCACCATGTAAGAAAGTGCTTGGAATTTATCACAGCAAAAACTTCAACATTTCAACAAAGCAGCAAAAGAACACACCTATTTGAATGCAGAAATCAATGCTATATAGAATGAAGTGCAGTTATTATAAGAGGGATTTAGTTATTGTGAGCTCCACACAATAACTAGTTTGATCTCCCCCATCACATTGAGGCCACCAGGGTGAGAGTGGGAGGTGTTTCACACTTTCAACTTTACTCCTGTTTTAAATACATTTCTGAAGATGACACAATAAACAGCGTCACTCACCACAGATGGCATATTCAGACATAGAGAGTGTAGGCCTGTGTATTTACCAGAACTTTATATTTAGGACAATTGTCAAAAAATACACACCACCATATGCATAAAATCTGAGTAAAAGTAAAGTTGACATTATATGTACAGTGGGATCTAATGACAACACTACTATCTAGTGTTCAGGGTATAAACACAACACAAAATTAACCAGCCTCAAATTGTTCCATATAAACTATTAATTAAAAATAAATTGTGTTTTTGTGAAACAGTAAAGTAATGCGAAACATATCGAAATACTTTGCGATATCACCATTTATATACACCTGTAGGAAAGTGTTTTAAACCTTTATTCTTATCTGTATTTTTATGATCTGTATTTAGAGACACCAGGCAGGGTGGTAGTGCCCTTATTAATGTAGCAAATAGGTCCGATATGATACAGTGAAAAACACATGACTTTTCTACCCACTATGTTCTCACTTGTCTGAAAAATCTGTTTCCAATATTCGATAAACCAATTATCCCACCTCATCCAAATATGAAAACGTTCATTCACATGAAAGAGGTAAATGTAAATGCTGTAACAACTGCTCACTAGAGCCAATAGGTGGGCAATAATTAAAATGAGTAATCTACGTTGCCTCAAAATCTTCAAAATTTAGTTGACCAAGCATTTTGATTCCCGTGTCATCTGAACCAGTCCTGACGTCAGTCAGAAGTTCTCAATCTCACACATCACAATCAGAGTATCAGATCGGTTTCTGGGGAGGCCACAGCCCATTATCGTCAAACCTACAATCATGTGACTCACCAGTCTGTGTGTAGTGCATCCAGCTGAGGATGACCTCAGGGGCTCTGTACCAGCGTGTTACCACATACCCAGTCATCTCACTATCAGCTTGTCGGGCCAGACCAAAATCCAGGATCTTGGAGAGAGATGAATTAATTACCAATTAATAGTTTAATGCAGATCATACACAAACCAGATTTAACTGCAGGAGGACACAGCGGTACCTTGAGCTCGCACTCTTCGTTGATGGCGAGATTGCCTGGCTTGAGGTCCTGCAAGATCAAACAATGAGCAATGAGCGAAAAATGCAAGATCTATTCAATGTTATATATCGGATTAGCTAAAAACAAGCAACGTACCCTGTGAATGATACCAGCTGTGTGGATATACTGTGAACAAGAAGAGATATTGCACATAAATCTCTCATTGCATGTTTGTGAATCGGAGTGCATACAGATCCAAGTATGCATACCTTAAGCCCTCGCAACATTTGATAAACCAGATACTGAATTCTGTCCTCTGAAAGCCTCTCCATTTTCATCAGCTTCCCGAGATCAGTGCCCATAAAGGGCATCACGAGGTAACTGTATAAGAAAGAAAGAATGGGATGTACAATAACCACCTAAGATGGTAGAACATTCACATCTAGATTTGCTTTGAATGGCTTTGTAAGGTTAGTAATAAAGTTCACATTTAATTTCCCAGAAATGTTACTTTTTCTGCACATGGCTGATGCTCTTTCCCAGAGCCAACAGTCCAACCTTTGAATCATGTCACTCAAGTAGGTGAAAGCAATGTTAGGAGTCTTGCCCAAGAACAATTAGGATAATGATGTGGAAAACCTTAGTCTGCCGTGGGAAAGGTGGTGGTGGTATCCACCTGCACTACATCTAGCACTAATATTAATCTGTAGAACAGTAAAGCGAGAAACAAACAGTAAAACAGTGTTCTGATATATAAAGTGTCTCAAATGTAAGCCCAAATAAAAGAAAAAAATATTGTGATAGACTGATTCAATTTTAGACAGAAGCTGCGGCTGAAGAAGAAAACCTGCAAGGTCTGGTCACCAACATGGCAGCAATCTTCAATTCAACTTCAGTTTGGAAGGCAGGTGTATGACATCAAACTGGTAAAAAGTTTCACCAGAAACAGTGTGATTCATGTTGATTCTAAAGAAGCAAAGATCCACACTTTGATGATAAACCACGAGACTTACCCTATCTAACAATGGCGGTTTCATTACTCAGTACAATACAGCTAAAATTCACTGAAAAGTAACTGAATTAAATCCCAGTTTAAATGCCAAAGGAGCATTTCAGTGCATGTTTACTGCTCTGTCCATGTGTACATACTCAACCTGTATGCAGATTCTTACTGATCAGTGAGAGGGAGCAGGGCAGATGAGGTCACTGGCCCTTATTTTGGTTTACAGAGGAAAACAAGAAAGGGGGGCTGTTTAATCTCTGTCTTTGCTCACACAAGCAGCTTATAAAATATAATAAAATATATGTAGGTTGTTTTTTAAATTTATTTTATTTAATCCTTTCAAGTATTTTGAAGAACCTATTATAAATATCCTTGTCAATCTAACTATTACAAATTATTCATCAGAATTATTGCATTCACTTCAAAAACACTCTGGATGGTCAGTTTTCAACAGGATTTCTGAGATATGTTTTAGTCCTTATAAAGTAAAAAGTTGTAGGCAAAAGCACATTTTGGTGAACATAAATTCTATTCAAATTCTATTAATATTAACATCTCAAATGAAGACATACATGAGTAACCTAGGATCTCCTGATGTCATGTGTGACTGTCTCCTCTAAAATCTTTTACAGTTTTTGGTGAATAAAAGTATGAAAAATATGAAAGTATGAAAACATATTTGGCCTAGTTTTCTAAAGGTTAAGGTCGGACGAAGGATAACCTCATTTGTTGTCGTGTTTAAACAGTGATTTTTCATCCTCATTTCTGCCGTCACCCAACAGAAGATAACCCTGACCAGTAGAAATGGTTGGGTTTCCCCACCAGGTTCTGTTCAGTGATGTAGCAGATTTCTTTGTGAATGGTGTGGTCAACAAACAGAATCACTGACACTGATCCTAGACAAACGGTCACTACACTGATGCCTCTAACATGGTTGCCACTCCTAAATTTATTGGTACCCCAATTTTGGGACCTCCCTTCATTGAAAGACCTATGCTAAGGTTTTTCAACAGACTGATTGAACTCTTTTAGATTTTTAACTAAAGGGTCGTGTCAAACAAGAAACAACAATCAAGATCAAAATTCAACAGAGAAAACAGGTATCGCTTACAAGTCCTGGAATCTGTCCAGCGACAGGTCTGCAGTGAAGACATTCAGGAGTCCAATAACCTATAGCCAGCAGAGAAAAGAGAGATGAGTTTATAGGGGCCTAAACTCTGTGAAAAAAATACAAACAGAAGGCATGCTGTGCATGTGCTATTTACATTGTCATGCTTCATGTGTTTGAGCAATCGGAGCTCTCTGAAGGCCCTCTTGGCAAAAAGTTCTGACTGGAATGGACGATGGAGTTTCTTGATGGCCACCTTTGACCCAGTTCTGCTGTCTAGAGCAAAGCTAGAGAAAGAATATTACATTGCATCATAAAAGGTTCATGTATTACTAATTCAGTACATGGGTACCATTTAATGTGGACTGCATCTCAATTCTAAGCTAAATTACTGAAATTCGTCATTTAAACTGTAGGCTGTAGCTTGTAAAACATGGGCTCAACCCAGAAACCCAAACAGTCCAAGAAATGTTCAGTTTGTCATCAAGGCCAACAACCAAGAACCAGACAGTACAAGTCTAATCAGTGATTGAACAGAGCACAGAGAAGCAGCCTTGAAATGTATGTCCTAAAGTATTCAGAGAATTTAGATACTTCGTGGTACAATCATTAATGAGACACAGCTTAAACACACGAGTCCAAAAGTACTGGAACAGTGAGGTCAATCCCATTATTTTTACTGTAGACTCAAAACATTTGGGTTTGACGTTAATGTCATGAGACAAAAGATCAAACTTTCAGCTTTCATTTCCAAGTATATACATCTGGATCTGATACATAGTTCAGAAGATAGCACTTGTGGTCTGAACCCAATTGTCTTGTGAGCACAATTATTGGAATGTTTGACTGACAGATGTGTGTTGGTACCCAGATGTGTCCTATTACATTGCTTATTTAAACAATAAATAGTGCTGAATGTCTGCGACCAGTTTGAGGTTGGGGTTTTGCCTGTGCAGGCTGTGCATTTACAGTTAGAAGAAAAAACAACATCACAACCAACAGTAAATACCTTTGGGGTGACGTGGAGTGACGTATGTAATCCAGCGTCTGTATTAATTAACTGAACTGAGATCAGTTCCTTAACTCTGGGATTAGTGCTGGGTTACAAATATCAGGCCAAAATTAACCACCCACACGGTGGTGTTAGTACATTTAGTGTAAAGTCTTTCCAGAAGATTAAACTACAGCAGAGGTGGACACACTCCCTATTAACTCTGGACTGGATTCACAAAAGCTTTCTTACCATCATCAGCTGGTATGATGATGATAAATATTGGCCACTTCAGGATCTTGTTCCTCTCTCTCCCTTCGCCAACCAACTAGAGGAATTCCCAAAACATTCACAATTGACTCAAATCAATTGGCTAAGGAAATGAGGGGAACTCGGCATTAAGACCACCAAACTTAAGAGGTTTTTGTTGATAAGAATGTTCATGAAAGAATGTTATAAATGTCTCCTCACCGTTTTCTTATTTAGGCCATTTGTAACAGCTGCTTACAATGGAATTCGCGGCTTGTCAAAAACAATACAATTTTTCCAGTATCATGTATATCCGTGCCGTGGAGCAAAAAACAGGAAACTGAATGTTCAAGCATTGATTAATTTTCTTCATGTAGAAACTAAGAGTACTTAGAAACCGAGGTCCACATTTGACAGGCGGTTTCATGCCATATTCTAGGCTTCATGTAGACACTGGCTGATCAGTGAGGGGCGGGGTTAATGATGTCACTGACCCAGAAATTGATTTATAGAGTAAAATGAAAAGGAACATACTGAAACTTTTTTCAGGTTGTTTTTCGTTTAATTTGGACTGCTGTCAGGTATTTCAAACAACTTTTTACAGTTGTAAGTTGACAATCATTACAAATTATTCATGGAAAATATTGCATTTTGAGCTAAAAAAAAACACCCTGGAAGAGCCATTTCCAGCAGGATTTAACCCCTTAACCCCTTGCTCCCTATATAGGGAACTAAAAAAGGCAGAACACTAGAGTCTGCACAGAGAGCACTGGATTTGGAATTTCAGAATAACAGAAAAGCTGATTATCTTCTATACCGCTCCATTTAGAGCTACAATTACGAATTTCTCCACTCTTTAGGTACACTACATAGGGAAGAGTGTGTAATTGGGGATTGAGCCTTTGTGAGTTCTTCCTTCTTGGTGTTTTGATGTCTGTTTATGACCTACTGTTAATTCAGTTTTAATAATACAGGGACATGACCTAACTAACTAACTAAATACATATTTTATTTCATTTATTGTTTTTTATTATATAATAATATAAAGAAAACTGGACAGAATGGTATTCTCAAAAATGTGCCTAAATATTTTTTACATTTTATTTTTATTCTTTTATCTTTATTTCATTTTAATCATTTTATTTTAATGTTTATTATTTAGGCAGTTTTGAGAATATCCCTCTTTCCAATTTTCTTTTTGAATTTAAGCAAAACATTTTGTATTACTTTATTTTACTCTTTTATCTGAACTTTAAGTTAATAAAGCAGGTTGGTTGGAGTTTCTGTTCGGACACGCTTCAGTGAGTCGGGGTTAACCTGTGCGGTGTGTGTAGGTGGTTACTCTCAGGTGAGCTCAGGCTCTTATTTCCCATGTTCAGTGTGATTCAGGGCCGCTTTAGGGTCATACTGGTTGTGCTGGTCGGTTTAGTACTGGTTGAGGACATTGTTCTGTTTAGTAGGTGTAAGTCTCGCTGCAGCTCAGGAACAGGAAATGAGAGCAGGCTCCGCTCGACTCTCCTCGGCTCTCCGAGGCTGCTGAGCGCGGCGCCGGACGCAGCACGTGTCCCCGGCCGCGCGGAGCCGCGCGGAGCCGCGAGGCCGCTGAAGGCGGAGTGAACACTCACCACACCGTGCCGTACGCCCCCGTGCCCACCTGCCGCAGCTCCCGGTAGCGCTCAGGAACCTCCCACACGGTCTTATTCACCTCCTGCCGGTAATAGCCGGGTCTGGAGCGGCTCATCATGGTGCTGAAACGCTGCTGAGGAAGAGTCGGAGTCCGGACGGACACGGAGCTGTGTTTCCGGCTGAAGAACAGCTGCAGCGCACCTGAGCTGCTGAGCCGCTCCCAGCAGCAGCAGCACTGCACTCAGCGCGCACGTCACTGACACACAGCAGCCAATACAGTCACTTCAGACTCTCAGGGTGTGTGTGTGTGTGTGTGTGTGTGTGTGTGAGCGAGAGGGTGGGTGTGTGTGAGGCTGTGTGAGAGAGGCGGTGTGTGTGTGTGTGAGGCGGTGTGAGAGAGGCGGTGTGTGTGTGTGTGAGGGTGGGTGTGAGAAGATGTGTGTGTGCGCGCATACAGGTGTTGGTCAAAAATAGAATATCATGAAAAAGTTGATTTATTTCAGTAATTAATTTCAAAATTTACTTTCATCAGAGAACATAACTTCAGCAGCAGTCCAGTCCTTTTTGTCTTAAGCCCAGGCGAGATGCTTCTGATGCTGCCACTTGTACAAGACTGGCTTGACACAAGGAATGCGACAACTGAAACCCATGTCTTGCATACACCTGTGCGTGGTGGTTCTTGGTGTGCTGACTCCAGCTGCAGTCCACTCTTTGTGAATCTCCCCCAAATTTTTCACAAGCCTCTCCAGGGTGTGGTTATCCCTATTGCTTGTGCACTTTTTTCTACCACATATTTTCCTTCCCTTCGCCTCTGTGCTTGGACACGGAACTCTATGAACAGTCAGTCTCTAGCAGTGACCTTTTGTGTCTTGCCCTCCTTGTGCAAGGTGTCAATGGTTGTCTTTTGGACAACTGTCAAGTCAGCAGTCTTCCCCATGATTGTGTAGCCTACAGAATGAGACTGAGAGACCATTTAAAGGCCTTTTCAGGGGTTTTAAGTTAATTAGCTGATTAGAGTGTGGCACCAGGTGTCTTCAATATTGAACCTTTTCATAATATTCTAATTTTTGACCAACACCTGTATGTATGTATGTATATATATATATATATATATACACACACACACATACATATATCAAATCAGGTTAAGTTGAATATATAATAAATATATAACAGACTGTCAGATTGCTGCAGAACTCAGTTCTGTCTCAGGCAGATATGTTAATGATTACAGTTAGTCACATTAGGGCATAAAATAGCTTCCACTGCTGCCATAGAAAAAGACTCAAGAGGCTACGTTTGGGTAGTGTTCCTCTTGGTGAGAGATTGATGAGTGCTAGACATGCCTTTACGACATTTTGCAGAGTTGACAGATTACGAGAAGCAGGATTAAGAGAAGCAGGATTAAGAGAAGCAGGAAGAAAAGCAGATCATCGCCACCGTCACTGGAACAATATCTTCTTTAGCAAAGACTCCAGGTTCTGTTTGGGATCTGACAATGGTCTGGTTTGAGTATGGAGGCCTCGTGATGAGCACTTCAGTCCTGCCCAACTGCTGCTGTGGTGATCTGGGGAGCTATTGCGTACAAAATTAGGTCATCCCTTATAGTGATACGAGGGACACTAACAGCTCTCAGAGATATGTGCATGTTGCCTCTCAAGGCAGGGCTTTCAACTTTTTTTTCAACATTTCTATTAGGATAATGTTCACTCTCACTCAGTGGGGGTTTCCCAGGAATGTCTCAGCGATTACAACATTTCCTTGGCCTGTACATTTACATTTACATTTGCGGCATTAAGCAGATATCCTTAGCTAGCTAGAAGAGGGTAGAAATATTACTTTTTTATTTCATTTTTATTATTTAGAATTATAAAATCATTAAAATAGACCAAGATTAGAGCTATTACTATACAAAATATCTCTTGACAATGATGGTGTCTAACGTAACCTAATCAGCCAACTGTATGGCAGCAGTGAAATGCATGAAATCATGCAGAAATGTAGCAACTTCAGAAAATACTCACATAAACCATCAGACTGGAAAAACGTGATCTCAGTGTTTCATTTATTTTGAGCATGGTATGAATGTTGGTGTCACAAGGGCTGCATTGAGTTTTTCTAGAACTGCTGATCTCTTGGGATTTTCAGAACAGCAGTCTCTAGAGCCGAGCGGGGGAACCGAGGGCCAGAGTCCAGCACAGTTAGCTTAGTTCCCTACTTCACCATATCAGATGTACCTGGTAATTGTCAGGTAAGTTGAATCATGTGTGCTTGGGTGGCAAAACCAACTGTGTAGGAATCCAGCCCTCTGGCACTGGAGTACCTCAGCCCTGCTCTAGACGTCCTCGGAATGGTTTAACACCAAAAATATTCAGTGAGTTGCAGTTCTGCAGATAGAGACAGAGAATGCTCAGACCAGTTGGAACAGTCAGAAATGCTACTATTGCAGAAGACCACATTAGCTCTATGTCTCTCAGACAAGAACAGGAAGCCGAGGCTGAATTTGGTACCAAGCATAAATCCATGGACCAAGCCTGTCTTTTATCAACAGTCCAAGCTGGTGGAAGTGGTGTTGGAATGTTTTATTGGCTTACTTTGGTCTGTTAATACTAATATCAGTGTTAATATTAGTTACCCCGTCATTACTTGACTGCTACAACCTATTTTTAAGTATTGTTGCTGACTGTGTTTCCCTCAAGTGCACAATATACTCACCTTCTTATGACTACTACCAGCAGGATATGTATATCACACAACAAGTCATCTCAAACCGTGTTCTTTGGCCTTCCCAGTCACTATATCTGAATAGTTTCTAATACTTCTGAATCAGTCCAATCAATCCCTTCCCTTCACTGTGGTTTTATGAGATGAAAACGTAAACTCTGTTCCATTTTCAGCCTTTATGAAACCCATGCAGTGCTCCAGGAGGCCTGCAGTAACATGTTCCTAACCAACAGGCTTCTGGGTACAGACATTCCTTTCCATGTCAAATGAAGGCTACTGTCAGCGAGAAAACTTTCACAACTCTTCCCAAAAGGACTTTAACAGTATTTGACGAGGCTTTTCTTCTTCTTCTTTTTTTCCTTTATAAAGTTTTATCTAAAACCTTTTTAGAGCTTTATCAACTCAAAAAGTATACATCAACTCCTGGAAAGCTACTTTGCTGCAGACTTTAGATCTAACTGATCCAACTAATTACTATCTTCAGATGTTCTTGATTAGCTGAATGGGGGTTTAGATTTGGGTCGGACTTCAACCTGAAGGAAGGTAGCGCTCCAAGAGCAGGGTTGGTGACCTCTGATCAAACATCTTTTGTTTCTTCCCCCCAAATAGCAACACTGAACCCATGGAGCCATGATGCACTGAGCTGTAAACAGACGTATGCTTGTCGCTAGTCCTCCAATGAATGAAATAGAAGACAAGGGGAAATACAAGTGCAGGTGTTTGTTAAAGGAAGGAAGTTTTGCAACACATCACCATGTGAAATCCCCCCCTAAACTTGAGACCTGATTGGACCACCTGCAGCAACAACTACTGCAACCAAATTCCTCCTCTCTAGGACGCTCTTATTTACATTTTTGACAGTCAGTCCACAGAACATTCCCCATGCCTTGGAAAGAATATATATATATATAAATAAAAAAGGTTTGTCCAACTCCACCCACGCTATATGGAAAAGTATTAGTTTGGAAAGGGTTACAAAAGCATTGAGTCCAAGGGATTCAAACTTGGAATAATGCTGAATATTCCTTGAAATGGCCTAACAAAGGTCCTCAAGAAGTCACAGAAGAATCCATGTGGACATTTAAGGAATTTGAAGCTTTGTTCACCTCACTTAAGGTTCACAAATTCCCAGTTAGAAACTGGGGGACTAGGCAAAATTTTATATATATATATATATATATTCAGCATCATTCCAAGTTTGAATCCCTTGGACTGAATGCTTTTGTAACCCTTTCCAAATTAATACTTTTCCATATAGCGTGGGTGGAGTTGGACAAACCTTTTCCTGAGACACTAGAACATAAGCTTCCATAGATGATCATCCACAGACTTAGTGTCTTAATGGCTAATAAGATTTCAGTACTATTTCCAGGCCAG